>CALYLW010000192.1:0-600000 GCA_944989445.1 Ampullaceana balthica | reverse complement strand
GCGGTGTGTGGAAGGGAGTTAGGGTCTCTGGACAGACCGTAAGTGTGGGGGGCAGGTAGGGTATCTGGAAAGACCACGGTGTTGGGGGAGGTAGGGTGTCTGGACAGACCACGGTGTGGGAGGGATGTAGGGTCTCTGGACAGACCGGAAGTGTGGGGGCAGGTAGGGTGTCTGGACAGACCGTGGTGTGGGGGGAGGTTGGGTCTCTGGAAAGACCGTGTGTTGGGGGAGGTATGGTGTCTGGACAGACCACGGTTTGGGGGCAGGTAGGGTCTCCGGACAGACGGGGATGGGTAATGTTGTTATAACTATAATGTAAAGTATTTTTTGAAGTGATACACATGTATTGCCGATTGAGACGGCGGGTCTCTCAACAAACTGCGGTGAAAAGGATGTAGGGTCTCGCGACAGACCTCGGTGTTTAGGGGGGGGAAGGTCTCTGGGCTGACCGCGGTGGAGGAGGTAGGGTCTCTGGAAAGACCGCAGTGTGGGGGGGTAGAATCTCTGGACAGACCGCGGTGTGGGGGAGGAAGTTGGGTCTCTGGACAGACCGCGTGTGGGGGGGGAGAGGTAGGGATTCTGGACAGACGGTTGTGGGTAATGGACAGCCTCTCAGTATTGCTCTCATGTTCAGGTTAATATAATGTGTCTTAAATTTGATTTGTTGTTTACGTCATTGTGGGAGGAGGTCAAAATCTCCGCCAACCTAATTAAGTGTGAACATCAATTTAAGGAAAATATTTTTTGATCTAACAAGTACTTTTTCTTTAGTCAATGGAAATAATTGTAAACTTCATAATCAAACTTTTGAAATTCAGCGCTCTTAAATAAAGAAGCTGTTCTTCTGTTCGAAATTAGAAATATTTTAAACACATTTGTCAGTGGATTTGAAGGTGGCCGTTTTAACCTGATCACTTTAAATTGTCTACTCAAGTAAAGAACCAGCTTCAATATCAAAAACAAAACTATACTATACGGTTAAAATTGGCAACATAAATAAAATAAGAAGGAGCATTTTTCTAACTTCGATTACTGTTTTTCAATTTTTAGATTCGGAGAGTACAACAACTATGGAGTCTACGACGTTAAACAACGAAACAACTATGGAGTCTACGACGTTAAACAACGAAACAACTATGGATATAGACGACACTACGTCTCACTACACAACAAGTGAAAATACTAGCAGAGCTGAGAAGATGCTCATAATAAACAAAATGCAGGACAAAATAAAAAAGGAGTTGTTGGTCGAATCCAGAAATTTATCAAAATTTCGAAGATCGATGACCTCAGCCGAGGATAAAAGACTCTCTTCGAAGGTCCTCGGCACTCTTATCGGCATCGGGACAGTTTCATTCGTTTTCGTGGTTATAACTTTGGGGGATGCGATCAAGTGCATGTATTTTGTTGTTGAAGCTTTGAAAAGGAAAATTGTTCCCCCAAAGAAAGGAGAGCCTTGATAACAATACTTATCTTATTAATCGTTATCTCTTAAGCCAGTAGTAGTAGGGATTAATTAAACGACAATGAAAAGGGGAGCACAAATTCCTTTTTCGGGTTTTAAAATTTTTCAAAAATACAACTGAATCGATTGAATTTATTCCAAAGGTTAATATTTTATTTTTCATTTTATTTTTTTAAAAGCGATATCATTTTGATGTCTTGACTTACACACCCGGTTGTTATTTAATAAAAAAAATAAATCCTATTAGAACACACACAAAATTATATTAAGATTTGGAATGTTTCACATAAGATGTCGCATAAATAAGACATGTTATATTCAAATTAAATTACTATTATAATTGACGTAGACAAAATTTCATGTTTGTGTGTTAGTTATATGTGTAAATATTTTTGTGTCAGGCTAAGCATGGCTTTTGAAAAATAAAATATAGTATAATTTCAATGCATTCAGCATTTTTATCTTATATAATGTAAATGGTATTTTCACTAGTCATAAATTATTGTAATTCCTAATTGGAATAATATTTTGGCACAAATTGTCGTGAAAGATTTTAAACTTTTCCCCCTGCTCTTATTGTATCTAACATACAGGCTCATGAACGTATTTATTGAATGTCTTATTGTGTGTATGAAATGAAAACCAAAAGCTTTGGATCTTCAAAATATTAAAAGGGTATGACATTTTTCTCAATATCTACCCAGTTGTGAAAAGGGCTAGATTTTGAGAATATCTTTTATATCAAAGGGCCTCTCAACATATGAAAAGGGATTGATAATAATTAATTTTTCATGAGAAATAATTCTTAATGAAAGATAAATAAATTTATAAGATGCGTAAAAATAATTTGAATTTTTTTTTACTAATGTTTATTTATTTTAAAATTTCATAACAATATCTTCTTTAATCATGGTGGAAAAGCTGCCATTAAGATTAGCTCATCTGGTATATAAGACAGTTCATATGCTTTATGACGAACGTATTACAAACCTCAACGTTCGTAGCATATATTAAATTATATAATGATGTTTAAGTTATTTGAGCATAAATTTGTGTCCGCGTTGTTTCTGGCTTAAACAGGCTTTACTTTATATAATTTAAATAAAGTAAATGTGTACTATGATTATAAAAATATCATTAACAAATTAAAGGTGGTCGATAGGGATATCATTATTTTCTCAATGGATAATTTATGGAAAGATATTTGAGCGCAAGCCAATATGAAATAGTTATTTTTTTATTATGTTTTTCTGTCATATATTTTATTGTATACACTTACAGATTTATTATTGTATTTATTGTGGTAAACGTCAAAGCATGTATTCGTTCACATAATAACTCGTATAAAAATTTGTGTTAATGTGTCTCGAGGTACGAATAATGCAGCAATTTGATCATTAATTTGGTTTATATGGATATCTCAGTATTTCGAAACTGATGATACTAATTATTTTTCTTTCATACTTAAGTGGCCCTGAAAAATAACAAATGTAATGTAAGTTTACAAATTAATAGTTTTAGAAATATGTTTTAAAAGACGACGGTACAGAAAAGCCCAGTAATGTTTAAAAAATAAAAAAATAAAAATAATGAAAATTATCCGCATCATCATTATATTGTGAGCTCCCAGTGGCACAGTGCTGAGTCCTCACCTGGGGAGCCTTTTTATCAAAATGTATTGTTTAACTGATATACTCTTTTCTCTATTTCGATTTCATTCAGAACCCATTTAGTTTAATCGAAAATTATGGCTATCTGTGGAAAAGCTGACCCGTCGCTGAGAGAACGAAAAAATAGTCCTGCCCAAAAAAGTCATTTTTAAAGAAAGAAATGTATTGTGGGTCAAGGAATACATATTGACAAATGAAAGTGCGCGTCTAAGATGTTGGATTGTTAGAACTAAACATTTTATTCATATCATTGTAACAACTAAACTTTATCAGATTTTTTTTAAAATAACTTTTATTAGATTTGTTATTATTTTTGTTTTCACCCATTTAAATAAGGGTATACGTTGTTGAGTAAAATTATTTTCTTAATATTGTTAAATGTAGTTTCATCATTAAAACACTCATCTATTATTCCAAAAAAAACAATAGACTTTATTAAACTATACGTTTTTCTAAATGTCTAAGCCCCTTTATTTTTTACCATAATTTTTTTTTAAAAACTTTTAATGTCACTGTCAACAGCGATAGTCATGCTTTTGATCAAACATTTCTCTTAACGAAAGCTTTACATGCTTGATATTGATCATGTTTTCCTATTATGTGACTTCGTAGCAAAATAATATTGTAATCCACTGCCATAGACCTTAATCGACTGACATAGGTTGAAAATCTCTGTGTTACAGATTTCACAAGCTGGTATTTTATTAACCATTCGATCCTGAACAAATTTTATATTAAAATTACTATTTGAGAAGCGTCATAATTTAAATAAACAAAACATTGTTATTTAATTGGTTTAAATTTATTTCTTATTTAATTTAGTAGAAAATATGTTTATCAAATAACTTGTTTTCAATTGGTATTTTTTTTTAAACCAGTTAAAGGGGTAGCGCACTGGACTATCGATCCGAGGCAGATCCCGGGTCGCGGGTTCCAGCCCGGGTACTGGCAAGGCCCCTGGGGCATTGTGCTGGCCACACATTTCCCTGCTCGTTTTTGGCGGCAAAAAACTTGTGAACGCTACATCACTTGCCCCATAGTCCGCCATGGACTGGAAAGGGGGTCATTTATGAAGTACGCTTGTCCCAATCGCTACAACAATTTTAAAAATGTAAATAATATTAGTATATTTATTGTATTTACTATTCTTTTTGTTTTTGAAATAAATACAACAAATCAATTTAATCCTTGTCAGTGGCTTGGTGAAACCCTGTGCGTAAAACTCATGTTGTCACTCTACCCTGACTTGATTTCTTCTTGTTAAATAAACTTTACTGTATAACAAGGATAAAAATAAGAACACGTTAATTGAATATAAAAAAGTATGACATTTAAATAAGTGTAAAAATTAAAGTTAAATTATATTATCTGCAAACATTTTAATGTGTGTATAAATATCACTTATATATCATTGCGAATGATTGTAGAGCGAGATCTGAACGCCTTGACTGTCATATGATGGAAAGTTAATAGTTGTTTGCCTTCAATAATTTTGAAGAAACCGGTCACACTTTTATTAACAGACACACAGGTGATGAGAAGTTAGATAAGATATACGAGAAGTCTAAAACAGTGAAACATTTTAAAATCTAAAATGCAAAACAATTAATAATTTTGATTAATTTAATATCCACTTCATTATAAATGTTTAATAAGATTCATCTTTGAGATATGAGCAAAGGAATAGGCTATTGTACAATAATTACCTTTCGTTACTAGCTCATAGAAAACACTTGATTACTTTTACTCTGATTTGGAGTTGATAATGAACGTGACAAACACAATCCAGTATAACTTAATTATTGACTATCTTTCTCTTCTGAATCCTTAATTATACCTCCTGCTAAAATACAATTAATTTTCGTTTTAATTTTTAATTTTTTTTGTTAGCATATTTCACCAAACGGCTTGATTTCTGTGCAGAAACATCTTAAAGTAAGATATGTTGTGTTACATGAAATGGCTATATAAGGTAATAACAAAGAGGAAGGTAGCAAACAATTGTAAAATAACAAAACTGGTTAAAAGACATTGTTGTGTGCCACTTGTGTTCGAATTCTGAAAAACACTTAAAAAACAAAATCATCCTTCATTGTCATGTTTTAAAGCGAAATAATGAGCACTCTAACGTACATTGTTGATTCACAATCACATCGATGATAGGAAGCAACCATCTTGGACTATACTTTTGCAAGAGCATCAAAACTGTAGTAAATTTACGGTTGGAACAAATGACTCCTAAACAATGAGGAATGAGAATAATTTTCTTATTATTTCTTTTGAGAGTGGCCAGAACAATTACATGCAATCCAGATATTGTCGCGTTAATAGCGTAACATTGCCCTTGGCATATGTTTGGTCCGTCATTCTTTAGATTTGTAATTGTTTGTAAACTTGCTATCAACTGCGAGGTATTTTGGAATGGTTTTCGAGACTTCACATGACTTACAACACTATAGTCATCATATATGTGCAAATCTACAGCGGGAAACTAGAAGTTAGTGAAGTTGTTGTAAATTTTGTTTTCGTTTCATTGCAAAACTAATAGTTGCAGAATAATACAGAGAGTATATATTTATTTATTTTTGGGCAATTTAACGAAAGAAACAAACTCCTCGAAATTTAATTATTTTTTTGTTTATTTGCATTGAATTGATTAGGAAATGATTTTTAAAAACGTTAAAAAAATAAGCTTTTGACAATAAATCTTTTAATTACGACACATAACTAAAAGTATGTTCCTTATAATACGCATCGCGCGACAATCCAAAAATCCGACATTTTAGTTATGTCTCATGTATGAATGATTTAAAAGTAAAAGAAGTATTAAAAACTCGAATGAGTATTTAAATGCAATTTCCAAAAAAGAATTTCCGATTTTTGTTATTCAAGGGAAGTCATTCTAGATTACATTAAAAGTCGATTCAAATAATTAATTCTGAAACAAAACACAATTTGACGTCTTATCCCCTCACGCTACATCACACCAAGAATGTGTCAATATAATGCGCACCGCGCAACAATCTAACATAAGCGTTCACAAAGCGAGATAACCCCATTAACGATCATTCTAGATTACATTAAAAGTCATTTCAAATCAATAATTTTGAAACTAAACAAAACAATTGCTAATACAAATTGCTGCTAAAATTACGTGAGTCGAACGAAGGCTGGCCTTACAACGATTCATTCTCCAACATTGTTCTAAATATTATTACCTACCGTTTGGAATTTGTTTCAACCCGATATATGTTATGTTTGGCGAGAATTTGACACAATACCAATATTTTTTCGGGTTTTTTTTTATTTTCCAGGAAATCCAGTAAACCATTTCGGTATTTTTTTTGGCCGTTGCGTAACCTTGGGACCTCCTTAGCATATTTGCAAGACCCGAACCCTCTATCTGGGATGGTTCAGGAGGAGTTGCATGTGTAAATGTATAAACGCAATTCCCAAGGGAAATTGCGTTAAAAAACTACTACAGTCTGATTGCTAAATTTCAGCTCGATTTGATCACGGAAAAAGGGTTATAAAAATACGTTTAATATAATGCGCACTGTCCCATAGATTAGCATAAACATTTACACATCGGGAATATAGTTGAAAAAAATAATCGTCAATATAATACGCACCGCACCGCGCGACAAGAATTTTTTTAAAAGGTTGTTCAATATAATACGCACCGCGACACTCTAGCACAAAAATTAACATACTACATAGAGGTACAGAGATAATCTAAATATTCATTCATTTAATTACAGTACATTCGATCGATTTGAAATTTTGATCGATCATTTTTATTGTCGGCATGAGTCTGTCTGCAAAATTTCCGCTCGCTAGCATACGGGAAAGTGCGTTAAAAATTGATCCAAAATGTTTTTCGGGTATCAAGCAAACAACCAGACACCACGAGTTAATATAAATGTTTTAAAAATATACTTTATTTCTCAACTCTTTTATTACTTTTTAACACATATTTTAAATACAGTAAACTCTATAATATTCTCGCTATTTAAATAATTTAACTCGAGATGCCAGTTGGATCTAATAGATATGCAAAGTAGTCCTGACCGCAAGTTCAGGTTTATACTCAATTGTCAGGATCATGTAATATTGCGACCTCTTAAAAGCAAAACATTAGAAGAATTTGTTTACAGCTACTTGATATTTTCACCCCCATAGTGGCTACATGTGTGCGTCAATCAGATAATGAGAAAGAATATTATAACCAAGTTGTAAATGAGCTTAAGAACATTTTTCCTGAACTAAAACTGGCACACAGAAAACCGAGGCATTGTCAGAACCAAGGATCCGTCGAACTTGCCAGCCAAGAGGTTCAGAATGTGATGCTGACAAGGATGCAGACAAATGAATAACGACATTGGGCTGAGGGGCTCAGATTTGTTCAATTAATTAAAAAACTTTTCTTTTCGCCAAGGCATTCAGCAGTCGCAATACGAGGCCATGTTTGGCTGCAAAGCAAAAAATGTGCTGAGTACCTTAAATTTACCCAGAGAGGTGATTTAAAATGTAGTTATGGAGGAAGACCTTATCAATGTCCAACAAGAAATGGAGGATAGTATAACTGACTCTAGAAATAGAGATGGTGCCGTTCTGGTGGTGGAACCATCGAAAAGTTCATACAGGTTACCTAGTTATAAAAATGCGAAAAAGATGTGTATAGTATATGAATAAAATCTTTTTAAAATCTTTTTTTTAAGGGACACGCTTTTTTTACATATAGAAAGTGCACTAAAAATAAGAAAATAAAAATGTTCTATGATAACATGTGAAATCGGTGAACCATGACTACACATAAAAGCGTTGGGAGCCCTTCACAAATCATTTCTCTTTGCAACTATTCCTTTACATATAGATAAATATTTATAATTAATATGATAGTAGCATGTATATGATCAAAGTTGTGAAACATTTAATGTTTATTAATATTCATACAAATTTGTACTTATGTTTCGCAGCCTTGTGCATGATAGAGAGTTGTGAATTCTTTGCAATGTTTTCTGCGTCTCTTCTGGTGTCCTCTTTCTGTGAATAGTCTCCTTGTAAATATTTTAACGCGTCTATAATCTGAGGATGAGACTTTAATAAATAGAAGTAAAAAAAAAGATTTTTAAAAACCACGTTTTTAGAAGCGGACTAAAAAGTAGAAAATAATTTAAAACTTGTAAGTTCAAGTACTTCGATTTAATATGACTAAAAACGTGGGGCGGGCGCTTATGAGGTTTAACATATGCGGTTCACTCATTCTCTCACTTATAGATCTCTCTTTTGCCTTCTAAATTAGAAATCTTTAATTTTTATACCAAACTACCACCCCACGTTTTTAGTCATATTAAATCGAAGTACTTGAACTTACAAGTTTTAAATTATTTTCTTCTTTTTAGTCCGCTTCTAAAAACGTGGTTTTTAAAAATCTTTTTTTTTACTTCTATTTATTTTATTCTTTTTAGTCCACTTATAACAACCTGGTTTTTAAAAATATTTTTTTACCTCTATTTATTTTACCAAACACCTCACAAGCGCCCGCCCAACGTTTTAAAAACATTGTGATGTGGTCACGGGGCAAACTCACGGATGTCAACAAAAGCCGACGTTACAGATGCTTTTATATAGACTATAGATAAACTTAAAAGTTCAATAATTTAATAATGGTACATTTGATCGATCTGAAATTTTAATACAATGCATTGTCATCCAAGATCTATCTGTGGTAAAATTTTCAGATCTCTAGGACCATCAGAAGTGGTTCAATTTTACGTTCGCAGATTTGAAAAATCTTGGACAAACAATGCCCAACGAAAGCGAGTTAATAAAAACGTTGTAAAATAGCTTCAGTTGCTAAAAATTGAGCTGTTCGGTAAAGAAAGGGAACTAGCGGAACACAAAGAAAAAATAAGTGAACTGGAGTCAACACTCTGCAAAGTTCTAAGTAAACAAACAGAGTTTGAAGATGAAAGCAGGGAGAACAAAACAAAACTAGAGGAAACTGAAGTTGAGAAATGGGAATTAAGAATGAAAATTGTCGAAATGCACGGCCTGTTAACTCAAAATGATAAAGAAAAATCGAGCTGGCTCAAAACGATTGAGGCTAAAGATGATAAACTGGCAGACATGGATAGAAATCTAATGATTACAAACAAAAACACAGCAGATCTGAGTAAGGCCTAAACTGAAAGGGACGAACTATTAGAAGAATTAAAGAGGGAGCACAAAATGAAACTAAAAGAAGCTGAAGTAGAATACATTAACTTGAAAATGAAAAATGCTGAAATGGAAAATGAATATTCTAGCTTGATAAAAATAGACAAAGTTAAAGATAAAAAAATGGTAGAAATGGAGAGAAACCTAATGATTACTCACAACAACACAGCAGATCTGAGTAAGAATTTAGCAGACAAAGATGAGCTATTGGAAAAATTAAAGAGGGAACACAAAATAGAACTAAATGAAGCGGAAGTTGAGTACAAAAACTTGAGAAAAAAAAATTAACGAAATGGATAAAGTATATTCTAGCTTAATAAAAATATTCAGGGTCAAAGATGAAAAAATAACGGATGTTAAACCTAAACATGGCAAACCACAAGACAACAGAGCTGAAGATGACAGTGGCTAATAAAGATGAATTTTTGGAGAAATTACAGAGGGAGCTAAAGGAAATAGAGCTAGAAAACACAGATATGAAAGAATGACTGACTGATAAAGAAGAGGAAAATAATCAGTTAACCCTAAACGAAGCACGTAACAGAAAAGACATAACTGAATTATGGCGAATCATTGTACAAAAAGAAAAAAACATGACTGAATTAATGCAGAGATTAATAGGGAAGTATACAGACATGACAGTGAGGGTGCATAGAAAGTCTGAAACGTTTGAGAAAATTGTTGAAAAACCTTATGAAAATGAGAACAAAGAAGTGCTAATTGAGAAGAAAAAAATTAGAGTTGAAAATCATCAAGAAGACAAATAAAAATATATTGACCCAGATATTAAAGATGATGTAAAGGACACTGAGTGTCAATTGATTACAATAGCAGTTGAAATAGAAGTTAATAAGGAAAAGGCCGAACTGACTGGAGCCACAGAAGTGGGGACAATTACATTTGTTGAATGTAATGAAGGTTATAACAGAGATACTGCACAGGGTGCGGAAAAAGTGATAGCCCTCAAAGATGAAAATAAGTAAATTAAAGAGAACAGCTGAAGTGGGTTCACGCAAAATAATGATGTGTGCTCAGCCGAACATTGTTTTGAATTGCTAGACAAAGGTGACGCTTATGACCTCCAAAAACACAGCAGGCCAAACTCGGAGTTACACAAGGACATTGACACTGTGGGGTCAGGACGGGCCAGAAATCATGAGACCATGACCGACAAAAACTCACCGGACATGGTTCGGATTCGGTCCATTTACGAAGACCAAAAGACAGATAACGGGTTTGCTAGTCCGTTATGACTAATGCTTTTATTGTTAGTTGGGGTTCTAGTGAAAACATTGATTCGTGTGGGTGAAGATGAGATTTTAAAAGCCACAACCGGGAACTTTAGTGGTCAAAAAGGTCGCCGGAAAGGGTTGGCCTCTACGCGGCCCGGGACACGAGTAAGGTGTGGAATTGACTGCACCTGAAACCAACAACCCTGACGCACACCGTCAAACCATGTCTGTAAGGAATCCTTGCTTTAAGCAACAGACGCACAAAACCACGCATGAGTGGCGTAGTGAAAGGACTCGACTCATTAGTCTAACTCCCAGGGCAAAGGTACGTGTATGGCAACATGCACGGACCGGGAGAAGGTAATAAAATGCGCCCACTTCATTCATTAAATATGGCTGGAAAACCTCAAGATTGTCTTAATCATGGGAGGACTACGGACCCTCCCCTCCCCTGTGTGTCGGTGACGGGGATCGGGACGACACAAGGCGTATGTGCTACTGTAAGTCCGGAGAGACTAGCTGCCAGGGTTCAGCTCCCCAAAAACCTATCCATTTTACAATTAAATTGCTGTGGTGTCAGAGGCAAGATAACTGAAATAACTAAGCTGCTCCACGAGCAGATGGTGGACGTTGCTCTTTTGCAAGAAACTCTGCTGAAAAAGAACCCATTGCACATTACGGGTTACTCAGTATATCGCTGTGCATGCAAAAATTGCAGAGGTCTGGTTACTCTAGTGAAAAACAACCTCACAGCTGAGATTGTAGAGAGCAAAGTACTTAGTGGTACAGATACCCTGACACTCAGCGTAACTAAAGCTGGTAAAACTTTTACCATTTCTAATATTTATAACACCCCGAGAAACACGTTGTGTCTTCCTTTACACAACACAACGATGTTTAAGAACTATGTAATTGCAGGGGATTTTAATGCCCATACTGAAGCATTAGGCTATCCCGATAAAAACGCCTCAGGGCGATACTTAGAGGAGGTCGAGCTTACTACCAACTTAATAAGGCTACAGGACAAAAATAGTGCTCCGACACTACTCCACACCGGCAATAGTGCCCAATCACGTCCTGACCTAACCCTAGTCTCGGCGGAGCTAGAGGCGAAGGTAGGATGGAAAGTTATGCCGGAAGTTGGTAGTGACCACAAGCCTATACTCATAGAAATAGACATAGAGTTGGTGAAGGCACGTTTTGCCAGAAGACACTGGCTGTTCGGCAAAGCCGACTGGAAAAAATTCCGTGGCGGGATTGAAAGCACGCTCGCGGGTTCAACTGAAGACCCAGAGAACCCCAAGTCAATCGAGAATGCCTATAACGACCTCGTGGGAGTTATATTGTCAATGGCCAGGAAATCCATTCCAAGAACGTGTAGACACCGAAAGTTCCGACCATTCTGGAACAAAAAGCTGGCGGGTCTCGTTCGTGAACGTAAGAAGGCAAGGAAAAAAGCAGGGAAACTTAAAACGGCGGCTGCTCGTGCTGCCTATAATAAGCTAACTGCTGAAGTCCGACAGGAAACGCTCAAGGCGAAGAAGGAAGAATGGGTTAGTTCGTGTGGTAAACTTAACCTGGCAGACGGAAGAAAGGTGTGGCAATTGATTGATTCTCTTTCTGGTATGGGGAAAACGAAAAATCCGAGCCCCTTGCAAACGACCACAGGCACTGTAACCACAGATACAAAATGTGCCGATGCTTTGAATAAGCATTTTGCAAGCGTGAGCCTAAAACAGAAAGAAACCAGTCAGAGCCGTAACCTGAACCGTCTCAGGAAACATGGAGAAAAGACCCAGAAGTGGGGACCGCATGCTGAGGTCTTTACCGCTCCTTTCACTATGACCGAATTGCAAACAGCGATCAGTAAGTGCAAAGCCGCCAAGGCACCAGGACAGGACAAAGTCAATAACGAGATGATTAAAAACCTTGGCCCGATAGCAATGTCCTCGCTATTGAATATCATAAACAGGACGTGGGCCACGGGTGCCCTGCCTGGAGCTTGGTTGAGCGCTAACATCGTCCCAATCCCTAAAGAAGGTAAACGTCAGGGACTCCTAAACAGCTACCGTCCGATCTCCCTAACATCGTGTTTGGGGAAGGTAGCTGAGAGAATGGTGAATGCCCGGCTCTATTGGTACTTGGAAAGTACGAATAGTCTGAATATCAGTCAGGCTGGTTTCCGTAAAGGAAAACAGCCGATTGATCAAGTGCTCCGTCTTCTACAGTCCATAACCGACGGGCTCCAGAAAAAACTGCATACTGTGGCAATTTTCTTCGACCTCCGACAGGCTTACGATAGGGTCTGGAGGTCCGGTCTGTTGTTGAAATTACAAGCCCTAGGTGTAACTGCCAACATGTACAGGTGGATCCAAGGTTTCCTTACAAACCGGACGATCCAAACAATTTATGGCAGTGAAACCTCCAGTAAGAGAACGCTGCAACAGGGGCTGCCCCAAGGGTCAGCACTCAGTTGCACACTGTTCTTGGCTTTCATCAACGACCTCCCTGGAATGTTGCAATCCAGCGCGGCTATGTATGCAGATGACTTGGTCATCTGGAGCACCGGTAAAGATGCCAACCGACTGCAACAGCTACTACAGCGAGACCTTTCGTATATCAGTAGGTACATGCAGAGGTGGCAGATGGAAATCAATACCGAGAAGACGGTCTATTCCCTTTTCACTAACGGCAGAACCATTCTCAAAGAGGAGATAGTGCTCAAAATAAACGATGTGGCGCTCAAATGGGACAAACAACCGGTATATCTGGGAGTCAAACTGGATCAAAAGGTGCAAATGCATAACTTTGTACAAGACCTGTGCTCCCAGGCTACCGCCAAGCTCAACCTGGTGAAAAAGCTTGCATGCACGAACTGGGGCGCTGGAGCAAGTACACTCAGAGCTCTCTTTCTGGGTAGTGTGAGGTCGATTATGGATTACAGCATGCCCGTCCAAGCCTTTGCCAGCAAAACGGCATTGGAAAAACTGGGTCGAATCCAGAACCAGGCCTTAAGATTTATCTGTGGCGCATATAGAACGACACCCACAGCTGCTGTGGAAGTCATTGCAAACGTAGAACCGCTCGATATTCGTAGGGACAAGGCAATCATAACGACTGCAGAGAGGTATCGCAGGTTAGACTATAGGGAGCCCTGCTACCAGATGCAGCACAACTGGGGCGGACGTGGGTGTTTGAAACGTTCCTCATTTATGCATCAAGTAACGGAACTTGATAGGAACGTCAAACCCCCACAAAATAGAAGACAAATTATAAGTGTCCCACTCAAACCGCCCTATGCGGAATGCTCACGTCCCGAAATACGTTTGTCTCTGACTGACACAGCGGTGACGAAACGCAGCCCTGAACATGTACAGAAAGCGGCTGCCCTTGAGACGATAGAAGGGTTCGCGGGAACCCAAGTGAAAGTGTTCACGGATGGGTCTGCCAGTTCGAGTGAAGGAATTGCAGGATACGGTGCGCTCATCTTATACCCAATAGGAGGGCCACCAAGAGAAGAACTTCTAGGTCCCTGTGGGACTATGGCATCGAACTACGATGCGGAGCTCGAGGCTATACACAGGGCCCTGGAAAGTGTGCACCAGACACTGCAGAGGTCGGAAATATTTGGTTTCGACACGGTACTGTTTTGTGACTCGAGATCAGCCCTCGAAGTCCTGGCTAGTGAGAATCGTGGTACCCACTTGGTTGACGTCATCTTGGAAGACGTGGGTAGACTCGAAAGACTTGGAGGTAAGGTAACAGTGCAGTGGATCCCGAGCCACGTGAATGTTAATGGCAACGAAAAAGCAGACTCCCTGGCCAAAGCAGGCGCAGCACTGCCCCAACCAGAGACCCCAGTCACCTATCTCGGGGCAAAAAACTGGCTAAAGGACCACTTTCGGAATAAGTGGTACCAGGAGTGGGCTGACAACACAACAGCCAGAGGGGTATTCGCTAACATGCCCAGGCCAAGCCGTTCAGACCAGTGGTGGAACCTGAGTCGCAAACACCAGGGTTTGGTGACTCAGATGAGGACCGAACATTGCCCAACCAACTCTTACTTTCACAGGCTAGACCACAACAGGGACTCGAACTGCCGTCATTGCAGCCAAGCCCCTGAGACAGTCGAACACCTGGTGACGTCTTGCCCGGCGCTCGATATAGCCGGGGGGGTGAGGGAGGCGGGCGAGTCCCATGTAAAGACAATGTTGTATGGCAATGCTCAGCAGATGGAGCAGATTGCCCAGGTTCTAGCCAAGGCCTTAAGAGATTAGTCTCAGGCCTACAGAATATGTGTTTAGTTTAGTGGTCAAAAAGTAGAGTCCAAGGGTGGTCAGGAATAAGGACACTAGATTACTAATATTCATTGTTTGTCAACCAACACTCTACTTATGGTTTATATTATGAACATATTCAGCTATAAAAATATGTATATTATTTTGTGCTACACTAGGGTCATAATTTGACCTTAGAATTAGGAACTTTCAGATACATTCACAGCTTTTTGAGGCTCCTATCCTATTAACTCGTGAAGGATTCCGGATTCAACGCTTCCGGTTCTGTCGTCAACTTTTTCAAAACGCTCGTAAACACGTTCTCTGAATTGCTAGAGAGCTGAAATTTTTAGAGGTTTGGCTTGTGGGGAGGATAAAGCTATTAAATTTTCAGATCGATCTAATGTACCCTAATTAAATTAATGCATTTTTAGTTTATCTATATATGTAGCAGCAAGCTTTTGTTGACATTTTACGCGTCACGCTAAGTTAAGTTCAACCATCCGTGACCAAAACTTTTTCCGTTTTACAACAAAGAGTATTTAAGGCAATCTCAGTCTGTAAATATTTGTCGCGTTTAATCATGATTGTTGAGTAATATTATAATTGTTTGAGAATTGTTAAAATTTTAGAACCGTTAGGGTTAGGTGTTAGAACCAACCAACGCTACAGTTGACCTTGGGTCAAGCGAAGTATTAGTAACATTATGCAAATGAGCCTGTGATTGGTACCTACTGGAAACAGTTCATCAAGCAGAAAATGTTTTTTTAGTCACAAACTAAATAGTCACACTCAGAACTTTTGTGTTAGTTGATCAAATTTTATATCTCACATTAAATCCCACAATCGATCACAATAAATATCAATAAAACTTGGAGTTCTGAGTCCTCCTGTGTGACTACTTAGTTTGTGACAAAAAAAATAGTTTCTGCTTTTTCATGCGAGATTCTACATTCATCACTGCAGCTGGGCCTCATTCTTTTTTAAATCCTTTATATTAACTCGTGGTGTCTGCGGCGGACCTTGCTTGCTTGCTTGTCGCCAAAACTTTTGATCGATTTTTAACCCACTTGCTCGCAAGATAGCGAGCTGAAATTTTGCAGGCAGTTTCGTACCGATGATAAAAACAATGTATCAAAATTTCAGATCGATCGCATGTACCGTAATTAAATTATTGATTTTTTAGATTATTTTTTTTATTCCTATGTATCATGCTATTTTTTGAGATAGAGCGTCGCGGTGCGTATTATATTGAACAACCTTTCTGTCGCGCAATAAGGTGCGTATTTTATTGACAGCTCTTTTTATAAACATATTCCTGATCGGTGCGTATTATATTAAACATGTTTTACGACACAACTTCAATTTTGTATTTCTGGATGGTCTGGCGCTGCGTATTATAATGAACATTCTTTTAGTTACTTCTCGTACATAAAGGATTTATAGTCAAAAACTTGGTTTTTTACGGGTTTTTCTTATTAAATCCTTTATATTAACTCGTGGTGTCTGCGGCGGACCTTGCTTGCTTGCTTGCTTGTCGCCAAAACTTTTGATCGATTTTTAACCCACTTGCTCGCAAGATAGCGAGCTGAAATTTTGCAGGCAGTTTCGTACCGATGATAAAAACAATGTATCAAAATTTCAGATCGATCGCATGTACCGTAATTAAATTTTTTAATTTTTAGATTATTTTATTTATTCCTATGTATCATGCTATTTTTTGAGATAGAGCGTCGCGGTGCGTATTATATTGAACAACCTTTCTGTCGCGCAATAAGGTGCGTATTTTATTGACAGCTCTTTTTATAAACATATTCCTGATCGGTGCGCATTATATTAAACATGTTTTACGACACAACTGCAATTTAGTATTTCTGGATGGTCTGGCGCTGCGTATTATAATGAACATTCTTTTAATTACTTCTCGTACATAAAGGATTTATAGTCAAAAACTTGGTTTTTTACGGGTTTTTCTTATTAAATCCTTTATATTAACTCGTGGTGTCTGCGGCCGACCTTGCTTGCTTGCTTGCTTGTCGCCAAAACTTTTGATCGATTTTTAACCCACTTGCTCGCAAGATAGTGAGCTGAAATTTTGCAGGCAGTTTCGTACCGATGATAAAAACAATGTATCAAACTTTCAGATCGATCGCATGTACCGTAATTAAATTATTGATTTTTTAGATTATTTTATTTATTCCTATGTATCATGCTATTTTTTGAGATAGAGCGTCGCGGTGCGTATTATATTGAACAACCTTTCTGTCGCGCAATAAGGTGCGTATTTTACTGACAAGACTTTTTATAAACCTATTCCTGATCGGTGCGCATTATATTAAACACGTTTTACGACACAACTGCAATTTTGTATTTTTGGATGGTCTTGCGCTGCGTGTTATAATGAACATTCTTTTAGTTACGTCTCATACGTAAAGGATTTATAGTCAAAAACTTTGGTTTTTTACGGGTTGTTTTTATTAAAATTAAAATAGAAAAAACAACAAATATAGCAACCAATAATACGATTTATCGAGCGCACCGTTCTCTTTGCTTTTACCAAATTAATTTTAAAATCATAAATCTTTTTGAAATAAATTTTAAGCTATGATAGGTACATATATACTAAATGAGAACGGAAATTTTGTTTGTTTTTTAAAAAACAAATCTCCGTATAACGCCGGGAGTTATTGGGAGAAATCTCCGTATTACGCCTCCCTTATGTGAATGATGCAAGAAACGTATGATTGTGGTTGAACCACTGTTAGAGCAACAAAAGTGTCATATGATATTCATCATAAGGAAAGAATAACGTTGAAGGTCATTCGCACTTTTAAAGACTTTATGTAATACTGATAGAAATTTCTATTTAATGCAATAAGGAAGGTAAAAATAAATACTCAAATTCGAGAAATCAAAACAAATAACTTTTCCATAAAATTTTGCATTACTCTAAATTACTTAAAACAAGTGTTATAAGACCAGTGAGGTAAGATTGGGGGAGATTGTCATTAGTGAATTATTGCTATGTGAGTTAACGGTGAATAATGCGTGGCTGTCAAGACGGTCTCCACTAGATCAGGGCTTCTCAAAGTTGTGGTCCGCGGACCGGTGCCGGTCCGTAGGCCATCCGCCGCCGGTAAGCAGAAGTTATTAAAAAAGGGCAGAAAAAATTGTCAGTGCAGGTAAAATAGTACGCCAGTCCCTGGTGCAATAGAACCTGCCGGTCCACCATACTAAAAAAGTTTGAAAAGCACTGCATAAGAGGGTATCAAACCCCAATATTATCATAGCCTGTTTAGATCTTTTTTGTTCTCTAATAACCATCTCAATATTGCATTATACAAGTCGACCATTTCTAATAATTTTAACGGACAACTAAATAAAAAAATCCAGAGTTGTTTGGGTTTTGATCAGTTAGTTACAAAATAGTCACATGAGGTCCACACAAATGTTTTCACCGTTAAATTACAACGCCTCTTTGAACAGAATTATCGCGTTTCTTTTGATCCCTTTCGTTGCTCCGCCCATCGCTGGACATCAGTCTGTGCCTTGTGCGTCGTCAACTTTTTAGTTATGACCCCCTTCCAGTCCATGACGGACTATGGGGCAAGTGATGTAGCGTTCACAAGTTTTTTTAGCCACCACTAACGAGCAGGGGAATGTGTGGCCAGCACAATGCCACAGGGGCCTTGCCAGTACCCGGGATCGAACCCGCGACTCGTATCTGCCTCGGATCGATAGTCCAGTGCGCTACCACTTAGACCATCGCGCTCCTTCTATTTAGATAAAAATAAATCAAGTGCTTAACAACTAAAATATATTTACATGAGTAATAAAAGAAAGAGAGGTTTAAAAACTAAGTAAATTTTTTTTTGTTTTAACATGGATCAAATAATTTTATTTTTTTTTACTTTTTCCAGGGTCTGTTTTTATGTGTGTTCAATTGGAAAGGCTTTTTGCCGATAGTTAATGTTTTGTTAAAACTTTGTCAGGCTTTTTCTCAATAGCTTTCTTTTTGAGTCATTTTACTGAATCCTGTCGCCCTGGACGTGTAAAGTACAAAGTTATGCCTTAAACTGTTGATAGCTGCCTAACATTCTGGGAGGAAGAAAACCAGCAGTATTTAATAACAAAAATTAACTTGCTACAAAATGTGTAACGAGTGGTTAGAAAGGAATAGAATTAGATCAGTTGATTTAAAGTTCAGGGTTAAGTTAAAAATGAACTAAAGTAGATCATTTGTGTTGAAGGTTAGGATTAGAAATGAAAACACGTAGATCAGATGATTTAAAATTTAGGGTTAAGTTAAAAATGAACTAAAGTAGATCACTTGTGTTGAAGGTTAGGGTTAGAAATGAACTGAAATAGATCAGTTGAGTTTAATGTTGGGGTTAAAAATGAACTGAAGTAGATCACTTGTGTTAAAGGTTAGTTTAAGATATGAACTGAAGTAGATCACTTCAGCTAAAGGTGTCAACACTACGAGTTATAATTTTTCTTAAATCACTTTGCTGGTTATTTACATCCACGAGTAGTGATGAAGTAAAATTACTGTAGGTCGCACTTATGAGAAGCTATTTTAAACACAGGTGGAGGACAAGGTAAAATATGATGTGGGTCACTTTCAGGGGCATATGTTCGTTAATAACAGTAGCTTTTTCATACAGTTGGGGCTTAGCATAACATGACTCACCAGCGGGATAATATTTTCATATTGAAGTGTGAATGGGATGTATAACTCCATGATACGTTCATTTGAATCTTTAAAGTTTAGCTCAGACATATGTATTGTTTACTCAGTCCCAAGGTTTGCTGGGATATACAATCAAATGACCCGATCCCCCGCTTTACTTGGATATACAATCAAATGACCCAATCCCCCGCTTTGCTTGGATATACAATCAAATGGCCCAGTCCCGAGCTTTGCTTGGTTATACAATCAAATGACCCAATCCCCCGCTTTGCTTGGTTATACAATCAAATGGCCCAGTCCCACGTTTTGCTTGGTTATACAATCAAATGACCCAATCCCCCACTTTGCTTGGATATACAATCAAATGACCCACTCCCACGCTTTGCTTGGATGCAATCAAATGACCCAGTCACACGCTTTGCTTGGATATACAATCAAATGACCCAGTCCCACGCTTTGCTTGGATGCAATCAAATGACCCAGTCCCATGCTTTGCTTGGATGCAATCAAATGACCCAGTCCCACGCTTTGCTTGGATATACAATCAAATGGCCCAGTCCCACGCTTTGCTTATATATACAATCAAATGACCCAATCCCACACTTTGCTTGGATGCAATCAAATGACCCAGTCCCACGCTTTGCTTGGATGCAATCAAATGACCCAGTCCCACGCTTTGCTTGGATATATAATCAAATGACCCAGTTCCACGCTTTGCTTGGATATACAATCAAATGACCCAGTCCCACGCTTTGCATGGATATACAATCAAATGACCATGTCCCACGCGTTGCTTGGATATAAAATCAAATGGCCCAGTCCCACGCGTTGCTTGGATATACAATCAAATGACCCAATCCCCCGCTTTGCTTGGATATACAATCAAATGGCCCAGTCCCACGTTTTGCTTGGTTATACAATCAAATGACCCAATCCCCCGCTTTGCTTGGATATACAATCAAATGACCCAGTCCCACGCTTTGCTTGGATGCAATCAAATGACCCAGTCACACGCTTTGCTTGGCTATACAATCAAATGACCCAGTCCCACGCTTTGCTTGGATGCAATCAAATGACCCAGTCCCATGCTTTTCTTGGATGCAATAAAATGACCCAGTCCCACGCTTTGCTTGGATATACAATCAAATGGCCCAGTCCCACGCTTTGCTTGGATATACAATCAAATGACCCAATCCCACACTTTGCTTGGATGCAATCAAATGACCCAGTCCCACGCTTTGCTTGGATGCAATCAAATGACCCAGTCCCACGCTTTGCTTGGATATATAATCAAATGACCCAGTTCCACGCTTTGCTTGGATATACAATCAAATGACCCAGTCCCACGCTTTGCATGGATATACAATCAAATGACCCAGTCCCACGCGTTGCTTGGATATAAAATCAAATGGCCCAGTCCCACGCGTTGCTTGGATATACAATCAAATGACCCAATCCCCCGCTTTGCTTGGATATACAATCAAATAACCCAATCCTCCGCTTTGCTTGGATATACAATCAAATGGCCCAGTCCCACGCGTTGCTTGGATATAAAATCTAATGGCCCAGTCCCACGCGTTGCTTGGATATACAATCAAATGACCCAGTCCCACGCTTTGCTTGGCTTTAAAATCAAACGACCCAGTCCCACTGTCAAGTTTCACGTCATTTAAAACACTTTCACACTTTGTTAAGATATATCTAGTCAATGATTCAGTTACATTTATCAAGTTAATTTTACAGACAGTTACTGTTGTTTAGTTAATGTAACAGCACTGTAGTCTTCCAAAGTTGTGTATTTAATGTTACATCCGTCTAGCCTGTTATAATTGCGTATTTAATGTTGCACCCATCTTTTCTGTTACGATATCTAGCTAGAGACAACAAACTTACTTTGATCTATGACGTCTTTCTGTAAGGTAATGCTTGTGTCTGACTCAATCTTGACGCATCTGTAAACAAAACAAGCGGACGCCCACGTCTCACCAACATTTCTACACACATTGCTGTCGGCGTCCTGACATGCTGAAATGAGTTATAAACTAATGGACTTTAAATGAGCAAGAGCGTCCAGCTTTACACCCAGCTCTGCAATACATCTCATGCTAGGTGAGCAGTTTATTGGAGAAAAGTCTATCAAACACTTAGTTCAAATTTTAAAAAAAAATTATAAATCTCTTGCTAGGTAATCATATTAATGTAAGATGAGCAGTCTATCAAACATGGTTGACAAGTGTTTTAGTCGTGTTTGATGAAGGAAAAAATAAAATCACTGGAAATACATTTCGTAACCGTAACCATTTTAAAATCCCTTATATTAACTTCACCGCCGTCTCTCTCTGTCTCTCTGTCTCTCTGTCGTCATCTCTCTGTCTCTGTCTGTCTTGGGCGGGCGGAAAAACAAAAGTAAAAAATCACCCCCTTCCCGTGATCTGATCGAGCTGCAATTTGGCACATGGACCCGTCTAACCTAACAATGCATCGTATCAAAATTTCAAATCGATCGAACGTACCGTAATTAAATTAATGCATTTTTAGTTTATCCTAATATAAGGTATGAAATTCAAATTCACGGTTTGTTATTGTTTTTTTCCCACGTGATGGTTTGAGTTGACGCGTTGACGCGACCCATCGAAGTACCGGCGGGCTTTTGTTTACATTTTACGTGTCACGCTGAGCTCGATCAAGCGATCGGTGACCAGATTTTTCCCCTCTCCCCCCCCAACCCACCCCCCACCCTGTGTTATGAAGCAAAGTTGAGTTAAAACAGATTCAGTCTGTAAATGATTGTCGCGCTTGAAAGTAATCAATACTGTTAGTTATGTCTCATATATAAGGGATTTATAGTCAAAAACTTTGTTTTTACGGGTTTGTTTTATTAAAAAGTTTTTTTGTTCATTTTATGTTTTCTTTCTCCAGGCAAAATCAAATTCCATGGCATTGAAGAACGCAGAACGCCTTTGTTTGTACCGTAAAAGGCGAAATGCTGCCCTCTGTTGCGAGCAGCCTATCTTCAACCCAAACATGAAAATTATGAAAAGGACAAGGAGACAGGAACAAGAAAGCTAGTGAAAGACATGATACCACAGAAACATGGGAAAGAAAAGAAAGCTTGGCGGACTAGATACAATAGTACAATGAAAAGACAAGCACAATTAATATTGGATAAATAATCTGTTTCCCCATCACTCTCAAATTCTACCTCTTCATCTCACGGGCGGTCATGACAGAAAGTGGCATCCCTAAAAATGAAGGCTCAAGAAAACAAAAAACTTAAAATACAGGTCTCTGAATTGAGAGATAGAAGCCTCTGAGAGGAAGCTTAACACTTTAAGAGAACCAATACACAAATCTTCAAACAAATCAAAGGACATAAAATGAGCAACTCATGATCGAAGGCAAAGAAGTTACTCCTCAAAAAAAACATTACAATAAGCAAAGCTTCATCATCTGTTAAAAGAACCATAAAATTTCATCTTGCAGTCATGAATGAAATCAAAGAATAATTCAAGAAGAAGAAAACTCATCATTTTCATCATTTGATAAGTTTGGAAGGAATAAAGGTTTAAGCAGAATTTCGAGCAGGAATCAAATGTTTTGGGGATAAAGAGAAAGCAGTACACGTGAAGGGATTATTGATGGTGGAAGATAAAGATATGGGTATTGAAACTATCTCTTCCGACACATGTGATGCAGAAACAACACATGTTCCAGAGGATATGAGAAAGCAAATTTATGAAAGTTTTTTAGATGGCAGCTGGAAAGCGGGGCACCCACCAGGTCCATCAAGACCCTAGTAAGTTCTAATGGAAACATTAGGACCCCCTACGACCATCGGTTAGGGGACTTTTAAAAAATAATAAAATGTATAATAAAAAAAAGATTTATTTTTTTTAATCTAGATGAAACTTTTCAGGGCTTGTCCATGAATGCTACATATGAACGAGACGTATGGGTCCGCTAAATGTGTCATTAATACCAAAATACATATAGAGAGAAGAGATGACATACCAGCTAAGCAAAAACTTGGTTATATATTTCAGATTAAAGTGGGAGAAGATGGAGACTGCCTACCAGCCTTTGGTGCTGAGTTTGCTTATGGAAAAGATAAATTCCCTGAGGAAAATCGTATTTTCATTATCTATGAGCTTGGAACTCATTCTGAACTTCATTTCAGCAATGCAAAGCTTTCTCAAGGCTTATATCATCAGTATCTTACAGCTGCAAATAGGTGTTTGCCTCTTATTGTGATTTTTATGTCCCGTGAAAACACAATAGATAAAGATGATATTGTCAGATTTCTTTTTGAGAAAGAAGTAATGACCCTCTGCACACAAAAATGTTATTTTGGCAAAAGGCAAATTTTTGGGCTCGCCAGTGTATAGAAAAAACCAATCATTTCAGTTTTTTTTTAAAGCACCGACCCGGGAACGAGATTTCACATCCACCTCCAGTAAAAACAAGTAATGATGAGGCAATGGCCTTGTGGACTTACACCAGGGTAAATCACAAGCCACTGTATTGGTGTACAAACCATTTTGTGCCATTGGTTCCATACAATAAAAAATGTTGAACACAATGTATTAAGTTTATGAAATTTATTCATTTAATATGCCCCCATCTCCAGTTAGCCTGCTTTTTTCTAATATTTTTACTTAATATATTCTATATTCTTAAAATTAGTTAATCACAATCCTAGAAGGCATATCCATTATCATAAAATGCATATTGTGTTCAAGTTTAAAAATAAAAAACTCTTAGACATTTAAAGATAGATACAATGATAACTCACTGGTGTAACTAAACGTTCACTGGTGTAACGAAAAGTTCACTTAGCATCTATATTCTTAAAATTGTTTAATTGTTGCAATCTTAGAAGGCATATCCATTATCATAAAATGTATATTTTGTTTAAGTTAACAAAAACTCCTAAACATTTAAAGATAGAAACAATGATAACTCACTGGTGTAACTAAAAGTTCACTGGTATAACAGTAAACTCACTGGTGTAACAGGTACTAAATTCACAAACAACTATTTTCTTATTTATCAGAATTCTTTCAGGTTGCCTATTAATATTAGTTTGGGTGAATTGTGATTTATTATAAAGATTTTTACGTTACTACTTGCTTATAAGCATACAATTTTATTTATGATTGTTCTGAACGTTGTTATGTGAACACCCACTGATAGCTTTTGTCATCTATGGAATGTCTTAAATTTGTATCATAATCAAATTTAGCTGTTTCTTATTATATATAAATGTATTTTGATTTTTAAAAATGTGTTTTTCAGTCTTTGTGTGTTGTGGCGGATTCGTTGTCTAGGGGTATCGAGGTCCGCCCTTGGCCACAGATATAAACCACACTGCGTGATTGCACGTTAAAGTCAGAACACTTCCGCTGCAAAAGTGCGGGTATATCTCTTGTTGAACAATAAACTCCAAGTAACGAATGTAAAATATCTAACAGTTTATTTAATTTGCAAACACGATACACCTTCTTTACATCGGTCCTCTCCATGTCACGTTCACTCTCCACTCTCCCAGACCAGCTCTTCAGTGAAGTTCTGGCCAAATTAAAGCGCTGAACGTTTCACTCCATATTCGGCTCCTAAGAACTCTCAATATATATATATATATATATATCCTTTTACTCGTTGTGCGTGTTGGTGTGACGCACAATAGTTGGTGCGCACACTACATTAACTATTATGTACGGCATTTAAGACAGTCATTATCACACCAAAACATCCGACCGTGAAACCCCCCTCCCCATGAGCGACCGTAGCAATAATGTCGCGAGTTTATATGCTCTATACGGTGTTGATGTTTTAGTGTGATCTAATCTAAATATAGCATATACCCAGCCTTACACACACGCATATCAACAATATCTAGTCATTGTAAAAACAGTTACTCTTACATGTGAAATGTCCACTATATAATCCTTCACTAAAAAGATGGTACACTCCGAAAACAGTTTGAACATAATATCAAGGGTACAACAAGAAAACATTATAGCACATCTACTGGTGCATCACACAACTGCATAATAACAAATCATTCTATCTACAATGAGAAAACCAACCGTTTTTCGTACTGTGTGTACGACTTCAAGAATACATTACCTCATTTTAGAGGACAGTAAAGCTTATTACTACCCCTAATACATCATCAACATTGCCTCAATGCAAAAGAAAACAGTTCACATTTTAACCCTTAATATGCATGTTATTATCATATGTAATATCAATCACCTTTTTAATTGACCACTATATACATCTGAAAAGGACAACCAACAAAGAAAACTTTAGCGCTTATAGCACTTGTTCTCATCATTGTACCTTTTATGGAGTAGCTTTTTCTTCTCATTAATAATTACTCTCCTATTTATCTTTGAAGTCACCATAGTCCGTGGGACCTGGTATGGAGCAGTCATTGATAATCTATGAATCTTTGCTGTCCCCATAATGGGACCTGTTATAACCACCTTATACTTGGTTACAAAATTCTGCGCGTCATCATAATCATAAATATATTAATCATCAACAAAATTATCAAATCATCTTAATAATCATAAACCGTGAATCATAATCAACCTTCTAATCATCACAAACATAATCCTCATAAATGACATATTTCATCATAATCATCATAGTCATGAATCATATCATCATCAGTACATATCATCGTAAATACATATCCTTATACTAAACAAATTTGATCTGAGGTCTCCATGGACAAAAATGCTTATATAATCAACAAACATTGTGGTGCACATAAGAAACACCTCATCAATCCATATTTTAATAATGGCACGAGGTCCCCCGGACCTCAAATTCTAACCACAAATAGTACATTATCATTACTCATCATAGTTATCCAAACAACATCATCATCATCATAGAAAATAAAACGATCCTTTCCTCTTTATTTACATCAATCAAATACCCAGCAAAGGAAACAAATTTCAAACCTAGCCATTGTTTTGCTGGTGGTATGTTTTTTTCAACATCATAAACAAAAACAACCCTTATCAGCATTACAAAGTTGGTACCTGTGCTTACCATAAACAAAAACAACCTTTATTAGCATTACAAAGTTGGTACCTGTGCTTACCCCCAAACTTTGCTAACGCCCAATATTTTTCATGCTCCTGGGATCAAATATTAGTTATTTTGATCAATAATTGTAATCAACATTACAAGATCTGTCATGATACTGGTGGTCTCAGTCGGACCATGATCTTCTATCAGAGTTTGTCTGTCACAACAGCCATTTCCACCTCTATCATCTTCCCTGTCACCACCTCTACGACCTACCCGGTCAACTCTGCCCCCACCTCTGAAATTTCGCCGGTCGTCCCTGTCACCACCTCTACTACTTATCCGATCAACTCTACCTCCGCCTCTGAATTTTCCCCGGTCATTCCTGACAGTACCTCTACAGCTTACCCGGTCAACTCTACTCCCGCCTCTGAAGTCTCCCCGATCCCCCCTGTGCCCACCTTTAAATTCTACTTCTTGACCTATCAAGGTCCACTTTGTCTCCATTACAAACTCACCAAACCGGCCATCTTCACCCAAGAGAATCAATGTTTTCTCGAGGATCCCAGTTATCATCCAAATTATTAGACCCCAAGAACAAACAAAGTTTTTAATTGTCTTTCGGCCTCCGTAACTCGACCGAATCATAACCCATATTTGGTCCATATTCTTTTAAGTCTTTGTCGGTCCTGGTCTGCTTATTACTTGGCAGTCCTGTCTCAACAGTTTCTCTCACCGGCTTGGTCACGAGCACCGTATGTTGTGCTGTGTGTTTCCCGGTTAGCAGCACACCCTCTCGAATCACAACAATGCATTGTTGGGCACGCAGTTAATTTTTCACCGACCCACTTGCAGCGGTTTTCATTTTGTTTTTATTCTACTTCCTCAGAAGTCATTTCTCTGGTACCTTCTGTATTTTCATCCTTACATTCAATTTCATATGCATGTTTCATCTCAATTTGATTCATCTTTCTTTCTGATCCTAATGGGGCTACAGCAACTAACTGATCTTCTGTGGCCTTCACCTCATCTTGCATATCTGGGTCAATAATCTTTCCCTTTTCAACTAGGAGATTTTCAATTATATTTTCCCCCTTCTCTCTCAGTAATTCTTGTAAATTCACAATTTCATAATTTTTTTTTCTTAAATTCAGACTTAAATCATAATTTATTTCTTCTTTTTCTGTAATAATTCTCCACATTTTAGTAATGTCATCTTCTTTCAGTGCTAGTTTTAGGGCTAACTCATTGTTTTCATCTTCTTTATTATTCAGTCTTTCTTTAATATATGTGTTTTCTACCTCTTTTTCATTTAGGTCCCTCTGTACTTTCTCCAAAAGTTCATCTTTATCAGCAACCGTCTTATTCAGTTCTGTTGTCTTGTGATTTGCAATGCTGATTTTTGCTGCAATCTCTGTGAGTTTTTCATCTTTATCCTCAATTATTTTGAACAAACAATATTTTTCTTTATCATTTTGAACTAAAACTTTGTCCATTTCGACAATATTCATTCTTAAGTTCATTGACTCAACTTCAGTTTCCTCTATTTCTAATTTGTGTTTTATGCCCTCTTTTTCCAGATCCGTTCGTCTAGTTTCCAAAATACACAATTTTGTCTCTAGTTTACTTAATGTCTATTTGTGTTCCTTTACTTCCTTCTCTTTAACGGACAGTTTATTTCTTAACTCACTAACGAGTTTATTACTTTCTTCTATGCCGTGGTTTAACTCGTCTATTACTTTTTGATTTTCAACATCCATGTCTTTAAGGAACCTAATTTCCTTTTCTGTTTTTTTTCAGATTCTTTAAATTTCTTTATACATTCTATGATTTTCCTTTTAGCTTCTACTATTAGTTCTCTTCTACCTTGATTATATTTTTTTCTGGTCTTAGGAAAATTCTCACTAAACTCCCTAACCTTATTTCGGTTGTCTTTATAACCTCCAAGGATAATATTTTCCTTTTTATACATTATGCTATTGATCGGTTCCACCACCTTATTCACATCTTTTGTTGCATACGGATCTTCACAGTATAAGCTGGCCAGTGGCGGATTTAGTTATAGGGCAGGGGGGCGGCTTGCCCCCTCCCGCGCCCCTGTTGGGTCTGAAATGGCGCCCCCTAAAGCCGCCCTCGATTAACGCTAAAAAGGTGCCACAAGAGCAGAAAAAAAATTGCTAAAGACGAAACTTCTAATCAACACCAAACTGCTTGCTAAATATCGTATTTAAAACGACGAAACTGTAATATCTGGTTTAAATCAATCACTCGCATCTGAATTATCGGCGACAATTGATAATTAAGTTAAGTCTGCACAATTCTGCTCTTAAATTTTTTATTCAACCATTGATACATCTAGAATTGATCAGATGTGAGTTTCTTTACGTTAATTTTTTTAAAAATCAGGACATGTTGTGGAAAGATTTATAGGCTCTTATACTTTAGTAAACAGTGGCTAGATAGTGAATAGTGCGCTCGCCTCACAAGCTGAGGGGCGTTTGATCTATTAGCCTACACGTTAAAGCCACTATAAAAATGGAATGACAAATGCTAAGAAAGTCCTCCACTGACCTGGAAGGAGATGGGGCGCCCACCAAGGTCTACCAAGCACCGCCCCTAGTAGGTTCTAAGGAAAACATTAGGACCCCCTACGACCCCCGTTTATGGGACTTCACAAAATATATAAAAAAACAAACCCGTAAAAACAAAGTTTTTGACTATAAATCCCTTATATATGAGACATAACAAACAGTATTGATTATTTTCAAACATTTACAGACTGAATCAGTCTTAACTCAAGTTTGCTTCATAACCCTGGGGGGGGAGGTGTGGGTGGGAGGGGGGGGAGGGGGTGGGAGGGGGAGAGGGGAAAAAACATTGACAGACTGACACCGAGTGATGTCCCTTGTCTTTAATAAATGGGGGTGGGAAGTGAGGGGGTGTCGGCTCAAACTCACGTGGAATTGGAAGGAAAAGAACAACAAAAAAAACGTGAATTTAAATTACATACCTCATATAAGGATAAACTAAAAATGCATTAATTAAATTACGGTACGTTCGATCGATCTGAAATTTTGATACGATGCATTGTTAGGTTTGACGGGTCCGTGTGCCAAATTTCAGTTCGATTGGATCATGGAAAAAGGGTCATTTTTGACTTCTGTTTTTCCGCCCGCCGAGCCCAAGACAAAGAGAGAGACGGCCGCGAAGTTAATATAAGGGATTTTTAAAAAAAACCCGTAAAAACAAAGTTTTTGACTATAAATCCCTTATATATGAGACATAACTAACAGTATTGATTATTTTCAAACATTTACAGACTGAATCTGTCTTAACTCAACTTTGCATCATAACCCTAGTGGGGGGAGGGGTGGGTGGGGGGGGGAGAGGGGAAAAGTCTGGTCACCGATTCGCTTGACCGAGCTCAGAGTGACACGTAAAATGTAAACAAAAGCGCCCCTCGCTTCGTTGGGTCGCCTCAATGCGTCAGCTCAAAATTTCACGTGGCAAAAAAACAATAACAAACCGTGAATTCAAATTACATACCTCATATAAGGATAAACTAAAAATGCATTAATTTAATTACGGTACGTTCGATCGATCTGAAATTTTGATACGATGCATTGTTAGGTTAGACGGGTCCGTGTGCCAAATTTCAGTTCGATCGGATCATGGGAAGTGGGTCATTTTTGACTTCTGTTTTTCCGCCCGCCCGCCGAGCACAAGACAGAGAGAGACGGCCGCGAAGTTAATATAAGGGATTTAATAAAACAAACCCGTAAAAACAAAGTTTTTGACTATAAATCCCTTATATATGAGACATAACTAACAGTAATGATTATTTTCAAACATTTACAGACTGACACCGAGTGATGTCCCTTGTCTTTAATAAATGGGGGTGGGATTTGAGGGGGTGTCGGCACGACGGTCGGCGTCAACACGACGGTCGGCGTCAACTCAAACTCACGTGAAACTGGAAGAAAAAAAAACAATAACCAACAGTGAATTTTGAATTACATACCTCATATAAGGATAAACTAAAAATGCATTAATTTAATTACGGTACGTTTGATCGATCTGAAATTTTGATACGATGCATTGTTAGGTTAGACGGGTCCGTGTGCCAAATTTCAGTTCGATCGAATCATGGGAAGTGGGTCATTTTTGACTTCGGTTTTTCCGCCCAGTTCGCCGAGCCCAAGACAGAGAGAGACGGCCGCGAAGTTAATATAAGGGATTTAAAAATAAAAAATGCTGCCGCATTTGCTGAGAAGATTGTAACTGAACTAAAAAAGCAAAGCATTGATTTTACACTCTGTCGAGGACAGGCATACTCAGGAATTAAGAGTGGCCTTCAAACTCAGATAAAGACAATTTCACCCAATTGTTGTGCCCATGTTTTGAATTTGGTTACTATCGAAGCAAAGTCTGTAAACAGTGATGTACAGTTGTTTTTTGGCACAGATTTATGGTTGTATGCATTCATTACATCTAGTTTACAACGTCTACATACTCTTAAAGAACATCAGAAATCTCAATATGAATCAACAGTAGATACTCTGAAACGACTTTCTGATACAAGATGTGCAAGCCGTAAGCATGCAGTTCATGTAGTTGTTGGATCATTCTCTGCTATTCTAGCCACACTTGATTCAGGGAAATCAACAGAATATAAAGGAAGTGTCAGAGCAGAAGCTATGGGACTATCTGTTTTAATTTTAAAAAAATATTCTTTTGTTTTTCTTATGTTATTTGTACAAAAATTATCTTCGTGCTATCAAACCACTTGCAACGCCTTTGCTAAATCCGAATCTAAAGAAAAGTGAATTGCAATAAAATAATCTAAAAGTTCAATAATTTAATTACAATACATGCGATCGATCTGAAATTTTAAAACTTCGTTTTTATCATCGGCATGAGTCTTCCTGCAAAATTTCAGCACGCTAACTTACGAGGAAGTGCGTTAAAAATCGATCAAATTTTTTTTGACAAAAAAGCAAGCAAGCAAGCAATCAACCAGACACCACGAGTTAAAATAAAGGATTTAATTTTTTTTTAAAAACGTAAAAAAACTAGTTTTTTTTAACTATAAATACTTTATGTACGAGACTAAACTAAAAGAATGTTCATTATAATACCAAGACCATCCAAAAATACAAAGTTGTAGTTGTGTCGTAAAACATCTAATATAAAAAGATGAAAGTTTGTATGTTTGTTTGTTTGTTACCAATGGAATTCCACACCGTTGGACCGAGGATGCTGAAATTTTGCATGGGACTCTCATTTGACCCGAGACAGGTCGTAGGCTATGTTTCAACTCCAGGTGACCACCCCTAGGGTAAGGGGGCCCATAATCAGAAAATGTAGAGCCAAATAAAGACAAAATAAATTCTCATTTCGATATTGAACAGCTTCATGCGGACATTCAAAACGAGTTCATTTTGGTGCGTTATTTTTTACAATACTTTATTTTGAGCTGTGCGCTTTCAAAAATCTTTTATTGTCAAAATACGGTGCGCACCTTTTCATGTACGCATCTTAAATTGAGCAGTGTAATTTTATTATAATAACATTCATATTTGTTTTGGCCTTGCGGTACAAAACAGTTGCCTTTTATACAAATACTTTCTTGATGTTATAGATGGGTTAAAACTATTTCATTACATTTGTTACACGATGTATGGTATTTATTTTTAAATTAAGAGTTTTATTATGTTGTTTCTAATAACTCAAATTTTAATTTAAACAAATACTAATGTATGAGGGTATTTATGTGGAAAGAGATTGCCCAAGTCAAAAAAGGTTAATCGTAATTTAGATGAACTATACGTTTTGTTTTTCTTAAAATTTGTTGCGTGTTCTTTATTAATTTTTCTTGCTTATTTTACAGGCTCAATCCCTTAAATTTACTTATTAAAGTTAATCATCAATGATTATTACATGCATATAAAAGCCTACGACCAATGCTGTTTTCTTTTATTACATAAGCTCTATAAATTTACAATTTAAACTTTTCTACCGGACTTATAAACAGAAGTATATTAAACTCAATACAAGTGAACCTAAAAGCAATTAATTAAGTTGGGCGGCGAATTGAATATGCCATGGTCATTAAGCTGTAGCGGAATAACAAAAGCCATTTTAAAAATAGATGTTTAGTCAAACATATCATCTTTTTTTTCAATTTCTTAAATATTTTATTTATTTTTCAGAAACTAAATCTGGTGTTTGAAATATAATTTACAAACCATGATGTCCCATCGGGAAACATGATCCAAAACATACTTGAATTCATTTTTAAATTTATACCTATCACATAAAAGCCGTAAATTTAAATAGTATAACATAGAGACAAATATATAAAAGAATTATATGTCATTTCCATATTAAAACACTTATTAATAAAGACTATCAAAAAGTATACAATTTATTTTTGGATCAGTATTTCATTACAAGATTTCATTTTAGCGCCAGCCCTTAAATTAACTTTCATTGACTAAAATGGTGCGCAAATTTTATTGCAAGTTTTTAAAATAAGATTGACTTAGTTTCTTTAAATTCTTTATGCAACTTCATTACATTTACAACATTTATAATTTACTTTAGGGGCCATCCATAAAGTACGTCACGCTGCAGTGGGGGGAGGGGGTGTAAGAAAGTGTGACAGTTTGTGACAGGGAGAGGGGGGTTTCCTGCCATGTGTGAATCACGGTGTTTTACATTAAATTTTAATTATTTTATTAATTAAAAACAAATATTTTTTTTCGAAAGTGTGACGTACTTTAGGGGGGGGAGGGGTGCAAGATTTGTGACATTTTGTGACCGGGGGAGGGGGAGTTAAAAATGATCAAAAATAGCGTGACGTACTTTATGGGCGGACCCTTATTAGCTCTTTAGTATAAGCAGCTATTGCCTTTTAGAGAGAAGTTGGGAGCGTAGTTCCTTAAGTTATAGCTGCTGTTTCAAATATTTCATTACTTTTAATAGTTTAATGATGTGGGGTCATAAATAAAATAATTTTTTTACGTGACGGTAATGTTGAGTAAAAATTGCCTTTTCTTATATCAGCTAAATTATTACAGTATAATATTTGACTACTGGATCAATGGATATATCTATACTAAACTTAAGTTAACATGAACCTGATAACTAATTTGAATTTTTACCTCAATGGGAATTGAATATGTCCACTCATTACTTTCTGAGATTCCAAAATATTTTTTTTTCAAAAAATGTATATTTTCGTTTCATGTACGTTTTTAAGCGAATGGATCAATATTAAATATACTTATAATTATCTAATTTCCAGAAAAAAAAACAGGGAAAAAAGGGATCCTGGAAAGACAAATTGTGAGCTTAATGATATATTTTACAAAATATAATGTCTTATCTGAAAACGGAAATCAACAAATAATTGAATGCCTTGGTGAAACCGCAACATATAAGATTTTGGAATCCATCGCTAAATGGGACCGTTTTGATGAAGGGGACAAAAGTGAAAAAATTAAAAAAATAAGTTAGATGTATTTTAATTTGGTTTTTTATTCATTCATTTTACCTTCTTCTCTTCAGTTCTATCGGCGTATTAAAAGCTACATGAGTTTCATTCCGAAAGTAATCTCTTGATACGTTGAATCTATAGCAATGAGAAATGTTTGTTTGAAGGATTTTAAATTAAAATAATGCCCTTTTCAAATCGTTTGTTACGTTTCAAAGCTCCATTTATTATTGGGTAAAATTGTCTCAGAATTAGAGAATTACATTTTTCATAAGAATATTTCTGACCATCTGAAAGTTGCATTCCATGAGTAAGCACAACATTTAGTTATATTATAACAAGAAGGCCGAACTTAAATCGTCGCATACACATATATAATTAACATATAGTTATTAGCTTATTTTCAACCCTCCTCCTTCTTTCCCGTTCCTCTTCTTCTTCCCTCCTCCTTCCTTCCCGTTCCTCTTCTTTATCCCTCTTCCTTCTATCCCGTTTCTCTTCTCGTGCTAACCTGTGTTCCTGTATAATCCATTTCTTTGTTTCTTCCACTTCTAGTCCTAGCTCAAGGGCCCTTTGTTTAATTTCCTCCAAATTTGGCAACCCCATTTTAAAATATCTTACTAGCCTAAAAAAAGTTCTATAATGAAGTGCTTCAAAAACAACAACAATATTTTAAAAAATCATTAATACAAAAATAATTCCATATGCAATTTACCTCTTAACTTAAGTGTCCTTATCTAACAATACATATCCACAGTAATTTTGAAAACACAACACTCCAGTGTCAATAAATACTCTGAAACAATTCAGGGTCAATCGTCAATCTGCCTGTAGCAACAATCAAGTGTCATTTTAGTATAGCCAGTACCGACCAACATCCCTCGTCACACTAACTCCTCTGGTATTCAAAAGTCACGTTAATCCTGTTATCTGCATCATTAAAAGTCACACAGACTCAGCTACTTCCGGTACAGCTACCCCCGACACAGCTACCTCCGACACAGCCACTTCTGACAGCTACCTCCGACACAGCCACTTCTGACAGCTACCTCCGACACAGCCACTTCTCACAGCTACCTCCGACACAGCCACTTCTGACAGCTACCTCCGACACATCCACTTCTGACAGCTATCTCCGACATAGCCACTTCTGACAGCTACCTCCGACACAGCCAACTCACCATCCAAATTAAGATGAAACCTTAGTGTCAACGTTTGCGGACTTCGATCAAATGGCTCAATAAGTTGGACGAGCCCCCACTGTGGTGGGTTCGTTGGCTAGGGGGATCAAGGTCCGCCCTTGGCCACAGATATAAACCACACTGCGTGATTGCACGTTAAAGTCAGAACACTTCCGCTGCAAAAGTGCGGGTATATCTCTTGTTGAACAATAAACTCCAAGTAACGAACGTAAAGAATCTAACAGTTTATTTAATTAGCAAACACGATACACCTTCTTTACATCGGTCCTCTCCATGTCACGTTCACTTTCAACTCTCCCAGACCAGCTCTTCAGTGAAGTTCTGGCCAAACTAAAGCGCTGAACGTTTCACTTCATATTCAACTCCTAACAACTCTCTCTCTATATAAATATATCCTTTTACTCATTGTGCGTCTTGGTGTGACGCACAATAGTTGGTGCGCACACTACATTAACTATTATGTACGGCATTTAAGACAATCATTATCACACTATAACATCTGACCGTGAGATGTATACTTTAATGTTGCGTTACACCAGTGAAATTGAAATGCGATGCATGACCATTTGACCGTTACTGTAAAATAAAAATATAGTATTTAAATATCACTGATAAACATCAAAAAGAAATATCGCAAGGTAAATAACTTTCATTTTTAAAAATTTCTCTGTGTAAAAAATGTCAAATTTTTTGAAAAACGCCCATATATTTAAATATATTTATGCATTTATCTATATATATATATATATATATATATATATATATATATATATATATATATATATATATATATATATATATATATATATATTGTAAGGAATTTAGTTTAACTTGAATTGACCGCCAGGAGCTGAGATCAAAGAGTGACCGCCCCGAGCGCGGCAGGTCTTTGATGTGTTGGAGTAGCTCGCCAGGAGAAGCGCGGTCGTGGTTCGGGAGCCGCGCGTGGTCCTTTAATGTTGGGGAACAGGCCAAAATCTGACGAGGGTGACCAGAGACTCTAGAATTGTAGTTCGGATGTTAACTGGGCCGGTCAGTAGATTCGGCGATGAAAGGAGTTGCCGAGCGAGGTGAACGAATGCGTTAAATCTGCCCATGGATAGATAGGATGACCAGACGCGCAGGTGCTCTGGAGGGGGGGGATAGGTAAAGGATGATGGTCTCACCAGAGACGGTTATGTCAAACCGGCCCCACCCCCGCACAAGTCAATCTATGGGGGGTAGTACGAGATGATTGACAGATATGATGAACCTATTACAATTATAGACTGACGGAAGACTGGACACAAATGGACTGACGTGAGTTGTTTGGAGGCGTGGCCTCAGGACTAAGAGTTAGTTATAGGACGGGACTGTTGTTGTTCGTCCGTCGTGATCGACGATGACCACTCTCATCATATTTGCTGGGCCGCCACATGTGTTCTCTGGTGGCTTATTAACCCTATTTTTGCACGAAAGAGGCGTCCGCATGTCGGACAAGAGATAGAAGCGTTTCCCTTCAGGGGGGTTTTGGTTTCGTTCCTTTCTGGCCTGGCGTTTTAACTTGGCAGCCTGTTGTCTATTAGCTTCACAGACAGCTGCGCCATTCCATATCGTAGAGCGCCAGTGGGCTCGGTTACTGGCTGCTGCTTCCCAGGAGTCAAGTCCGATGTCGAAGGCCTTCAGAGCAGTTTTAAGTGTGTCCTTGTAGCGCTTACGTGGACCTCCGCGTGCTCTATGCCCTTCGGTAAGTTCACCATAGAAGAGCCTCTTGGGTAGACGATGGTCGGGCATGCGCACTAGATGCCCCGCCCAGCGTAGTTGGCTTTGCATGAGGATAGTGTGGATGCTGGGGAGTCCTGACCTGGCTAATATTTCGGTGTCTGGAACTTTTTCCTGCCATTTTATATTGAGTATTTTTCTAAGGCTTTTGGTGTGGAAGTGGTTCAGCAACCTCGCATGGCGTTGGTATACAATCCAAGTTTCACATGCATATAATAAGGTGGGGAGCACTACAGCTCTGTAAACTTTTAGCTTTGTTTGGGTGCTGATTCCCCTTCTGTTCCAGACACTGTCATGCAATCTACCGAATGCTGTGCTGGCCTTTGAGATTCTTGAGTTCACCTCGTCATCAATATTGGCCTTCTGGGACAGTGTGCTGCCAAGGTAAGTAAAGCGGCTCACTGTGATGATTTTGTTGCCGTTGATGAATATGTTAGGCTCAGTATAGGATTTGCCCGGGGCCGGCTGGTATAACACTTCTGTCTTTTTTGTGCTGATGGTGAGCCCAAAGTTAGAGCACGCACTGGAAAATTTATCAGCACTTAGTTGCAGTTGTGCTTCAGAGCCCGCGTTAAGGGCACAATCATCAGCAAAAAGAAGTTCCAGGATGCTGTCTGATTTGACCTTTGTCTTAGCTTTAAGCCTCCTGAGGTTGAACAGACGACCATCAGTGCGATACCTGAAGTCCATGCCTACATTTCTATTCCTGAAGGCCTCTGTAAGCATGGCTGAGAACATGAGGCTGAACAATGTTGGGGCCAGGACACAGCCTTGCTTAACGCCATTTGTGACAGGGAATGGTTTAGAGACCTCTCCGTTGTCCTGGACTCGAGCCTGCATGCCATCATGAAATTGCCTTACAATGGCTATATACTTATTTGGACACCCATACTTGGCCATAATCCTCCATAGGCCCTCTCTGCAGACTGTGTCAAAGGCTTTCGTAAGGTCTATGTAAATGGAAAATAGGTCCATATTCTGCTCTTGACACTTTTCCTGCAATTGCCTGGCTGCAAAAATCATGTCAATGGTCCCACGTTCTTTCCGGAAACCACATTGGCTTTCTGGTAAAAGACCCTGATCCAGATGTGCATTTAGGCGATTTAGGAGAATTCTGGCGAGTTTTTTTCCTGCAATTGATAGCAGTGAAATTCCTCGGTGATTATCGCAGGCTTGGCGGTTCCCTTTTCGCTTGTACAAGTGGACTATAGAGGCATCTTTAAAATCCTGGGGGACAGCCTCTTGCTGCCACATCATTAGGAAGATTTCATGCAGCTTTTAGATCAATGCCACCTTCTTTGTATATTTCTGCTGGAATTGAGTCTACTCCAGGAGCCTTTCCACATGACATAAGATGTACAGCTCTTTGCGTCTCAAGAAGTGTAGGCGGGTCATCCATTGCCAGGTTAATTGGTACTTGAGGGAGGCGACTGATAGCATCTTCATTAATACTTGAGTTGCTGTTTAGGACAGCATGAAAGTGTTCAGCCCAGCGCTCAAGAATCTTCTCCCCGTCAGTAATTAGATATGTCCCGTCAGCACTGAGAAGCGGGGATGAATTAGACGTTGTGGGTCCGTACACTTCCTTAATGGCGTTGTAAAAATTCTTCATATCATGCCTGTCTGCATATTGTTGAATCTCATCAGCTTTCTTGTTTAGCCATGAGTCTCGCATCCAGCGAAGTTTTTGTTGTATGACGCGGCGTATGCTATTATATGAGTCCGTTACGGTTGAAGACCTGGGATTGCTGATGTGTCTTTTGTGGAGTTGATGTTTCTGTGCCAACATTTGCTTGATTTCATCGCAATTGTCATCGAACCAGTCTTGGTGCTTTCTCGTCGCGGGTCCAAGGATTTGCGAGGCTGTGCTGTAGATTAGATCTCTAAAGTTCGTCCAAACAGTCTCAATGTTCGTATTGTTTAGAGTGGTGGATCTCAGTTTGCCCTCCAGGGCTGTCTCCAGAGATTGTTTAGTACTCGCACAGTTTAGCTTTGTGATGTTTAACCGTTTTAGGGTTTTCCTTCCTTGGGGCCGTCTTTTGGGCTGAATGCATATCTTAAGTTTAGAGATGATGAGACGATGGTCTGTCCAGCATTCAGCACCGCAGAGTGATTTGGTCACACGAACGTCTTGTCTATCTTTCTTCCTTGTGATGACGTAGTCTATTAGGTGCCAGTGCTTGGAGCGAGGGTGCATCCATGAGGTCCTGTTTCTTGTGGGAAGACTGAATACTGTGTTAGTAATCAACAAGTCATGTTCCACACACGTCTGAAGCAACATGAGACCATTGCTATTACACCTGCCCACTCCATGTTTTCCTATCGCACCGTCCCAAAGAGCGTCATCGCAGCCTACTCTTGCATTAAGGTCACCAAGTATGACAAGCTTATCAGTGGAAGGAATGTTGGCGATGATAGAGTGAAGGTCCTCGTAAAACTTGGATTTCACTTCATCAGGGTTAGTCATTGTTGGGGCATAGCAGCTGATGATGTTGAGGTATTTCTTCCCGGCCAATCTATGGGGGGTAGTACGAGATGATTGACAGATATGATGAACCTATTACAATTATAGACTGACGGAAGACTGGACACAAATGGACTGACGTGAGTTGTTTGGAGGCGTGGCCTCAGGACTGAGAGTTAGTTATAGGACGGGACTAACTAGGAACGAGGAGAAGGGACTCTTGGAGACGGACCGATAGGGAAAGTTTAGACGGGTAGACAGCTGGACAGTGAGATTAGATTAGGACAGAAGTAACTAGAATTGAAGAAGTGAAGTAATAAACAGAATTAATAAGTGTTCAAGTCGTCTATGAGTCTTTGTCGTGTTGAAGTGAGTGTAAGCAGAGAGAGTTTAGTCACACGATTACCCATTGGTTCTCCACAATATAACAAATATTAACCCAAGTGCTGCGTAGTCACACCTCACACATAATTATGAAATCTTTTAACATACACATTTTAAATCCCTCCCGACTCCCGATTAAAGTGGAAATAAACTGTATATGATAATTACCTGCTCTTCACTCAGTTCTGTGAAGTTAAATTTGCTGAGTTGCCATGTAGCCTTTAAATACCATAATAAAATGTTCATATTTATCTGAGAGGAAATTGTAAGACCAAAAGTAACATTTTCAACATATTGTAAATGAGAATAGGCAATACAATAATTAACAACTGATGGCGGTGATATGTTTTCTGTGATTCTAAACTCAAGCGCCGACTTTTATTTCCGGTGTCACAAAATGAAGTCTCTTCCTAAATAAAGTATCCCGTGGAGAGTTTATTTGAAAACAAATTCTCCGATCGAGACTTTTTTTTACATTAGTTCTACTCGATCTGTTTTCTTCGGCGTATGGGTCCCATAATTCATATAGAAGATGCATATACTACTAGAGGTCTTAACAAAATAAGTTATTATTTTAGTTTTAAATTCATATTCTTATCTATTACAGACGCTTTTCCTAAACAGAAAATTATTGCGTCAAATGATTATCTATGGTTTATTTCTAGTCTTGCAATTTTATTGGAGTTTTAAATTTTGATATAGTGTTGGATTTCCTGTTTTCTTATAACATCTTTAAACGTTTCTATTAATAAGCCCTTAAGTTTGTTGGATTTTTTAATTACTTTATTTCATTCTTCGTCAGGTGTGTTACTTATATAAAACTGTCTCTGATTATAAAATCTTTCTTGAAATAAGCATTTTAAGAACATCTCCAGGCCAACGTTTGGCGCCCATTTCAGCAACGTTTTTAACATACCATCAGAGGTTAAGCTTTTTTTTCTTTCTTCTATCTCCATTTTTTAAATAAAAGTATATACCACCCACTTTTTTATTTTCCAAATTATTTTCCTTTTAACGTATTTATTGTTTTTATATGGTGTTTTATTAACTTGGATAAACTTTAAAAAAAGGATAAAACTTTAATAATTTCCGAACATATTACCCCAGTAGAGCAAAAGTGGGGAACGGGGTTGAAAAATCATGGTAATATAGGAAACATTTTATATAAAACTAACAGGTTGTACTGGTCTGACCTTCTTTTCAGCTTGCCATACGTATATGACACATAATAACAGGGGAATTTAGTTTGCGAAGAAAGAAGCTTTTCAAATTCACTCGTGGTGTCTGGTTGATTGTTTGCTAGCTTGTCGAAAAAACTTTGGATCGCTTTTTAACCCACTTCCTCGTAAGCTAGCGAGCTGACATTTTGCAGGCAGACTCGCACCGATGATAAAAACGATGTATTAAAATTTCAGTTTGATCGCATGTACTGTATTTAAATTATTAAATTTTTTGTTTATTTTATTTATCTCTATGCATCACGTTAAATTTTGTAGATAGAGTGTCGTGCTATGGCGGATTAAGGGTTGGTTGGGGTCTGAATGGGATAAAGCCAGTGGCCCCTGATGATTTAGGGGCCCCCAAATTTAGTATATTTTATAATAAAGATGGACAAATGTTTACACGAATTGCTGAAAATATGATGAATTAAATAAATTAATAAAATCATATGTATTATTATTAATCTGATATCTATTTCGATACGATAGTCTTAAAATAGTCATCGAAAAAAAACTGATTTGATTGGCTCACAAAGAGAAATTATTAAATAACATCACTTATATATCTTAAATTGATGGTCTAATCGGATATATAAAGGCTTTGGCGCAAGCGTTGACGGGATCGACCCCCCGGTGGAGTGTGGCATTTTTTAAAATTAGTATTTTTATTTGTTAAATATTCTTTTACAGTCAATTTTACGATACCGGCAAACAGTTATTTCTTCGTGTTCGGTTTTTCATGAATAATCTATTTTGCTGAATAGTTACAAGTTACAGTCTTATATTAGCTGCTAGCAATCATTTTATCTAAAGGTACACTGGCTAGATAGGGCCCTAGTTTGAATTGCAGCCAGGGGCCCCGTGCAGTCTTAATCCGCCCCTGGTGCCGTGATGCGTATTATATTGAACAACGTTTCCTGTCGCTCAATAAGGTGCGTATTTTATGGACAACACTGTTTATAAACATACTAGTTCAAAAGCCTGCCGAAGCTGGCAGAACGAAATCCCACAGAAGGGATAACAAAGAAATATACCAAATACTGCAATAGAAAAAACCACGTGGCATTTATTGCAATGAACAGAATACGATATGAACAGAAATAACAAAGAAATGTATGAAATACTGTAATAGAAAATAACATTTGGCCTTTATTGCCATGAACACAATACGATATGAAAATAAATAACAAAGAAATGTACGAAATACTGAAATAGAAAAGAACTTTTTTTCTTTTATTGCCATGAATACGATATGAACAGCTAAATATGAAAGATTTCCTTGTAAACCACATTTTTGCGTAGCAGGTGGAGCTGTCGTGGAGCAGTTTCCCTTGTTTAGGACCATCTGCCACATGGACCTTGATATCTGCTGATCTGCGTACACGGGAGAAAGCAACGTATAATTGCCCGTGGCTAAACACAGATTGTAGTAGATAGATACCAACCGTATCCAGTGTCTCGCTCTTCGATTTGTTTATGGTCATTGCGAAAGCTAACTTCACAGGGAATTGCCTTCTCCGTAGAACGAAAGGCAAGTCTGTGGTTGTCGGGGCAATGTCCACGCGTGGAATGAATAGAGTGCGACCTTTGTCACTTCCGGACAGAAGTTCAGCGATAATGAGGTTGAGTTTGAGGTCCCTAACCACCAATCTGGTGCCATTGCAAAGACCTCGTTTGGTGTTCAAATTGCGAAGAAGAATTATAATTGCTCCGACTTTTAATGTTAATTGATGAAGCGGCATTCCCGAAGGTGCCAATTGATGTAGAAATTCCACGGGATAATTGTTTTCATCATCTGGCGTGCAGTCGTCGATTGAGTCGGAACTTAAGAATGTCCTGGGTTCTCCTTCAAGTAAATGCAGAACGTGATTATTGATATTGATATTTTTAATGCCACATCGGCATTTGCAGTGCAGAGAATAGCCTTATTTGTAAATTCTGACGTTGGTTAATGTTCCATTGCCTAGCTCCATTAACCAAGACGTAAATTCTGGATCAATAGATCGCACATTACTTGTCAATGTGAGAATTGTAAATTTAGACCAAAGATTGGTAAACTTAATACTCGCTTCGACAATTGCGGCCCTGGTTCCATGAGCAACAACGTGCAAGGTTTGTCTGAAGTCCCCACCCAAGAGAATGGTTTTTCCACCGAAAGGTTTGCCATTTTGCATGATATCATGTAAGAGTTTATTCACGCATTTCAATGCGTCCTTAGAGGCCATCGCGGATTCATTCCAAATGATTATTGTCGCTCTTCGGAGAATGTCAGCATCGGTGGAGGTCATTCTCATTCTGGAGGTTGAGGTGTCGATAATTGGGACGGGAAGTTGAAATTGAGAATGATACGTCCGACCACCTTCCAGTAAATTGGCCGCGATTCCAGTTGATGCAGTAGCTAAAGCAATCTTCTGTTCCCCTCTAAAGGATGCAAGCAAGGTTGTGTACAAATATGTTTTACCGCTGCCACCAGGTCCGTCAAGAAAGTAACACATATGAGGAAGATGATCATTGGCTGCGGCTGTGATAATTTCATCAAATGTCTCTGCTGTTCATTGAGACTCCGTACCATGTCTGTTGCTTTGCTGAGCTGTTGGACCAGATCAAAAATGCTGTCCTGTATGTATTCCACGTGACTTGGTGGAACTGGTAAACCGAAATTCTCGCACGTGTTCCTATTGGCAATAAAGATAAATTGAATATCAGTAAGGGCCAAATTGAGGCAGTGTTCGCAATTCACTTCGTAATGAAACTGCAACGTAAAATCTTCATAAAAGTATTCTTTATATTTATGGAACAATTGTGGAATATTTGAAGGAGATGCGAGCAGGCACATATGTGCAAATAATTCCCGTAGTAGAGCGGGTCTCTTTTCAGCAACTGCATCATGTAACGTCATATCCCAGACCTGCTCGTCATTGAAGAGGCCTCGGTGTTGTGCAGCTTCCTTGAATGTTGGATATGTAATACCATGGACGGTCTGAAGGTCCTCAAAGGAAATTGCACCTGGCACATGAAGGAGAAGAAAGCGCAAGCAGAAGCGCTGAATGTCTGACACTAAACTGACAGAGTACATACGACCAATTATTCTGTCAGCACCCCTTTGCCTTCTCCGCCATGTCCTCTCGTGAAAAACATAATATTCAGGTATATCAATGTATAGTATACCTGTAGCCATCTGGTATTGTTGATTTAGTTTGAACCATGCCGTTAAAGTAGTGTCACTCGAAGCTACGTTCTGTGCTGCAGCCTCAACGTTATCAGTAGTAAAAACTATTGATTGCTCGCCAGGGGCATGAACTTGGAGTCTGATAATTGCATGAGACTGCTTGTGCACGTGGAACCCAAAAAGGCGCCAAGCAGCCTCAGTCACGCTCACATATCTAGAGTCCATAAAGGAGGTGATCTCATCGTGGTTCATGGTCCCGTATTATTTAATGCAGATGTTGGCGCAATCAAGTCCTTTGTAGACGTATTTAAACATATATTTGACGCTTTTTATGGAAGCACAGCTCTCGACGTTGATATGACAGTTGTACTTTAGGCTGAGGTACTGATTGTAAGGAACGACCCATGAGTTGTCAATTTCTCGGCTTTTGATGATTGCTGTTACACCATTGTTCCGTCGTCTATATTTGGGATAACCGTCAACATTAATGATTGTTTCTTCACAGAACGGCTTCAGAAACTTCTTCGAAAAGGATCCATCAACCATGCATGGAGAGTTCATGTTGTGTTTCCCACAGGGCCCATGAATCATGTGTTTGGTGACTATTTCGTGCAGTCGAGGCTGTGTTGCACTGTCTGGTATTTCTGCAGAAATCATTCTATCCACTTGTTCATCGTCGTTAGGCTTATCCTCGCTGCATAAAAAATAATAGTATGTGAGCATGCGGAAGCCCACGTTTCTGGAACTCAATGACATGGATTTTTGCTATTGGTTTTCCAAGAACGTGATGTTTTCCAATGTCATCTAGAAGAGCATCCAGTTTAAGTTTAAAAACGCGTGTGACCAAATCTGGACGAAATTCCACTGATTGGCCTTGTTTTAAATTGGTGACAATTTTAGGCCATTTTGGGTTGCATGTGATTGTTATGAAGAAGTCGGGTTTCCCGTACTTTCTAACAATCGCCATGGTGTCTTGATAATTTTGGAGCATGTTCCTGGGGCTTCCCTGGAAGGATGAAGGAAGTATTAGTGGTTGGCCTGGCATAAGGCCTTGTTGTCTCGCTTCAGTTTTCAAGAAATCCATCAAGCCAGTGTACTTTTCTACCCTTAGTTTTGACTGATTTTGACTTAGGAGTCTTAATAAATGAGAAACTATCGTGGAATCCCCATGTCAATGAAGTTATTAAAAAATCAAACAAAACCTTAGGCTTTATAAAAAGGAACTTTAACAAATGTAATAGAGATATAAAACTAAAATGCTACCTCACTTTGGTGAGACCTGCACTAGAATATGCATCTTCTGTATGGGACCCATCCACCAAAGAAAACATTGATAAACTAGAACAAATTCAAAAAAGAGCTGCCAGATTCATTACTGGAGAATATTCGAAACTGACAAGAGTAACACCATTAGTTAAAATCATTAAACCTTGAAACACTAGAGGATAGAAGAACCAAGAGCAAAGTAGTAATCATACATAAAGCAATTAATTCTAATTTAGAAATACAACACAAAGATAACTTAATACAACCCTCAGATAGACATAAGGATAAAAACACCTTTCTTATTCCGTATGCAAGAACAAACACATACAAGTTTTCCTTCTTCCCGTCCGGAATTCGGGCGTGGAATGGGTTGCCTGAAGAATCCAGGAAAACCAACACTTTATCAACATTTAAATCTCTAATAAAAATCCAGGACTAAACACAAACCATAGATAAGCGTAGGACGCAATAGTCTTCTGTATAGAAGGAGCGTCTGTAAACAGATAAGGTAAGATAAGAAAAGATAAGATTTTGTCGCACAAAATTGAGTCTGTTTCCCTCCGTTTTGATGTAGCTATCCACAAAATATTGAAGGGTGAGTTTTCCAGCACTCAGGAAAGGATTGAATTCGTCTCTGATGGCAAATCGGTAGCCATAATACTGCATTTGAGTGACTCTTGTTCTGGGATTCGTGGGTGATGGCCGACGCAAGCTTCTTATACTCGTAGGATTATAATGAAGTTTAATATCTGGTTTCCAGCTTTGATCCCCATACGGGAATAACACAGGGTAGACCATGGGATCTAAGTTGGGTCGAGAATGCTGATTCTTTGTGTTTTACTTGCGTGTGAAATTGTTTTGCAGTGTATTATGATGTCCCGTTCAAGAGGAGGATCTCCATCCGCATTTTGGAAAACGAAAGCCACTTCATTGGGCCGTTCAGCATTGTAACGCCTTTGGTCATCGTTTTTATCATGAATGATTGCCAGTGACACAGTTGTAGGTAGTGTATTCCGTAAAGCTGCTTCCGCCAGACATTCTTGTTCCACTTCACACAGCATTTTGCATGCATCTGCAAATGTCTTGTTGTCGATCATGAATGAGCTCAGGAGCGCCATGAGATCGCGGTTGCATGTAGAGTTAGGTCGCATTTGCATCCTTTGTTCTGAAGCTTCATCAGGATCAAGGATATACAGCTGAGCAAATTGACGACGACCATCATTGTCAGGATGCAGAGCTCCAGATCTGTGGTAAATCTGTCCGTGGGTGCGAAAGCAGTAGGGCCCATATCCGGGAGGAGGAGTGACTTTAGCACCCATTGACGCAAAGGCTAAGGCACTATTAATAGACTGTCAGGGTATGAGAATCACTGCGAATGATTGTTGTGAGATTGTTGTGAGCCAGTGTGTGAGTCGGCTCAAGGCGTGCGTGACAAGAGTTCACTTGTGAATATGATGTTAATTGTATTCACCCGGTATGCAAGTTAGAGAGCCGTGTGGTGGATAAATGGTGTGTGAGACAGAGAGGCTGAGGAAGACAGACGAGTGCAGAGGTCCATAGTCCTTGTTAGGGCTAGACATTGAGTATAGAGCGTTGGCTCTGGATAGCTGTTGACACATCGAGGTGGCTCGAGTGTCCAGGGTATTAGGGACAGAGGGTCCATGTATGCACTTAAAGGGAGTGGCCATTGTTGAATGGAGTACGTCATGTACCTGAATCAGTGCTGTACATATATTGAGGAATAATAAAGGCTTGACGTATACGTGAACAAGAGTCGAGACTTAGTCTTCTTTTATCCAGAACCCAGAACGCAACAGTGGGGTCACGTCCGAGGATTTTCTGGAGGCTCTTGTGGATGGTACGTCAAGTCACAGCATCGAAGTGAGACAGCGTCGACGGTCTTTTCAACGAGACATCCAGTGTCCAGGCCGTCGGATAGTTGGTGTCCAGAGTCCTGAGTGTGTCGGTCAATGATTGCCCGACAAAAAGTTATCCACCTTATCGTTCGCCTGAGTGTGGCAGTGAACGACTGCCAGACAACAAGGCATCCGCCTTACCGATCGAGTCAAGATTCCCGAGGAGTGTGCCGGTGAACGGCTGTCCCGACAACAAGGCATCCGCCTTACCGATCGAGTCCAGAGTCCCGAGGAGTGTGCCGGTGAACGGCTGTCCCGACAACAAGGCATCTGCCTCATCGTCGTGTCCAGAGACCGGAGTGTGTCAGTGAACGATTTTCCGACAACAAGGCATCCGCCTCATCGTTGTGTCCAGAGACCGGAGTGTGTTCGTGAGAACTATTGCTGGACAATATTAATGGTGCTACCAGGAGAACTGTGTTACGTTAGCATTCTATGGACATGTAATTGTGTTGTGTATGTAATTCTGTAAATCCAGGCAAGTAATCAGTTATAATTTGATAAATTATTATTTTTTCCCTTTTATAATGACACTATAACCATTGTAAGTTATTGTAGAAGTAGAATGGCAACTAGAAGCAGTAGTAAGGGTATAAACATGGACGAGAAATTAGAGTCGTTTAAAAAACAAGGGGAAAAACTCGCACTCAGAGGGGAGAAACTAGACGAATATGTGAGAGAGCAATGGAAAGATTTTCAAACACAGGAAAGGTTAAGGGAACAGAGAGATTATGACGACAGACAGAGACAGAAAGACGAACAAAAGGTAAAGGAACAGAGAGAGTATGACGAGAAACAGAGACAGAAAGAAAGGGAGCACGAATTGAAATTGGCAGAAATTAAAAGGAAAGACGTAACTGAACTGGACATGACAGGCCACTCGAGAGAAAACAAAGACCTTCGACAAATATTTAAAAATTTGCAAAAATTCGACGGGTCCCAAGAACTCGACGAATATGTGGCGACATTCGAACATGTAGTGGCTCAGGCGAAAGTGCCAAAAAGTCAATGGCTGATAGAGCTACAAGTAAGGCTAACGGTTGAGTTACAATCATTCTTAATGACGGAAGACGTTAGGACAAAACTGCATGATTATGACACTGTCAAGCGACTCCTTTTGCAACATGCAGGATTTAATGGGGAGAAGTACAGGGAAGCGTGGAATAGTCTAGCACCGGAGAGTAATAATTTTAGATTATTTCACTCAAAATTGGTTAGAAGTTTAGACAATTGGGTGGCCAGTACAAAAACAGAGAGAACATTTGAGGGGTTGAGGGATTTATTATGTAGAAACAAGTTATTATTGAACATGAATGAAGAGGCTGTTAAATGCATCCTAATGAATAATGCCCCCAAATGTGAGGACGTACTGACACAAATTGACCATATAAAGTCGGCAGGACAAGGACAATTAAGTCGGAAAGTCAATACACAGCCACTGGTAGGGGGTGTGGCGGAACATAGGGGTGAATATGGAGGCAAGTCTAGAAGTCGCTCGACGGAGGGCCGAGTAATGGGTACATGCTTTAACTGTGGTCAGAGGGGTCACATAATGGCCAACTGTCGACAGAAATGGGCCAATAATAGGATGCCTGCAAATGCGAAGGGAAATCAGTATAAAAGCTCAGACCAGAAATATAGCTATGGAAATAAGTATCCATGGTACAGCAAGGATAGGTGACTAAGCAAAGATTGCAAACAGGGCCGTACTATACAGTGGCAGGGGTATAAACCTAGAAAAGGGTGGCAGTTTCGCAATACACAATGGGGGGGGAAGTATGAGCGATATTTTTAGAAAGTCCACGGGTAGGTTAAATGTCGAAAAATGCTTGTTGTTAGGGAAGGAAGCTTCTCTTCTTAGAGACACCGGCTGTACAATCGTAGGGTGCAGAAAGAGTTTAATACCAAAAAAATACATGACTGATCAGACCTTTACAGTTAAACTTATCGATGGGACAATAAAAACGTTTGAAACTGCTATAGTAGACATTAAAACCCCTTATCTCTGCGGTATATTTTTGTCCGCCCTTTTTGAAGATCCGGTAACAGATGTGATTTTAGGAAATGTTAGATCAGACGAGGACACACCATTCCATCACGGTAACGTAGTTACCAGGGCCCAGAATAAACGAGATAAAGGGGGAGGACCACAAATGAAAACTGTGATTAGTACAATTCCAAAAATATTTGAACACATCAATTTAGCTGAGGAGCAGGCAAAGGATGGTGGATTAAATAAACTATGGCAAAAAGCTAAAAGTTAGAGGGTGGAAAACACCAAACAAGGAATAATAACGTTTGAAATAAACAATAATATACTATACAGGATATTTATTTCTAAAATAGATAACAGTGTTGAAAAAAATTGGTTATTCCGAAACCATACCGACGATTAGTCTTAGAAACGGCTCGTACAACAGCATTAGCCGGACACATGTCAGTCAGAAGAACCAAATACAGAATTTTTTCTCAGTATTTCTGGCCACGTATGAGCATAGATATCAAGGAATTCATTAAGTCTTGCCCGATTTGCCAAAAAGCACGTCCACCGGGGAGCATAAAACCCATAGAGCTAGGCCAAATGGAAGTGATCGGAACACCATTTCAGAAGGTTGCTATTGATATCGTAGGGCCATTACAATTAAGTGATAATAAGAATAGATATATCCTTACGTTGGTAGATATGGCTACTCGTTGGCCTGAAGCTATTGCGCTAAAAAATATAACAACACAAGACGTTTATGAGGCCCTATTAACAATATTCTCTAGAATGGGATTCCCTGAAGAGATCTTGTCAGATAACGGGCCCCAGTTCTCCTCCGATATGTACAAACAGGTGTGTGAATTGTTTAACATAAAATCCAGTCACTCTTCTATTTACCACCCACAGTCTAACGGGATGGTGGAAAGATTAAATGGCACCCTAAAAAGCATGTTAAGAAAAGTGGCAGATGAGGAACCCAACAATTGGGATAGATTTTTGCCGGCAATTTTGTTTGCATATCGGGAAGTTCCGAACGAGACAACGGCAATGTCTCCTTATGAACTCCTCTTCGGGCGGAAAGTGAGAGGACCAATGTCAATTTTAAGGAAAATACTAACAAATGAAAATACGACAGAGGAAGGTAAAACAACATATGAATATATAATAGACCTCAAAAACAGAATAAAATCAGGGTTATATAAAACAGAGGCAATCACGAAAGGAAAGGCAAATAAATATAAACAATATTATGATCAAAGGGCTAGAGAGAAAGATATACAAATTGGTGACAAAGTGCTCGTGTTGAAACCTAAAAAAGGAAATAAACTCGCTCTGTATTCAGAAGGTCCATTCACCGTCACGAGAAAATTATCGAAATTTAATGTAGAGATTGCGAAGGGACATAAGCGTATAGTTTATCACCTCAACAGATTAACAAAATTTGTAGAAAATAACATGGATAACACAGATGCGAACTTATCGGCAGCAGAGAAAAATGAAAAGACAATTAATGGTGCCAGTGCCACAGTGATAGCCGAAGAAGAAGAGGAAGATGTAAATAGTGAAGACATTAAGCAAATTCCGTTAATCAACGTCAAGGATAATTCAGGCATTGACATTAATAAGGAACTAACGGAGACACAGAAAATACAAGTTGACGATATGGTGCAAGAGTACAAAGAAATCATTTCAGATTTCCCAGGGAAAACATCGGCGGGTACGCACAAAATAGAATTATTAGACTCTAAGCCCATTAACGTAAAACCTTATGCAATACCTATAAATATGATTCAAAGTCTAAAAGAAGAGATTAGTATGATGTTAGAACTAGGTATAATCGAGGAATCACAGTCACCATATTGCTCTCCCTTAGTTTTAATTAAGAAAAAAGATGGATCGATTCGGACTTGCGTGGATTATAGAAAATTGAACGCAATTACAAAAAAAGTAGCAGAAGTTATACCTAACCAGGATAAACTTCTAGAACACATGAATAAAGCCAAATACTTTACGAAACTAGACTTAACAAAGGGATATTGGCAAATACCTCTTGAGGAGAAAAGCAAAGAATACACAGCTTTTCAAGGCCCAGATGGGGCATATCAATATAACTTTATGCCATTCGGATTGGCAACCGCACCGGCAACGTTCAATAAAATTGTTAAGAAATTATTCAAAGGAGTAAAAGAGGTAGTTACTTATTTTGACGATATCTGTGTATACACAGACGACTGGGAGTCACATATACGAGTTACTCGAGAGGTTTTAGAGATTTTGAAAAAGGCAGGGTTCACCATTAAACCATCTAAGTTTGAAATAGGTAAAGAATCAATCGAATTTCTGGGACATAGAATTGGAGCAGGCATCTTAAAACCAGACATGAACAATATAAACAAAGTGTTGGAAATAGAACGACCCAAAAATAAGAGACAAGTAAGGGGACTAGTTGGCCTAATAGCGTATTACAATAAATTTATACCTAATTTTTCAACGATAACAGCCCCATTGACGGACCTTACAAAGAAAGGTAAACCTAATAACATATGTTGGACTAAGGAATGCCAACAAGCATTGGATACAATCCAAAACTATTTAACAAATAACCCCATTTTGGTTCTGCCCGACATTAAGGAACCCTTTATAGTTCGTACAGATGCGTCAACGAAGGGATTGGGGGCATGTTTGATGCAGAAGAGAGACAATATGCTCCACCCGGTTAAATATATTAGTCGTAAACTTTTTGACAGGGAAACTAGATACTCAACAATAGAGAGGGAATGCTTGGCAATAATATGGGGAATTCAGAAATTATCCTATTATTTAATGGGTGCAAGATTTACGCTCCAGTGTGACCACCAAGCGTTAAAATATTTGAATACGACTAAATTTGAAAATTCAAGAGTTTCCAGGTGGTCTTTGATGTTACAGGAATACGATTTCAACGTTGAATACATTAAAGGTGAAGATAACATTATTGCAGATTTTTTATCTCGGCAATAAGCAGATATGGCAGCTGATTGGTTAGGTATTTACATCAAAATTCGGTCGAGTTACGGCGACCAGGGGATAGAGGGGAGACATAGTGGAAATTGAGAGGTCAAGAAAAATTTAAAAGTTGTGACAAGGGCGGCCGGGTAGATGGTTGTTGACACAGACAAACTACGATATAACATCATGACAGATATGGTAATGTCAATCATAATTACTGAGCAGAAATCAAACCATGACCGACAAGGACTCGCAGGACAGGTTTATGATTCGGCCGAGTCACGAAGGTCGAAAAACAAGTAGAGTTGCTTGTTCATGGGGACTAATTTGGGTAGAAATTGAGGTCTGAGTCACCTCGGGCCTGTATTATTATTATATGAACATGATTGTACGGTTTCATAGCGATTATGTACTTATGTTAGTTATTACTTACGGATGGTTGTAAATAAATATGAGATGGTTGTATTTTCGTGCTGATGTTTTTTATTATAATTTTTGGCTCCGGGTGACCTCGGGCAAAATTTCATTATAAGGAGATGTAATTATTTATATATATATATATATATATATATTTATGAAATTATGAGATATGATGATAATGATTTTGTTCATGATTATGAGTATTATGATGAATTATGTTGATTACGACTACTATATGCACATGATTGTTATATAATTGACTGTAATGGGTTAAATACAATCAGGCTGAAATGTCTATAGTTTGGATAAGTAGTTATCCCTATAACATTATCTCATGCTGGAGGTAATCCTGGAATAAATATCTTAAGGAATTTATATGAGGAACCAGTAGAGTCAGTTGGTAAATAGAAAACAATCTAGCGTAAAAATGGTCAATTGTTGGGTAATAAATATGTTGTAGTGCTATGACCAGGAGGATGTCGAAGGTTGTTCTATGAGATTAAAGATAATGATAACGTACGAGTAGTAGGTTGGTGAAGTCAGACCTGTATGGCATGGGAGATAGGCTCCCTTTGTTATATAATTAACTACGTCCTGTGCAGCAGGAGTGATGGGCAGTTTTTGTTTATCAATTAACCAAGTTCCTGTGTGGCAGGAGCGATGGGCTGTATTTATATACATAGATTTAGAATTGTGCCTATGGAGGGATAAGAGAGCTTAATAACACAGGTGTTATTAAAAAAAAAGTAATTAAGTGAGCAGTGATTGCTCCGTAATATGCCACATGATGTGGACACGTGCTTATGTGCTAGAAAGTTTCTTGTGTCGTTTTTTCCATGATTGTAAATTGTGTATTTATATATAGATTAATTATTATAGATAATGAGATGCATTAAGACTTCACATATATATATTATTTTTTATTGCATTGATGTAGATATAGAATATGTAATCCATGTGTGGTAGTAGGACGGCTGTCCTTCTCGAATGACTTTGCGGGTTATTGGAGTCGTATACAAGTACAAACAAATTGATTTCTTTTCCTCTGTGTTGTATATACTAAATTATTTTTAAAGATATTAATTCATGATTTATTATATTAATGTATTTATAATGTGCAGTGATTCCATGCCCTGTCTTTGTTGTATTGTGAGATTCTACTCGTAAGTAGAATCTAACGGAAGAGGGGGGATATGTCAGGGTATGAGAATCACTGCGAATGATTGTTGTGAGATTGTTGTGAGCCAGTGTGTGAGTCGGCTCAAGGCGTGCGTGACAAGAGTTCACTTGTGAATATGATGTTAATTGTATTCACCCGGTATGCAAGTTAGAGAGCCGTGTGGAAGATAAATGGTGTGTGAGACAGAGAGGCTGAGGAAGACAGACGAGTGCAGAGGTCCATAGTCCTTGTTAGGGCTAGACATTGAGTATAGAGCGTTGGCTCTGGATAGCTGTTGACACATCGAGGTGGCTCCAGTGTCCAGGGTATTAGGGACAGAGGGTCCATGTATGCACTTAAAGGGAGTGGCCATTGTTGAATGGAGTACGTCATGTACCTGAATCAGTGCTGTACATATATTGAGGAATAATAAAGGCTTGACGTATACGTGAACAAGAGTCGAGACTTAGTCTTCTTTTATCCAGAACCCAGAACGCAACATAGACCTGATGTTATCCATGAAGTTTTGGGAGTGCTCGTGTTCCCCCGTCATAAGCGTCCTCAGTAAAGGTGATATGCGGATGGGATCTAGCGTCACTTTTCCTTTCTGGCAGCGCATGGTAAATAATTTGTCCGCAGGATGTTCACCAGGAAAATGTTTGGCACCGCAGAATGTGCACAGCAATTATAAATTGCCACAGAAATGTTGCTGGACGTTGTCATTCATGACGTCCCTTCCGGTGGCTCCATTCAGATGAGTGTTGCTGACCGACGTTGTTCATTAGTGGCTGCTACTTCCCGTCTACGAATGCGATCTTGTTGGTTTCGCGTTTCTCGTCGCCGGGATGCCTCCTCGTGTGTTTCTGTTCTTCTTCGATTCCTGTTTTGTTCGTTTCTGCGACGTTTTCTATCGGCAATTTCGGCTTCATCGAATGTTCTTTTTCGAGGCATAGTTGTCTCGTGGCGACACGCGAATGTTTGTAAATGTGAGGAGTTGAAGAAGAAATAGTAAAGCAATGCGAACGTGACATTGACGATAGGTACAGGCGTAGGAGAACGGTGTCGTACCTTTAATGCGTCGCAGCTATGCAGTTGGAAGTGGGTCCAGAACCGAAGACTGACACACCGAAATCAACCGGTTGGTGGTGATTTATATCATGATTTATAACGGAGACACACACGCATAGGCTGGTGGCCGATGTTAGACTCAACACAAATGTGTGTTCGTGTGTACACAAATGCTGACGTCATAGGTTCGTGCGTTGTTTCAGTAATTGACGTTCTGTGCTAAAACAATGACATCATATAATATTTTTTTACGGCGAACATTTTTACTTTATTTATAATAATTTTGCGCGCCTTTTTTTGCGCGCCTTTCGAGGGCCTTTTTGCGCGCCTTTTGACGAGAGACACACGCATACGAAGGGTGTTTATGTATTAGATTTTTTTTGGGGGGGGGGTGAAAAATATCATATTCCTAAATCCCAATGGGGTGGATGGAGTCGTGAGGTCAGATTCGCCCATGCTGTTGGTTTGTCCAAGTCCAAATGGCTTTATATCGTTTAAAACACAAGACAATGCCTCTTTCATGTCCAGCCTTTTTAAAAGATTTTCTGATGCGAATGTTTCTTTTCTTTTTAAATCACTTATAGTAACTTCACCGCCGTCTCATTCGCCCGTCCTTCGTTCGTACCTTCGTTCGTCCCTCGACCGCGGAAAAACAAAAGTCGAAAATGACCCACTTCCAGTGAAGCCATCGAGCTGAAATTTGGCACACGGGCCGGTGTCACCACCTAACAATTTTAATTATGTCTCATATATAAGGGATTTATAGTCAAAAACTTTGTTTTTATAGCTATTTTTTAAAACTTATAATAAAAACTCTTTACAGTTCACGTCTGACGCCCACACATCTTTTTAAATCCCTTATATTAACTTCGCGGCCGTCTCATCATCTCATCATCTCATGGGCTGGGCGGGCGGAAAAAGAAAAGTCGAAAATGACCCACTTCCCGTGATTCGATCGTGCTGAAATTTGGCACACTGACCCGTCTGACCTAACAATGCATCGTATCAAAATTTCAGATTGATCGAACGTACCGTAATTAAATTAATGCATTTTTAGTTTATCCTTATATGAGGTATGTAATTTAAATTCACGGTTTGTTATTGTTTTTTTCCCACGTGAAATTTTGAGCTGACGCATTGAGGCGACCCAACGAAGCGACGGGGCGCTTTTGTTTACATTTTACGTTACACTCTGAGCTCGGTCAAGCGAATCGGTGACCAGACTTTTCCCCTCTCCCCCCCCCACCCACCCCCACTAGGGTTATGATGCAAAGTTGAGTTAAGACAGATTCAGTCTGTAAATGTTTGAAAATAATCAATACTGTTAGTTATGTCTCATATATAAGGGATTTATAGTAAAAACTTTGTTTTTACGGGTTTGTTTTATTTAAAGCCCTTATATTAACTTCACCGCCCTCACTGTCGTCATCTCTCTCTGTCTTGGGCGGGCGGAAAAACAAAAGTAAAAAATGACCCACTTCCCGTGTTGCGATCGAGCTGAAATTTGGCACATGGACCCGTCTCACCTAACAATGCATCGTATCAAAATTTCAGATCGATCAAACGTACCATAATTAAATTAATGCATTTTTAGTTTATCCATATAAATTATTATAAACTATATGTAGCGGCACGGGAGATAATTTCGGTTTCAGTCAGTAAATATTTGTCACTTTTCACCGTAATTAAATTAATGCATTTTTAGTTTATCTATATAAACTATATGTAGCGGTCGCTATCGTTTACATTTTACGGGTCACTTGACTTCAGGTGACAAGACCTTTCCCCACAACATAATCAATACTCTTGTTATGTCTCATATATAAGGGATTTATAGTCAAAAACTTTTTTTTACGGGGTTGTTTTATTTTCATAATTTGTTTTAATGTTGTTTGTGTGTTTGGACTGTTTTATTATTGCAAGTTAACTGATTTTTTAAGTTAAATATCATAGATTACCTTGTACACCACATTTTTAGTGTACCAGGCGGACGAAATATTAAACTTCCTGAAATGTACCGTCGTAATATCAATATGCATATCTATGCTTTCACGCCTATAGGAAATATATATATATAACGAAATATTAACTCATAGACATTTAATTCATAATTTTCCACTAGAAAAGCATTAACAAATGAAACCCATCTTTTTTTTTGATACAAATCGTTTTCCCCCACCCCACTGGGGTGGAGGGAGTCGTGAGATGGGATTCGTCCATGCTGTCGGTTTGTCCAAGCCGAAATGGCTTTATATCTTTTAAAACATAGGACACTGCCTCTTTCATGTCCAGCCTTTTTTAAAACCCAGCTTTTTATTTTTTATTATTTTTTTTTGGGGGGGGGGATAAAAATCGTAATCACTTGGGTGAAGGGGGTCGTGAGATGGGATTCGTCCATGCTGTTGGTTTGTCCAAGCCCAAATGGCTTTATATATTTTCAAACATAGTACACTGCCTCTTTCATGTCCAGCCTCTTTTAAAGATTTTCTGCTGTGAATGTTTCTTTTGTTTTTTTCATAATTTGTTTTAATATTGTTTATGTGTTGAGACTGTTTTATTATTGCAAGTTAACTGGTTTTTAATTTTAAAAATCGGGTTTAACGTATTTCATTGTAATACTTGATTTCTTCCTAGATGAAAACATGTGTCTTATTTTTTTCTGACATAAAATCGTACACAGTAAAATTTTAGGCTCAGGTGTCACCCCCTCATGGGTGTCACCCGGGGAGGCCTGCCCTCTTGCCCCCCCCCCTAGCGACGCCACTGGTTGTAGGGCGCCTGCGAAATATTCCTGAAATGCACACAAAATATTTAATAATTAACAATCCTTATAAAACAATGACGTCATTGTTAATGTTAATCACACAAAGTATTCAATAATTAACAATCCTCATAAAGCAATGACGTCATTGTTAATGTTAATCTGGAAACCAAACTAGATTTTGAAGTCTCTATTTTCAATTATTTTTTTAAAGCAGAGTGATGTCCCTTTGGGGAGACACACGCAAGGATAGGGCGATTATGTATTAGAATTCCTGATCGGTACGCATTATATTAAACATGTTTTACGACACAGCTACAATTTTTTATTTTTAGATGGTCTTGCGCTGCATAGTATAATGAACATTCTTTTAGTTACGTCTCGTACATAAAGGATTTATAGTCAAAAACGTTATTTTAAGCTTTTTTTTATTTAAATTCTTTATATTAACTCGTGGTGTCTCTTTGATTGCTTGCTTGTCAAACACACTTTGGATCGATTTTAACCCCCTTCCTCGTAAGCTAGCGAGCTGAAATTTTGCAGGCCGTTTTGTACGGATGATAAAAATGATGTATTAAAATTTCAGATGGATCGCATGTACTGTAATTAAATTATTGAATTTTTAGATTGTATTATTTATCTTTATGTATCATGTTATTTTTTTAGAAAGAGTGTCGCGGTTCGTATTATATTGAACGATCTTTTTAATACTTTCCTTTTGCGCGATTTGGTCAGTACTATATGGACTATAATTTTTAAAAATATATTCCCGATCGGTGCGCATTATATTAAACATGTTTAACGAGACATAATTTAAATTTTGGATTTTTGGATTGTCTTGCACCGCGTATTATAATGAACACAAGCGTACACTCGTCAAAATGACGGAAGTTTTCAGCTGAAATCTATTTATTTTATTAAAAAATGCACTTTTTTTAAGGGCGCCTACGGCGCCGACCTTTTTCAAAAGCCCAACTAACTTGTCCTTGTTTGATAAATACGAAATATTAAACTTTCTGAAATGTACACAAAGTATTTTATAATTGGGGTTGAGGGTGCCTACGGCGCCCCCTTTGTTTTTTTATTTTATAATTAACCATCATCAAATCCTCTTTTTACATTGATCCCTTTTCCAAAATTAAAATATTAGCGAAAACAATGACGTCATATAATATTTTTTTACAGCGCATATTTAATTTGCACACCTTTTGATGCTTTGGTGCGGTAATTTGGTGATCCCTGCTTTCTAAAATTAGTAGCGTCAGGACAGACTGACTGACTTGCGTGACAATTGCAAATTATCTATATATATAATTCTCTTCCTGGTCGGACCCTGCGAGACAAGCTGCAAGTATGTTCAACAGATACTAATTTTAGAAACCAGCGCACCAAATTACTGCACCAATGCATCAAAAGGTGTGCAAATTAAATATGCGCTGTAAAAAAAAATTATATGACGTAATTGTTTTCGCTGATATTTAAATTTTGTAAAAAGGGAACAATGTAAAATGTTATAAAATACTTTGTGTACATTTCAGAAAGTTTAATATTTCGTATTGATCAAACAAGGACAAGTTAGTTGGGATTTTGAAAAAGGTGGGCGCCGTAGGCGCCCTAAAAAAGTGCATTTTTTTCAAAATAAATAGATTTCAGCTGAACACTTCCGTCATTTTTTACGGGTGATACGCCGCGGGTCTCTCCAGAGTTCCTTCTTTTCATTCACTCACAGTCGTTTGCCCAAACCCACCCCATTTTGACAACCGTGTCTTTCATGAAGTCTTCACCCGTCACTAAATCATTAGCGGCGTATGCTACGCCGCGGGTCAGCTAGTATTGTTTAATGCTTTTATTTATGTCTCGTACTTAAAGGATTTATAGTCAAAAACTTGTTTTTTTTACGGGTTCTTTTTATAATACGACCTATTTTATTTTATCCTTGACTGCTTATTATATCCCACATTGAGACTTTTTTCCCCTGATCATGTTGCAACAAAACTGCTCTGTTACTATGATTTAAGACCCTATTTAAACAAGTTTACAAATTTTTAATACAGTGAAAAAGATATTTTAAAAAAATAGAAATATGAAAACTAAATTTCAAAATCCTTCAAAATGTTTATTTTGAGAAAAGTAAAAATTAAAATTTTATTTGAAGAAAGGAAAATTTTGCGCATAAGTACAAGAAAACTTTATCCTATTCAATGTGAGAAAGGATTCGATAAAAATGGGGCTGGTAATAATTTAAAATTAATAATTTAAAACTTTTAAGTTCAAGTACTTTCATTTAATATGATATAGCTTTTAATATCAGGAAATTCATGTACTTTAAAACATGATCTACTATTGCAGGATTATCATAAGCATAACCGTGGATCCATTCTAACGGTTCTAACAATTCTTTGTCAAAATGTCTTGCTAAAGACTCAGTAACTAGCCCCGCGCAGAAACGTAACTGGTTTTTCAGTGCCCTTGGCTAATCCATTTTTGGCGTCATTGAGAAATAGGGATAACACTAAATTATACAGAATAAATTGATTATTGAAGGATTAGCCCTCGGCGCCCTTGGCGACTGCCCCGATGCGAGTCGCTGTTACGCCTCTGGCCCCACGTGTTTTACAACTACTGTCCATGTCAGGAGCATATGACAGCCATGGTAATAAAAGTCGATATTCAGCAATTATTGGTACCCCTCTCCCCCCACACACCACACACACCATAACAATTCTCATTAACTACACTACGCGCCAACGCTTGCACTAGTGTCTACACGGAACTGAGTCCGTCACTTCGCTAGCCTCGTTTTAGTGCTAACAACATTGCTAAGAGAGATGGTTAATGTCCATGCTACGAGTTACTTCACAAATCCTACCACTTTGACCACTTCACCTTCTGCTCTCTCTCTTCCTCTCGCAATACACCCCACTCTTTGCGCTCTCTACCTCTCGCATTACACCCCACTAACTGCGCTCTCTACCCCTAGCATCCCTCCTCACTTGCTTCGCTGTCTGCCTCTTCGCCCTTATACTCCATCCCTTGAACTCTTCACACCTCCCACCCCCTTTACTTTGCTAATCATTCTGCAGCAGAGATTCTCAACTGGGTCTTCTGACCACTCTGGTCCGTGAGATAATTGTCATGGGTCCGTGAGACAATTGTCATGTGTCCGCGAGACAATTATTATGTGTCCGTGAGATAATTGTCATGGGTCCGCAAGATAATTGTCATCTGTCCGTGAGATAATTGACATGGGTCCGTGAGATTATTGTCATGGGTCCGCGAGACAATTGTCATGGGTCAGCGAAACAATTGTCATGGGTCAGCGAAAGGCGTCATAAATTACTTTGCTAACTTCTTCACATAACGACAGTTTCTTAGTTTATCCAATCGAATTATTAGAACCCAAATGCGTAATATCTTATCTGTTTACAGACGCTCCTTCTATACAGAAGATTATTGCGTCCTACGCTTATCTATGGTTTGTGTTTAGTCCTTGATTTTTATTAGAGATTTAAATGTTGATAAAGTGTTGGTTTTCCTGGATTCTTCAGGCAACCCATTCCACGCCCGAATCCCGGACGGGAAGAAGGAAAACTTGTATGTGTTTGTTCTTGCATACGGAATAAGAAAGGTGTTTTTATCCTTATGTCTATCTGAGGGTTGTATTAAGTTATCTTTGTGTTGTATTTCTAAATTAGAATTAATTGCTTTATGTATGATTACTACTTTGCTCTTGGTTCTTCTATCCTCTAGTGTTTCAAGGTTTAATGATTTAACTAATGGTGTTATTCTTGTCAGTTTCGAATATTCTCCAGTAATGAATCTGGCAGCTCTTTTTTGAATTTGTTCTAGTTTATCAATGTTTTCTTTGGTGGATGGGTCCCATACAGAAGATGCATATTCTAGTACAGGTCTCACCAAAGTGAGGTAGCATTTTAGTTTTATATCTCTATTACATTTGTTAAAGTTCCTTTTTTATAAAGCCTAAGGTTTTGTTTGATTTTTTAATAACTTCATTGACATGGGGATTCCATGATAGTTTCTCATTTATTAAGACTCCTAAGTATTTTGCATCTTTAGTTTGAGTCAGTTCTTTTCCATGAATGTAATATTTTGAATTTATTTGTTTCTTTTTCTTTGTTACTCTTAGCAGTTGACACTTTTCTGGGTGGAAAGACATACTCCAGTTAGTTTCCCATTTTATCAATTCATCTAAGTCTTTTTGTAAAATTTTGCTATCTTGTTCTGATTTAATAAAGCCGTTTTTTATTATTGACCTGATCTTGAAAATTTACAATTCGGATGAATCACATACAAAGACAACAAACGCTCATCTATACAGAAGATTATTGCGTCCTACTTTATGCCATGCTGGTCTGTTGGCAGGTGGCGCAGCGTTCACAGGCCATAGCTGAGGGTATTGTATATTGTATGGCACAATGCTCAGCCGCCTTTGATTCTGTAACTAATATCAGGTACGCATTCGGAACTTGGTTGATTCAGGGACACCTTTAGCCCTGGGAACAAATTCCTGCCTTCATGTTGATTGATACCCGTGACCCTTGGTACTCCAGCCGTGTCAGTTTTAAACGCCCTCTTATGTCCAAAGGAAATAATAACATAATTAAAGCGCCATCTCATAATTGAAAAAACAAAATAAATACTTTCTAACTAAATGATAAACCTGTGATCTTTTATACAAACATTTCTAGCCCTGCTACTGCTACAACCGCAAATGAAAGGGCCCGTACGGCTTCGTATTTTATAACAATGTGTATAGTAAAGAGCGAGGAAGCGCACACGGTTAAGGAAAGTTTTATTTTGCCTCTGACTTAGGAAACGTGAGAAAATGCTAGGAAAATTCCAAATCATGCCGCATCAGGGGGTCCGCGAAAATTATAATTATATGCCTTGTAAAGGGATTCCTGTACGGAACACGTTTGAGTAGCTCTACTGTACAATAAAGACAAAATGACAACGCTTACTAAGGCGCACTTGGTATACGGGACGTATTTAGTCAATGTCATCTTATCGCTATCTGTTTCTTGTTTGGTTCGTTGTATCTCTGGATGGTTGTGAGGTAGACGTAAAGAAAGACAGAGAGAACAGTCATACTTAACAGCCGCTGAAGCTGTTTTGAATTCTCGTGATTAAGTACTACATCTTCAACTTTTTTAAAAAAAATATGTTATATAATTCTTGTTTAATATATATTGACAACAGCTTTCATAGTCTGTTGAAATTTTTTTATTATTTGAAATATTTAGAGTTTAGTGACTTTTTATGACATTTATCATTACCGCCATGATTGTTATCAAAGTTAAGTTTTAAAATCAGGCGCATCAAAAGAGGGAGGAAGGGTTTGGGAATATTCTATGTCTTACAAAAAAAGTCCCAGGGACGAAGATTTTTAGAACCTCTTCGATAGCCACATTGTGCATCCATGCAAGTTGTCATAAGGGCAATTACTCAATCTGGGGCTATTGTTTCGGTATTGAGAGCACGGTTTAACATGTTGTAACAACGTGCGGGGCCAGTAATAGTTCTTCATCCCCCCAATTGTACAAGTAATATTGTCTTGCTCTTTGAATGATGCCTTGCTTTTGGCCCTGTTCACCCGAGCATGACATTGTTATTGAAACAAAGTCTCACCAATTAACTGGTATTTATAACTAAAAGAGACTTGCCCATACGTGGATCCTTGCCACATTATAGTGGCTAGAGTTTGCATCCTGAGTCAGTCTGTGGTATATTTGTGTGGGTTAACTTTTCAATTATACAGATCTTTGTTTCCAAACAGGATCCCACACTTTTACTAGAGCGGAGCAACAGATATTGGATACCATACACTCAGTGCGGAGACACAGGAAATGGCTACAAAGTAGCTGATTTATTTCAGGTATTCCAAACGAATTAAAAATGAAAACCAAGCAATCCACACCACATTACAGTTGACATCCCCCACAATTCTTACAATGTCCATCTCATTTATTATGCAAAACTTTCAGTCATTCAAAATTGTGGATATGAAATCAATAAATCACTAAAGTAATAACTTTGGCAATTAGGAGAAATTCCTGTTAAGTGTATTTGATATCAGTTACATGTGTCCCATGATAAACAAAGGTGATTGATAAGTGTTAGATTATCATTATAGTAAAGAAAAATACCAGTAAATTAAATAACTTTAAAAAACTTATGTTGTATGCTTTTGAACAAATTGGGTGGTCTATTTTGTTTTATACATTTAGACTAGTAAAAATAGTTATATGCTTAACGATGAATTTCTTAAATGGTAATCAACATTAAAAATAATATACTTGGGGCGCTCAAAGTCTCTCCCGCGGGCAAAATGCAGCCTGCGTTAATGTTTTACGGACATGCGCCCTCATCTTAAATAGTTAATGATGCAAGGATTTTTTACTACAGTTACGACTTTATATTTATAAGTATACAAAATTTGAAATTATGTTCTGTTTCGAGCACAAAATGATGATGTCAAAAATCAATGCTGTTTTAATGTGAACATTGATTACAAAATGCTGATGAAGTCATGTGCTGTGTGTAAGTAACTAGATGACATCAGTGGCATGCATGCTCGGCAGGTTTATTTGGTTACCATCATATTTAGTTTTTAAAATAATTATATTTCTTAAAGAATATTACAACATGTGTAGCACAAAAAAGAAAGACTACAAGCAAACTAACACATATAATTTAATTTCAAGAAAACAATTTAAATAATTTTGAAAAGCATCATCATCAATATATTTCACTTTAACAAGATTTCTTCATTGGTGTGAGGTGTTTTGTGACCATTTAAATATGAACACATATTTTTTCAACATCTGTAGAATTAAATATGAGACTAAGAAATTAACACTCATTCAGCAGAAAATAATATTTCATCTGATGCTACATGATATGTTACAACTTGTTATAGAAAAACTAAAGATTATTTAGGTGGCTATAAAACTGTTGGTGTCAGGGTTTTGTTTATACTAAATATGTCTTTAAGTAAGAGTTTCCTGTTTCTTTAAATGATTTGAAGACATGAAAGTTAGAAACTGTAAGCATTTTAATAGTCATTTTTGTTATTTAAAAATTTTGTAATTGAAATTTTGTTACCATAATTTTTATAAACAAAATATTTGTATAAATAATGAATGGAAAAATGTCTCCTTTCTTGAAACATGGTAAATACTGAATAAATGAAATGAAATGGAATGTTGCGAATGATATACAAACTTTATCCTGGCCTAGACGGCTTCAAACCACATGATAAATCACCCACTGAAATAGTTATGACAATTAACAATTCCTATCAGACACTTCTTTAAAATGTTCAAACACTTAAGCCATCCTTCACTTGCTGTTTCTGACAAAAACTAATTTGTGTATTTTTCAAAAACTGTAAACTTATGTTAATTTTTTTAGGTGTGTTAAAATTATGTTTACCATTCTGCCCCTTCTATATTTTTACATTGCATTAGCCACATCATTTACCTCGCGGCTTGCAGGTTTACTAGCATCAGTTACAGAAATTCAGAATTATCATAACTTCAAACTCTACATTGAGCACAGTCAATTTATGAGTCATGAAATGCTGTGCTACATGCAATAATTAAAAAAAATTACAATGCCTAGAAAATATAACAAGAAGTGACATAACAGGGGCACATCTTACAACTGAAAATTGTGTCCTTATTAAAAGATCAACACTGAAAAGTAGCTTTAGACATAATTAGCCATATTCTATGCTTATAACATTGGAAACTTCTAAATTTTAAAACCCTGATAATGTTAAAAAAAAGCCATAGTTATAAGTATTCTTATAAGTATTTTACCTTTGTTTCATTGATACATTAAAATGCATCATGAGGCCATCAATAGATTCCTTATAGCATTTGTACTATATAACACATGATTAATATGGTAGAATGTTGCTGGAACAATAACATCAACAACAAAAAAAAGTAATGGTTTTAAAATAGAGAAAAAAAGGTATTAGAGGAAAATCAGAATTATTGCACTCATTAAGAAAAGGTTCTTTGAATTTTATATTATTTTTTTACAAATTAAAACAAAATCAGATCATTGTAAATTTTTAAAAAACATTTTCTTCAAAATCTGAAAAAACAATTTACTACTTCTTTTCATACTTAGTAAATATCAAATTACTTTATTGGAGCCTACAATGAAATACTTAAGTTTAGAAATTTGATATTGGGATAAAAATGACAGTCTTTTCCTGTTGCTTATTCAGCAACAAATCATTTCCTTCAAGTTTTAAGAGCATCTTATCAATAGTGCATTTCAAATAGGAAAAACAAACATTTACATTTAAATCTGGCAAAACAATGTTTAAAATTTTTTATTATTAATAAGATTAAAGATAAACTTTTAATCAAATAATCATAGAAAGAAACTATATAAATCACTATTTGTTCATTGTGTGATGAAATACTTAACAAGTGAAAGGCAGTATAGTATAATAGCAGATTAAACTCCATAAATATGCATTTTTAATCTCTGATACTGACTGATATGATGAAAATAAGGAGCTTTTTTTTAATTATCTTTTTTAAAATTTAAATTTCCAATGAGCTAAGTTATTTTTTTGTTACTATAATCATTAAAGTTTATTTTACAACAGCTATTGTTACCCATAATGCTGATGCTTGTGACTATTGATAACTTTCAGTTACTGTGCTGCTCAAGACGCCTACATCTCATGATAGATTCAAGAGGACTTTATTTACAAATACATTAAGGTTAATATAAATATTGCAATAATAATTTATAAAAAAATATATAATGAAGCCATAAAAAATATTTCCTGAAATAGGCATAGGCTTTTTAATAAAACTCAGTCGATGTGCTTAGTAGCAAAAACCTAATCAACAGAACACAAGATAAGACAGTAAATATTGTACGATATGTGAATGAAACCCTCAATACAAATACATGTATGTAAAATCCTGATAGAAATAAAAAATATTCATTAAGAAATACTGAATATGGTTTGTTGGATTGTTATAGAAAAGGAAAGTAACTTAAAAATATATTAAATCTTGCGATAAAAATTGGAGTTTAAAATTATTTGTTTGTTTCAAGGATATATGCAACAATTTCACTCTATAATGAAATTTCAAAACTTTTCAAAGTTATTTTTCCAATTAAATTTTAGTAAAATGCATTTGAATAACGACCGATGCATTTCTTATAAAAATCTCTGTCGTTATTGATCTTTCCAGATAATACTAAACTCACACAACTGAATTTAATATTTTACCAATTTTTTAAGCAATAATTTATTTGGATTGTGCTGGGACTGATAAATGTATTTTCAATAATTTAATGCATAGGGAAAAATTTTAATAAATATTTATGTTCACAAAAACTGTCGCTGATACGATTGGAAACAAATGTATTTTCTTACACAACGTGTACATCATAAATATATTTAAATCAAGGATTTTATCACAACAAGCTTCATAAAATTCAAATATAAAAAGAATATTCAACATAAAAGGAACGGATAACTTTTGTTACTGCAACCCTCTTACATTTGTTTTAAATATGAGCAAAATGGATAAGTAAATGAACTCCAATTGTAATATTTCCCAATATTAAATACAAGCACACATCTTAAAATTCTGAGACCCTCCTTAAAAATAATGGAAACATGCTGAGATCAAAAACCCCCTAGGCTATACTCCTTCAATGTAGTCTGTTGTTGCCAAGTTTACCCGAGAGTGTATTGAGGCAGCCCGGTAGGTTGCCAATGTTCCAAAAGCAGACAATCCGATCATGAGTGGAAACATGCCTGACCAGCCAGTGTAAGCGGTGACCAAGCCAATGATTGGTCCTTCAATGCAGGTTCCAATGCTGCCGAAACCTAAGGCATAAAATAAGAATTTTTAAAAATAATTAAGAGATGTAAGCCTAAAAAAAACCATTTAGAATTCATTTCAAACTGAAGTTTTAATTTTTTTCTCTTTCTGGCCAAAGGTAGTAATTAACAATAAATTCTAAAACAGGGGTGGCTAATCCTGTAGTATCCGAGAGCCATTTAAAAATATAAAATGTTGAGAGTCGCATTGAAGCACTATGTTTCACGACTCAGTAGCAACGAAAAATTTTGTTTGTTAGGCCTATATAACTTTAACAATTATTCTTCAAATTTAATGATTTAAACTTTTTAACATTTAACACTAATCGTATGTAGAAGAAATAGATTTGTTACAGTTGCACAACTAATAAATAGTTAAATATGTAAAATATTTGAATAGAAACAAAATGCATATAGACGCACAAGTCAACATTAATTGTTATGATCCTGCTGACAAGCCTTTGTTTAAACTAGCAAGTTTCTTTAAATCTGGTCGGTGGCTAGTAGTTGTGCTTGGAAGTTATGCCAGAATAAGGTCCTTAAGTTAAGCCCGAGTAATATTCCAAGTTATGGCATAACTTGCCTCAGTTAAAATGATACCGTCTTTGCTAAATTCCGAAATTTGAGCTTGCTGCTGACACATTCCAGACTCAACAAGATTTTTCTTTATTCATACCAAGCCCAAATTACTTTCAACCCTTTGTTTGGTAAAAATTTGTTAAAAATTCATTTTTAAAAAAAATAAAATTTATATTATATTATATGTTTCAAATAAAAAGTTTTTTTCAATTTTATAAATTGTTCGCAAGACATAATTTGAACACAGAATATCTGCATGCGGCTAGCGAGCTGCAGTTTGGCCACCGTTGTTCTAAAACAATAAACAGAATGATGTAGAAGCACTTAGATCAAGTCATATTAAAATATTATAACATTTGGTTTCAAAATGGCTTTATGATATTATTGACTGTTAAGCAATGGAAAGCTGTGTTGAATAGGAATATTTAATTATTACTGAAAACTATATCCAAAATTTTGTAAATATTAAAAATAGGGTAGTTAGTTCTATTTCCAGATTTTAAAAAACAATAATTGCCAAATTGATCAGCAATGTAAGTTGAAGCTAAATTTAGTTGAATAACTTACCATTCACAAGACCTATGGTTGCCGTGGCAGCATTCTTGTTGTGTTTCTCTACAAGATCAGCTGGGACTGTGCCACCTGGTAAAAATAATTTTTAAAATTATAGTTTTTTATAGCGCCCAGTTAAAAAATAAATTTGAAAAAAGCATGAACATTTTTGAGGGTATGATGAATTTAAAAGAGAGTAAAATTTACAAAAAGAAAATATTTGAAAAGATACACATAACTAATTTATTATAATAAATAATATTTCAAAATTTTTAAGTTATTATCTAAAAATAGCAATTTACACAATCATATTTACAAATCACAAAAAAAAGTATCAGTTAAAAGTCTTGTGTTGTCAATATTGTATTTCTCACCATACTTACACAATAAAATATCTGGTCCAGCGTTGAAAGCACCAGCAATGAACATGAAAAGAGAGTTGACAAACACACCCCATGAACTGGTCAAGATGAACAAAACCAGTGATAAGGTAGAGATCAGTACAAATAGACCAATGCCCCTCAGAGTCTGTCCTTTGTAATAACTATGAACAAAAAAATTTTGGAATATCCTTTTACAACAGCAATAATAGAGCACTGGACTGCAATAAAGCTTTCATGGAAAACACAACACACACAAATAATTTGTGTGAATAAAACAATAAATGTAAGGCTTTATTAATGGGCAAATTCATGTCTTAGATGTTTGGGTAAATTTCTTCATCAGTTTAAATTAAAAAACAGAAGTATTCAAATTAAATTTACATAAATCATTTATTACCAGCCAACGTAGAATGGATAACTAAATAAGTCCTCTAACATACAGTTACACGAGCAGTGGAATCAATACATCAAGTCCTTATTGATGGCATGTCAAAACAGTGGATTTATTAGCATTTAGTATCCTGAGATAGAACATTTTACTATCTGTTGTTTCAAACCTCTAATCTGTAACTGAACTGGCTAATATGTAGCCAGAGAAAATAAAAACTTGCAAATCCGGAGCTGAAAAATATTTAGCCTCACATATCCGGGATAATCTGAAAAAGTGGCAACCCTGAAGAGTGGTCAACTTCTTTTAGTGCACTTTTATGACAACTGACCACATTCATTTTAAGACAGGGCCCTGTGAATTTTAGTTGTGATGGAGACATTACATGGATCTTTACCATTTGAAAGACAGCATAGAGTTTTCTCATCAGCTCTCAAGCTGGGATGGTTTTGATAAAATGGGGCCATTGACGTCTTTGAGAGCAGAGTAGACCATGTCTGTCTGCATAATCCTTTATGGTGTCAGCCTTTTCTTTTAACCATTTTATCCTGCATTTAACATTGAATTCACTGCACGTCACTCCAAATATTCTATGAGTTTTTCCCAAGAATATATAAATTGGGTTGCTAACATAGGAACTGTAAAGAAGGTTTTCTCTGAGCCTGATCATCAAACAGCTTTCAATGACCCAGTCTGACAATTTTATAAAGCTTTGTCCTATAGTCTCCTTATTGGTGCTATATAACATGGCTTTAAGTGACACCTTTGATTGTGTGACTTTGTGATTATATGGGTTATTTGAAAACCAGTGTTTTCTCAAAGGATTTCTTGATAGTCGTGCTATTCAACATTATTGAGTTCAGACATTTGGAGAACTAACTTCCATGTAGTTGAAGCTAAGGTCTCAATCTTGGTGATGATGAGAAGATAATCTGTCAAAATGTCAGTGCAAGTGAGTAAGGGCTGTGCAAATCATAAACATCTTTACCTTGTCATCTAGAAAGACAATGTCAAACTATTTGAAGGCTACATAGTTAATTACCAAGCTTTTATTAGTTTTTTTATGTACTGCTTTCTCAGACTGTTAACCAACTAAAAGTTCATTCTTCCAGTCTTCTGTGAAAGTTTGAGGACAAGCTTGCTTTTGCATGTATTCAAATGTTCCAGTTATCTTCAACCTGGTTTTGTGAGGTGTGGTGGCTGTGCATGCTGCAGCATCAAGTGGGAACTCCAGATTAATTAGCCAATTAGTTGTATGTCCAGCGGTACAACCTTTTCATACAAACACAATAAACCGCATCAAGTGAGGACTCAAGATTAATTAGCCAATCAGGGACACGTCCCGCGGTACAACCTCTCCATAAAACCACCATACACCACATCAAAGATTTACCTACCGATCAAGTGCAAATCCTATAAGAGCACTTCCTGTCACCCCGCCAACCTCAAACACTGTGGAAAAGATGCCAGCCATACTTTTGGAATAGTTCAGCTGAAAAATTTGATGAAATTTACAACACAGATAAATTATTAGTCATACTCAAGCACAATTTCCAACCTTTTTTGTAGTCCCTAAAAAAGTGCATATGGTATAGAAATATCAAACTAAAAGTATGAGAAGTCTTAATTTTGTTACCCTATTAAAGTTATATACTAGGAGAGTTATTTGCCTCTGACATATGCATGCTTTAAAAAATAAATAAATCAGGATCAAGAGAGCAAATTAACAATTAGTTTATAGTCATGAAGGTAAATGAAAATTATGAACTCCTATGGGTTATCCAGAGGCAAGGAGAGATTTAATTTTCTGTCTAGGAAACTAGCTTATCCTCAAAAATAAAAATTATATTTTAGTCTTCATGGCTTTGCCCTGTGAACACTAGATGATGATGATGGGTGAAAGTAAAAAATAATCATCAGAGGCCAAAACTTCTAAAAACTAAAAAGGACTAATGTTTGTTAAATTTCTGTAATAGATTAACCTAATACTTACAGCTTGAAGTAGATACATTGGCAGCCACATATACATGCAGTAACGAACAACTTTGAGGCAAAACACAGCCACAGAAACTTCAGCAATCATTCTAAAAGAAACGATTTAAGGAACATAATATGCTGATAAAAACAATCATAAGCCTTTATTGAAATTGTTATAGTTGTATTTTATATTAGTGAACTCACGATTCTCTAAACACTAAATATCCACAAGAATGGTACAAAGTAGGCTGTACTTGTATAGAGATGTTATATGACATGTTTGGCCAAAAAAAAATGCCATGTCAAAAAATAATTTAAAGAGAAGACCATTTTAATAATTTTTAAAATCAAAATCATTAAGAAATTGTGATTAGTTATAAGACCTGCATTATTTAAGCTCATCCTAAATCTACTGTTACATCAACTCACGGAAGTCTCCATAAATCCATCATTTTTGGCTTTTCAACAGGAGCTCCGGTCTTTTCCCCTTCTTTTATTAAATTTGCTCCTGAGTCAAATATATAATCATTAACAATTTATCTTAACTTTATGACTTAACTTTTTGCCCTCACAAAATGTAACAGTTTATTGCCCATTCCTTAAAACTTGTAAAAAGAATATCTTTCAAAATACTAAAATGTGAAGAAATTGTTTGACATTAAGGTTATGTTGGGGTATTGAAGGCATTTAATCATAGCCTATTTAACCCTACCAAGGCGAGTTACCGAATATTAGGTAATTGATTTAATTACTATATAACGAGTTACAGAATTCTAGGTTTTTTGGGATATCACTTGAAAAAGTACTAAAAATAGCAGCTCATCGTCATTAAATTTCGCATTTGTTGCAAGATTGGTGTTTACAAATGGTTTCTTCCTTGAATAAAGCAGTGAGTTAGTGATTACGTTGATTTTTTGTTGAAAATAACCATGAAAAGATCGGCAAATGAACCGAGCACTTCCACAGGAAAAAGAGCAAGGCCTACATATTTCACACTGCTGCAAGTAATGGAAGCTTTAGACGATTCTGAAGGCGATGAAGCAATTTTGCTTCATCAATATGAATATTCTAGTTCTAGTGACGTTGACATGGATCGTGATCTCGATAGTGATAGGTCAAGTGATGATGATGATGATAGATCAACTGTTAGGGAAGGGGGCGTGTCCATCAAACAGATTTTTGTGGTGACAATGTTCCAGATGATGGCTGGACTGCAACATTTGTGGCTCCAACAATAGATTTGAAATTCAATGAAGATGGAAAGGGGAACAAAATAGAAAAATGTTTCCAGTGTCCTTGCATAAGGTGTGCAAGCTTCCGAGAGGTGAAAGGCGCTATCGATGTCAGGGCAGCATAACCTGTATGGTATGGCAGGATCGGAGGCCAATTACATTCATCTCAAACTTTCATGAACCAAAACAAATAGGAGTAGCAAACAGAAGAAACAAAGATGGAACACTTGATGAAGTTCCGATGCCACAGCTCGTCCAGGACTACAATCGCCAAATGGGCGGTTGTGACAAAAATGATCTAATGACGCGCCTCCATCGCTAACGCTGTCATTACCGGTAGCCCAGTCGCATTTTCATCAAATTTTTCATGTGGGCCTGCTACAATTCATTTGTTATCTATGTGTCTAAACTAGAAGCAGCTGACAAAAAGCCCATGTTTTACACTAGATATCCAGAAACTCTGCATTGACCTAATTGGCAATTTGAGCCTAATGGCTCAACAGCCATTCTTCGAGGACAAATGGAGCCATGCCCCCAACGCCACACACCAGGCAACCACTGGCCTGAAATTCCAGAAGCGAATGCTTCCAATCATGTCTGCACTGTCTGCATGGAAAAACACCTACAATACAACAGAGCACACCCCGGAGTAGCATACAAGGACAACCCACACAAGAAGGTCAGGACCAACGTCAGGTGCTCTATGTGCAAAACATACCTCTGTGTAAAGCATGGCTCAACCTCCTGGGAAGACTACCACTCCAATGCACAATACTGGCGTTAGATGGAAGCATTGTTCAACTAATTAAACAAATTATCTTCTAAAAAAAAATATTTTTTTTTAATTATTTTTTTTTACAAAATCTTCTGCGCGGTAATTCTTAACTGCTGCGCGGTGTCGGTCAAAAACCTGCGCGACAGTGCAGCTTAAAGGGAACATTGGTGCAAAGTTGTACAGTATCCATTTTTGAATATTTTTTTTTACTAAATGTGATGTGCAGTAACTATAAACTGCGCGGCGTTAGATACATGCGTGGCCGCGCAGCCACTCAGCTAAATTGAACATTGGATGGAAGTTAGGCCTATTTCCTACTATACCTAAAAGTTTGAGCTCATTCTGACAACTGGTTTGCATGATACTAGCCATTTCCTATCCCATGTACATGGTATAAGTGGTAGCGCACTGGACTATCGATCCGAGGCAGATCCCGAGTCCCGGATTCGAGCCCAGGTACTGGCAAGGCCCGTGGGGCATTGTGCTGGCCACACATTCCCCAGCTCGTTAGTGGTGGCTAAAAACATGTGAAAGCTACATCACTTGCCCCATAGTCCGTCATGGACTGGAAAGGGGGTCATTTATTTGTACATATCCTTTATTTTTGCTGGGGAGGCCAGGTATAGAGGCAAAATTTGTTGTGCGGTAATTCTAAACTGCGATGCGGTGTGGGTCGAAAACCTGCACGGCTGCGCAGCTTAAAGGGAACATTGGTGCAAAGTTGTACAACATCCATTTTTAAATATTTTTTAAACTAAATTTGATGTGCAGTAACTATACACTGCTGCGCGTCGTTAGATACATGCGTGGCCGCGCAGCATCTCAGCTAAACTGAACATTAGTAGGCCTATTTCCTACTATACCTAAAAGTTTGAGCTCATTCTGACCACTGGTTTGCATGATTCTAGCCATTTCCTAACCCATGTACATTTTCTTTATTTTTGCTGGGGAGGCCAGGTATAGGGGCAAATTAGCTTGGGGAGCTCGGACCTGGTACGGTTAAGAGAAATCTTTGCTACCCTTCTTTAACAACTGGCTTAATTATTATTATCTATGACATACTTCCCATGTTTCTTATTTACTGCCACCGACCAAAGCTACAAATTAGTATTTAACCAACTCAATACTAATGTTCAGACAAAGGGGAACAACCCCACCCTTAATTTAGATAGGAAAATAATTGGTATATTTATATGATATAAAATGATTAGCATTTATAAATGGATGTTTTATGTGTGTTATAACATTATTTCCCTATGTTTTTCTTGTATAAATTCTTTCAATTCAATTTACTACCAAGTTCTCAACTACTTCACCACTAATGATGAAATAAAATGTGCTTTAAGTTTTTCAAAGTAATCCTAAAAAACATCAATTAAAAAGTTTTTTTAAACATCGACACTAATCTAACTTTGTCTATTTCAAAAACATTTTCTTTAATTAAACTAATGAGATTGCTGTTTTCTATTCAATATTCAGACTAATAGTGTGAACAGATTTGGCCCCAGGTGGTTGAACCCATAGCGGCCAGATTTGGTAGTCACAGGATGAGTGGGTTCAATGGGTTTATTATAATGTACCTCTTCCTGGCACTTCAATGCCCAGCTCATCAGGTTGTTTGAACAGTATCAGCACCAACACGCCCATGATGAACTACAAGGTTATGAAGCAAAAATATTTAGTGTGGAATTGATGGAGGTTCAGAAAATTAAAAGAAAAATATTTTAAAAGAAAATGTTCTTTTAATTATAAGACAATAAAGAAGAAAAAAAGAAAAACTTAATTCCTTCAATCATGGATTTTAAATGTGTACCTGCACGAATACTGCACATATTATAATTTTTTAAAATTCTAATTAATCATTGCAACTGCAAATAACTTACCACAAAAATTGATGGATAAAAATAGACAGAGCGCCAGCCATATGTAGCTTGCAGGTAGACCTAAGTAATTATTCCAGGGAAAAAAATATTTGAAGATGTTTTTGCTGTTATAATTTCAAGTACAGTAGAACCCACTTAACTCGAGCCCGGTTAACCCGTCAACCCTATTGAGTCAACGTTTTTTATTGGAACTGCCAAATTCTCACTTTGTCTTTGCATTTTCTTATCGGTTAATTCGATCATTTTAAGTCGCCGAACCCTAATACCTCGAGCACAAAAGAGGGCCAAATTTGCCACTTAGCTTTGGTTATCTCGATCCCCATGACCAATCTCCAGCTTTTGAAAATGTTAGATGTGATTTTTTATAACTAAGGGAAGGCATTAAATTTCTGCCTCGCCAGGTCTGCTGGTGACGTCACAGCCCACTTGCATTCAGCTCTCAGCGCTGTGTTGCTTCTGGTACTACATGTATACCAATCGCCAGCTTTTGAAAATGTTAATTATCGATTTTTTATAACCAACATCAAATTTCGGCCTCGCGAGGTCCGCTGGTGACGTCACAGCCCACATGCGTTCAGCTCTCAGCACTGTGTTACTAACTTACTTCTGGTACTATACCAATCGCTAGCTTTTGAAAATGTTAGTTATCGATGCCACTCGCCATCTCGCTACAGTATTTTCGCGCGCGTCTTATAAAAAGTTTTCTGATTGGTTACGTTTATACTAGCTAACCAATAAAATTGATCGTTCAATAACAGTCCACGCGGCTTTAACGCTGTTCACATTTTAACATCGCCGCACTGTGTGTTAGTTCTCGTACTATGCTTCGTCAACTACAGAGTTTTAAAAAAAAACGTTCACTAGCCGTACGCATTTTTTATCTCAAATATCAGTTATGATATTAATGTGGTAATCTTATGCCAAATGGCTTTAACTTGCATGAAAACTGACACTAAAAGACCAAACGCAAATTTGAGGACCAATTAATCGCCCGGTATCTTTGCTACTCTTTCTAATGACTCTCGTAATATAAATAGTAACAATAACAGTCGCGGCCTTGACTTTGACCTTGTTCATATCATACGCGCACTGTGTGTTAGCTCTCATACAGTGCCTCGACAACTAAGCAAAGTAAAATTTAAAATAAAAAATCTTTCCTCAGCCGAACTAAACTAATAGTGATGACATGTATATTATTTACAGACCAGAATAGTAAGAAAATGCTTTGATGTCACGGACGCTCACATATTGGTTCTGGTATTCTGCCGTAACACAATAAAATATTAACTTCGCGTTATAAGTTTATACCGAAGTCACTGCTAACCGGTTAACCGTTAACAACCTTATCATGTACATAAAGAAATTTCAAGCACATGTTAATATTTTGCCGCCATATTGGTTTTCGTTTAATTCCATCATCGGTTATCTCAGCGCCATTTGGCATACCCCAAGGCCGTCAACTTAACCGGGTTCTTCTGTATTGGTTTTCCTGTTACAATTTCAAGTATTTTAAATAAATTTATTAAATTATAAGTTGTTTTTTTTTAATTTAGGGAAATTACTACAAAATAATATTGGCAATAAGAGATGTCATCAATATCAATGCTCATTTTGTATAACTAAGAATTTTTTTACATTAGTAAAAATCAAAAGAAATGCAATACATGTATAAATAGAAAGCTTCAAGGAAACATTAAAAAAAGGAAGTAAAAAAGAAAACTATTTCATTGAGGAAGGATATTTTAATGACATTGTAATTGATTTTCAACCCACTTATTTTCTTTTTAAAATTAATTCAGACAATGCTTTCAAATTTGATTAAATTTATGACTTACCGAGAACATGGTACCAATTATACCACCAGCAAATGCACATGTCCCAAACATTCCAAACATGGAATTTCTGACAGAATCAGAAAACCAGCACAAAAGTCCCTTAGTGCAGTTGGGCCAACACTGGGACTAGATGTGATCAACAAAAACATAATGACACATGGAAAAAAAACTTTGAGTTCATCAAGCAATTTAATAATTTGAATGGCTAATGTTGCTATTTAGAAAACCCATTGAACCATCATCAAGAGTCCCAATCTGTCACTGTTGACATGTTGCTTTTAAAAAAAATCCAATAATTTGCCTACTGTTGAAGAGAAGATAAGTGTAATGATTCTGTTTTCTCAAACTGTGAAATAATGTGGAGAACTTACTTCAAATGATTAAAAGAAAAATTTAACTTTAAAGCATAATGAGAAAGTAAAATACTGACCTGGGCTGTTCCATTCAAGAATAGCAAAAAAAACCATATCATGAAATTGGAGAAATAACCAAATGAAATCTGAAAAATCATAAAAATCATGTATTAAAAAAAGCCATAACATTGTCTAGATATAATGATATCTTTTAATGCAATCCTTTAATCTTGTAACATGACAAAACAATATGTATTAATAACTATAAATGTAAATATTAAGAGGAGAAAAAAGCACAAAGGATTTAAATTAAGAAAATATTTAAAAGACATGAAATCATAATGATAAAACTATACAGATCATCTCATCAAAAAATATTGCTGGCGTTTTGTTAGCAAATATAATCTGCATTTTTCAATGGAGCAGGTAAACAGATATTAGTAACACATCTTTTCTAGTATTGATTTATTTCAAATACATTCATAAAATGTAAATCCACAGTCTTAAGTAGCCCTTTTACCTTTAAATAGCTTGTATTTAACACAGCAATGTACACTAAAGAGCATCAGAATGAGCAGAGTATACATAATTTTAAATATAATTTTGGATTTACAGAAAAAATATTTTCCTTTCATAATACAAATCTATGAGACAAAATATATTGAAATTTCAGTTCAGCTCTGAAACTACTGAAACTTACCATTGACAATGCAGACAGCATCATACATACTCCAAAGGTTTTACGAGCACCAAACCTGTCTCCTAGTGGTCCTAAAATTATCTGAATAATGAACAAAAATAATTATTTAAGTGTTTTTCAATCTGTAACTTTGAGTAATTATGGGTTATTGAAAATGAACAAATTACCCACTATTTCATAGTTTAAAAGTAATGAATGAAAAATAATGAATTTAAATATTCCCCATATATTTTCTAGTAGGATAATATTGATTGCAGCTTTCAATATATTAATATAAAAAATGATTTCAGATCACAGGGGGACAACCAGAAATCTTTTTTTAAATATAGATTTTTTTGTGTGGCAGACGAATTATAAGACTACCTTTTACACTTCTAAAATAACTCAAAGTGGTTTCTTGTAAGTATTAATGCTATGTTTGAGTTGGGTTTTATTCCTTCTTAAAATCTAAAATTCATGCATTTTAAAATGGTGAATCAATTTTTTTTTAATATGTAAAAAAAAATGTATAATTAATTTTAATATTAAAGTATTTTTAAGTCTATGAATGGGGTCTAAAACTCTCCAGAGTATCCTGTAGCTAACACAACATATTTTTCCCTGATTAAATTGACTGGAAATGTGAGAGGCATCAACATTCCTAATGCCATCTTCATTAACACAAAAAACAGACAGAGTTAAGTTTCTTGGAAATAAAAGCGTTTAAATGTATTTGGTTGAACAGGCCTTTGCAACTTTTTTATTCTAATCCAAATAACTTACTTGCATAAAGGCATAAGGAAAAAGCAAAGCCGTGTCAAGCCAACCAAGCTGAGCATTAGACAAACTCATAAATGACTGCAGGTCTGCTTTAATCTGAAAACAACATTTTACATGACATAAATTATAATCTTCATCAATTTTATGGGGAAAAAATGTCTACAACCACACATAACAACAAAGAAATCTCTAGATTTACATGCTAAATCAAAACCAAATAGAGGATTTTAATGATTTTAAAAAAAGATTAAGATTAAAAAGTAGAGCCCTTTCCCTATTCCTTTCTAAGGAGAAAATTTAATAACTCACCACACCCAATGGTTTCCTTAGGAAGTAAGTAGCAGCATAGGCAATCCAGCCTAGTGCGAATGCTAAGCATTGCCTGAGTCTCAAAGGATCCATTGTAATTTTGGGTTTAGAATTCAATAATAAGGCACTTTCTGTAATATTTATTTGTGTTATAAAGGCAAAAGCTTTCTTCTTGCTAGAGGTATCACTTTAAGAAGATGACTGTAAAAGCAATTGAGTGAGCAAAATTAAGATTTCCTGTAACATTTTTTATCATTTTCAAGTCTTTCACAATTTTTTTTTCAACAGGACAGATTCAAAATAAAACAATTCCTATAAGCAATTAAGTATAATTAAATTCAGATGTTTTTTCATGACGCTAAAAAGAATGTTTCTAACCCCATCCGAGAAACTAAATTAAAGACAGAAAGTACATGTACTTACTATCAATGTAAAAAAATAATAAAATCATGAAAACAAATTATGCTAAAGGAACAGTCGTAGTGATAAACTGAAAGCAACAGAAGATAATATTAAATACCTAGGAGGTAAAATATAGTCATAGATAATGGGGTAGCATTGGAGACAGACAATAAATAAAAATATTTGGAATTCTTTGGAAAAAGGTTGCGAAAACCTTATGATAATATCAACTAGCATTTATTTTAATGTTACTTTTAACAAATAACACACTTTCATTTAATTCTGTTCAAATGCCTGCTTATCAACAGATAGCAGTTAAATTGTGTGTATAAGTGATATATTGAGAAGAAAGTGGTTATGAAAGGATGACACAACCATCCAATTTTTTTCAAAAATAATTTATTTCAGAAGGGGGTGGAGTTTGGGTAGGGGTCTCCCCTCTCCAACAGTTTTTTAAAAGATGGTACTATTTCACTATCTGTAGTTTTAAAAAGGAGTGATAAAATTAACAAGTGTGTGATTTAAAAATGCTTTTATTCAATCTTGTCTCATAATAGAACATTTGTTCTCTTTTTGCAGTTTCTTATTTCCTCGGTAAGTAGCTAAATAATCTTTTTTTTTAAATGTCTCAATTAGCTAGCCAATGTGATGGACTTCTTTTTTTTTCCCCGCTGCCATCTTTGTCATGTGGCATAGCAACATAGATGGTGGCCCTATAATTCTAAAAAGCCTGGGTATGTCAAGCAAAAATATTATAAATATTTTCTTAAATTTTAATTAAATTTTAATCTATCAAAATAATTTTAATCGATTAAAACTTTTAACGATTAATTTATTAATTAATCATTAATTTTCGCAGCCCTAGTTATTAATAAAGAATATTTTTAAAACAAAATAAAGAAAAAAATTTTTTATTTATATTTATAGCCTTATAGCATTGATCCTGAAAATAAAATCATTATTAAAACGAGACAAAAATGCATGACGCCAACAGCAGAATTGAGTCACAAAATGTGGAGGTAAAATGAATTGGGGATTGGGACAACTTGAAACACACTTTAAAAATTCGAAGTGTCTGCTGCTACCACAAGCCGTAGCACTAGCCAGGAAACTGCTGCTACAACTAGTCATAGCAGCAGTTTCCTGGCTAGTGCTACTACTAGTCGTAAAAATATGCTATGTGCTTACAGTTACGACTAAAGATGTATTTTAATTATGCTAATACTAATACTAAACATTAGTTTTCTTAATCAAATTTCATGATTACTAGGTAAGCCGATTAATGAATTTTAAAGGGAAAAAAAAGTTTATTGGTGTCCATTTAATGATAAACAATTATAATTTTAAAAAATTGTAATTTCACATGAGCTTCGCTAGGTGAAGTGATAGTTGGATGGACAATAGTTTGATGTTAAAACCGATGTGTGGTTCTAATCCTGATCCAGGCGAATTTTTTATAGTTAAATTTTTTAATTAAAATCTTTTTTTTATAACTACAATGTCAATGAGTGTGCTGGTAATTTTAATGTTTGTACTACTTATTCCGAAAAGCGGATACGTTGATTAAATATATTTAAATAAATTTAGATTTTAGAATTAATACACACATAAATAAGCCCAGATCTATTCATATTATATTATATATGCATATAAAATATTATGAACAGTTTGTTAAGACATTATAGCGACTTAGTTTTTTTGAAGTGTCTACTGCTAAGACTAGTCGTAGCACTAGCAACATCCCGTCAAATCGTCTGCTGCTACGTCACTTACAGTCGTAGCAGCAGTTTCCTGGCTAGCATTAATATGCACAAAAAAATCAAAATAGTCAGATCTCAATCAAACTTATACCATTAGAAAGAGCTTGCAAATTGCAATTCAGTGATACCAAGTTTTTTTTATCTATGTCAATTGGTTAAAAAGTTATTGCATTTTTAGTGCCCGATTTTTTCCTTATATAATTGTTCCAAAATCTGTGAACGCAAATCGTCACTTTCGACACTAAAAATGTCATAACTTTTTAACTGTTTGAGATAAACCCGTCAAATTTTCAGCATAATTGCATGACTTATTTTGCTTTTAGAATAACTTATTATAAGAGCAACATTGTAATGTCTCTTTTATTAAGTCAACTTTGTTTAGCAGTAGGTCAGTACATTAAAAAAAAATAATTGAATCTCGCATCAATTTACAACTATTATTTTCAATTTTTTAACAGATATCTCTTTCAGGGATTATTCCCTAATGTATTAAATTATTACAATTGATAATTAAAATGAAAATGCATGCTTTATATTTTATAAAGAATCTCTGGTGATCTGAAAAAAAAGTTTTAATCCACAAATTATCACTTTCGACATTAAAAATGTCATAACTTTTTAACTGTTTGAGATAAACCCTTCAAATTTTCAGCATAGTTGCATGATTTATTTTGCTTTTAGACTAACTAATTATAAGAGCAACATTGTTATGTCTCTTTTATGAAGTCTACTTTGTTTAGCAGTAGGTAAGTACATTTTTTAAAAAAAAATTGAATCTCCCAATTTACAACTATTAACTATTATTTTCAAATTTTTATCAGATAACTCTTTCAGGGATTATTCCCTTATTTATTAAATCATTACAATTGATAATTAACATGAAACTGCATACTGCTTCATATTTTATTGAGAACCTCCTTACTTAAGTCTTAAGTAGACATGTCGTAACGCAAGCAACATCCATTAAACTACAGGGAACCAGGTCTGAATACTGAATAGCCACTTCATTTTTAATTTTTCAGTCTATTTCCTGTTGATAAATTGACAGTGACAATGAAATGTGACAACAATGTAAGCCACCTCTTACTCTTTGCTACATTATAAACTACTACAGTTGCAGTACTGTCAGTACAGTAATGAGTCTAAAGAGTGGTGTCTACACACACACAGTGTGATGAGTGTGAGTGTGTCACACGGTCTATGACAACAGTACTCAGTCGTCTCAGTGTAGGCCTACAGTGTATTTAAGTGTACAGTGTAAGTGAAAGTGTACAGTACAGAGTACAGTCTAGTCAGACAGAAGCATCCATCTCCATGCCATATCATAAGTCATAAGTGACATGACAATTCATGACATAAGTGATATCTGGTAAGTGAAAGTGATAAGTAATGATATTAGTATTAGTATTAGTTATTAGTATTAGTATTAGTAATAAGTTTAAATAAGTGGCATAAGTTTGAAATTTTAATTATTAAATCATTGAAATTAATTATTAATATAGTTGGACTCAAAATTAAATTATTGCATTTCAACAAATAGTGCATAAAAAGTTTAAATTCAATTTAACTATATTCAGTTTATACTTGAAAAGTAGAACTCCCTATGTCGGAATATTTTCTTCTTCCCCAGGATTGTCCTTGTTTACTTCCGGCAACATGGCAGATTACGGGTCCGTCAACCTTTTGTGTTAGCGAATTCTTTATTTTACATGCCCTTAATTATGGAATAGATTATTTTACTATTCCGTTCAAAATAGTATTTGTTGCTAATTCTGAATTGTTTTTTTTAATTTTTATTATAAAAATCAGTTGTGTTGGAAGATTGTGCAAAAAATTTAAATTTTGGATGGCGGATGTCTGAAATTTAGCAAGTTATATGAGAAATCCAAAGTAAATATTTTTAAAAAGTAAATATTTTTAAAAAGTAAAAGACATCTTATTCTTATGGTGGTAAAGAATTTATTTAAATTTTAACTTTAATGAAATTAAAGCGTCTACCTCAGGAGTAAAATTATTTTCTAATCAGACATTCGTTTTTAATGAAGTTGATGATTCAAGTGAAGAAATATATATTATTAATATGTGTGCGTGCGTGTGTGCGTGCGTGTGACGTTCACTCGCGGTGTTTTCATTTCGTCGTGCTCAGGCCTGGATTAACCATTAGTCATTAGGCAAACAAGGCACGTGCCTAGGGCACCAAGCATTTGAGTGGGGGGGGGGCACCACAAGTCCTTAAAAAGATTTTTTTGCTTCTTCAGTCACCACAAGTTTGGCTGATAAAAATGGGTTCAGTTACAAAAAACACACACTCACACACACAAAGATTCACGTTGATAATCATGAACAAAGCGCTAGTCATAAAAACTGCATGCCTGACTCGTCGACAAGGCCCGGGTCTACTATAAAAGCTAGAAGAGCAAACAAATGAAGAGTACAGTTACTAGGACCATATATTAGGTGAGCATTAGCGGTTATTTGTACTGTAGCTGACAGCTGAGCGTCGTCTGGCTTTTAGAGGGACAAATGAAAATTTGGATCTTTACGAAATTTAAATTATCTATAGTTAGTTGCTGGAGTTAGTCAGTCAGTTTTATCCATTTCTAGGACCACAGAAATATGGAAATTCTGGAAAAGAAAATCCTTCTTATTTATCCAAAACTAATTGTGAAGAACTGAATTGAAATTATGTCCCCAAAAGTCCATGAAGTAATTGAAGATGAAGTAAAGGCTTTCCGTTACATCAGCTGGTCAGTAGACTCAACACCCGATATCTCACATATAGATCAGTCAGTGCTGGATTTACCTATTTGCTAAACAAGCTATAGCTTAGGGCCCTCACCTTCTTGTTGCCCCCCTCCCCCCGGATTTTTTAAAAAAATATTTGGCACTAACATAGAATATCTGGACTTCAAAAGGGCCCCCATATCTCAAAAAGCTTAGAGCCCCATCAAGTCTAAATCCGGCCCTGATATCAGTTAAGCGTTGTTCTTCGATATGTGGTGGAGAGCCCATTGAGCGCATTTTTACTTTCTTGGAGCTGCAAGGTCACTCCGGTGAAGGTATGGCTAAGCAAGTGTTGCAGTACTTAGTTCAGTTGGCAATATTGATTTTTCGAAATGCAGAGGTAAGTCCTACGATAATGCAGCAAATATGTCTGGGTTTTGCAAGGACGTGCAGAAAAAACTCTAAAAGAAAATGAGTTTGCTATATTAATATGTGCTGTCTATTCACTAAATCTTGTAGACAAAAGTGCCGTTGACTCTTGTTTAGAGGCAGTAAACTTGTTCCATACAGTGCAACTGATCTATACTTTTTTCTCAGTTTCAACCAACAGATGGAAGATTCTAAAAGGACGCCTTATGAATGAAACGCTGGTAAAGTCTCTTTCCAATACCAGATTGGAAGCAAATGCTGTTACAACTGAAGTTATTCTAAAGTCTCATCCTCAGAGTACAGAAGCGTTAAAATGTTTACAAGAAGACCAGTCACAGAAGAGGGACACCAAATGAGAAGCAGACAGAATAGCAAAGAAGATGCAAGGATTAGAATTTGCTTTCATGCTTGTCTTTTGGGATGAAGTGTTAAAACATTTTCACAGGGTCTGTCAAGCTCTACAAAATGATTACATGAACTTGAAAATGGTGTACAGATTGGTATTCTTCGCTGAAGATCACTTACATGATCTAGGAATGAATTTGAAAGATTTGAAGAAGCTGCAAAAGAAATAACACCAGTTTTGGATTATAAGTCAATTTGTACCCATAATCCTAAACAAAAGACATTTCAAGGTCATTGATGGTGATGCCCCTGAGGCATCTCTGAATGCCAGTGACAAATTTCGTATAACTGTTTTCTACGCAAGTGCTGACAAACTTGAGATGGAGATGAATAGGCGAGAACAGGTATATAATGATGTAGCAGTTCTATTTTCTTATTTGGTCGATGAACCACAAACTTCTCAGTGTTGTGAAGGACTAATAAATACATATCCTGAAGATCTGAACAATAATTTATATCCTGAACTACAACAGCTCCGCTCATTTATTCGCCACAAGATTCGTGAATTAAAATCTGAAAACAAAACGTTCAGTCAGGCAGAATATACAAAGTAAAAGTTAGAGACAACACCGAGTTTGCTTTTGCAAATGTAGAAATCGCCTTGCACATATTTTAACATTCATGGTTACAAACTGTTCGATTGAGCGCTTTTTTTCTCAGCTGAAACGTACAAAAATTGAAGAAGGTCGACAATGAAACAAGAAAGGCCTGTATTCCTTATCTCTGCTCAAGAATGAGGCAGACTTGTTACGCAAAATTAAATTTGATGATGTACTCAAAAACTTTGCCAGATATAAATCTAGATAAAAGACCTTTAAATTTAAATGTGTGCTTTCTCTGACTTTCTCATCTATTAAACAAGTTACAGTATTTTTGTCTTTTATTATCACACAATGATTAACTATTAATTTTAATAAAGAAGTACCTTTGTGTAGGTTTTATATGAGTGTTAGTAGTACAAACATATGTATTAAATTTTTGAATGTGTGTGCATAATGATACACACCAGCGGTCAGCGGAGAATCGGGGGACTGGGGAGGAAGGGGGCACCCATGTGGGTTTGTGCCTAGGAGACCAAGAAGGCTTAATCCGCCCCTGGTCGTGCTGCTGTTTATGTCCATTCCCCCTCCCACCCCCGCTCTTTGCACGATCTATGAGCAAGTCTGCGGCGTATGCTACACCGAGGGTCATATCTAGTTCTTTTAAAATATTAAGTACCATATTTTGCAATCAAGTCTTTGAAGTGATCAAGGGCACATGCATCGTAAACGCTTAGAAATTAGAACAAGTAACTGTTCATGTATTGCAATGAAATTGATTAGAAGTAATTGTTTTACGTGCAGAATTTAGGTTTCAGCTTAAAATCTTTAAAAATGAAAAGCTTTAAATGCGGCTTTATGTGAGTGCAATTATAGTTTTTCTTCTTGTGTTTTAATCTCTATAAAATGTTAATTTTCAATATATTTTTTATTCTGCTGTAAAATGTGTAGTTTCATTAGTTCTTTGACCAAATTTTAATTCTTGTCATTATGACTTAGAATATGATCAGCCGTTTGCAATCTGTTTTCCTGGATAAAGTGTACCAGTAAATGATGAAAATTTATAAAGAAATTGGAATAGCCAACATGCTGAGTCCAATTCTAATTGTTTTCCAATGCCAGCTTGAATTCTCAGATCAATTTTCATGATGAGTTTCATAATCATTCAAATTTGTATTTACCTTGGTATGATAATCACACTTTTCTTCGGCACTTTGTTTGGTAAATTCTATTCGGTTAGTTCTTCATTTCTTAGCATTATTTGAGCACCAGAAAATAGTTTGTTTTTAGCAATTTATTTACTTAAAATATCAATCTTATAAGAAATGCTTCGTCTGCTTTCCTACTACAATTGCTCACTCTAAAACTCCCCCAGGAATCCAGATGATCCGGTAACTACATTGCTTTGTAATTTTATTTACATTATGACAGACATACATGTAATGTATGATTAAAATGAACTGAGGGGAAATTTACGTTAAGCCAACACAAAGTGGGACATATATTTATATATAGTGTCTAAGAATATAAATAGATATATATTTTTTAATAGCATTAATCATACGTAAAAAGTTATTAATAATTTTTTAAAAATAAAAAACAATCCTTATGTTAAAACAGTGGCGTCACTAGGGGGTGCTGGGGGGCCGCCCCGGGTGACACCCATTTAGGGGGTGACACCCAAGCCTAAAATTTTACTGTGTCCGATTTTATGTCAGAAAAAAAAGAAGACACATTTTTTTCATCTAGAAAGAAATTAAGAAATACAATGAAATAAGTTGAACGCGAATACTTTTTATTATGAAAATATCAGTTAACTTGCAATTACAAAACAGTCCCAGCACACAAACAACATTGAAACTAATTTGGTGAAAAATAAAGAAAAACAGTCGCAGCGGATAGAACTTTAAATTTAAAAAACCGTAAAAAACCAAGTTTTTGACTATAAATCCTTTATGTAAGAGACGTAACTAAAAGAATGTTCATTATAATACGCAGCGCAAGACCATCCAAAAATACAAAATTGTAGTTGTGTCGTAAAACATGTTTAATATAATGCGCACCGATCAGGAATATGTTTTTAAAAAGTGTTGTCAATAAAATACGCACCTTATTGCGCGACAGAAAGGTTGTTCAATATAATACGCACCGCGACGCTCTATTTCAAAAAATAACATGATACATAGGAATAAATAAAATAATCTAAAAAATCAATAATTTAATTACGGTACATGCGTTCGATCTGAAATTTTGAGACATTGTTTTTATAATCGGTACGAACCTGCCTTCAACATTTCAGCTCGCTAGCTTACGAGGAAGTGGGTTAAAAATCGATCCAAAGTTTTGGCGACAAGCAAGGGCGCAAACAGACTCCATGAGTTAATATAAAGGATTTAAAAAGGCTGGACATGAAAGAGGCAGGGTCCTATGTTTTAAAAGATATAAAGCCATTTGGGCTTTGACACACCGACAGCATGGACGAATCCCACCTCACGACTTCCTCCACAACAGTCGGGTGGGGGGGATACGATTTTTACAAAAAAAAATAATCAATGGATGGGTTTTCTTTGTTGGATGTTTTTCTCGAGGAAAATTATGAATTCAATGTCTTTGAGGTAATATTTTGTTTTATATATATTTATTAAAGGCGTGAAAGCATAAATATGCATGTTTATATATAGGTAGTCCTCCGGTTACGACAGTCCCATCCCGACTTACGCGCCCCATAAAGAATAATATTACGAGTTATTCCGTATTTTAAAAAAAATTCTTTAAAAACATTCATTTTTCATGAGGTATCGAATTGTTTTCTCTATTTTAAATCCACAATTTATTGACAAATATGTATTATTAATTATTATTATTTCAACCTACAACTTTCGTTTGCGACTTTTTCTCATGGCGAAGTTTTCAATCAAGTCAGTAAAGCTAAGTAAGCTTACAAGTTCCTTTTCAATGCTCATTAGAGAGAGCATATTCAGTCTTTGTTGTCCAGTGCAAATTCGAACTCATTTTATACTCTTTTCAACTATGAAAAAGATCTTTCTCTCTTGCAGTTTGATGCAATCGTTAAAAGATAGATGCGAAGTGCGATGTGTACATTTGTAAAGGACTGTGTGAAATTTAGCTCATTCAAAGGCAATAAAATGTCTAGCTCTGTGCACCTGTTTTGAGTTTCGCATTGGGCTACTTCCTTTTCTTACCTTGGGGCTGGACAATAACTTTTTTAAGAGTCCTGAAAATTGGACTAATTCTGAAGGTCTTCGAAATCACTTGAACATTCTTCCATTAACTTGGCTGCTGCACATCGGATGGCTAAATTGCTGAACTCAATGAGGTTTGTAAGAAAGACAAATTTCTCATGTAATATTTATATGCGCCTCACCAATGTTGTAGGGCTTAAGAAAGCTTGTCAATGATTACCAGAAATACCCCACCTTGAGTTTTTGTCTTGGGGAGAAAAACTGTTTTGGTGATGTCCCTTTATCAAACTGACGCTTTCTTTTTTTTAAAAAATAGCAATGAAGATTGCTTTTAACTTTTTTGCCACTGACTTGTCCTTTCCTTTGTCTTCATAGGAATCAAATTAATAATGCTTTCTTTTAACAAACTCAATGAGAGACTTCCTTTCTAAAATTGTTTACCAAATTTCAAGTAAAATAGTGACTCCCAGTTGTTTAAGTTTCTTTAGAAATACTTCTGCTTCAAGTCGACAGTCACGAGATTTTCATATGTTGCTAATACTAATTCTTCCAGTGCTGCGATATTCTCATGGCATGAATTATTAACAGACCTTACAGCATCATGCCAGGCTGACCATCTTGTGTCAGACAAATGCTAGTAACATGTATCAATTTCATGTGTTTTTGAAGTACCTGTCAACGATGAGTAGATGCAACAAGTCGGGTATAAAGATTTTGCAGAAGACAAAATATCTGACTGCAGCAGGGCAACCTTTTCCCAACCAAATTAAGGGAATGAGCTGTGCACGGCACATAATGAGCAACACTGCACTTCTCGCGAAGAATAGCCTGGTTTCCGTTATACTTCCTACTCATATTTGCAGCATTGCAGTATGACTGTCCAAGGCATTTTCAGGGATCCATAAAAACATTTGCCTGCATCTTTACTATACACTATAATAAGTTTGAGGGACCTTAAATTATTGTGGGCCCCTGGCTTTAGTCCGTTCAACACATCCCTTTTATTACTTTTAATCCGCCATAAGGGGACTGGGTCAAGCATCTGTGACGATGTGTGACGAGGGGGAGGGTGTGTTTAAAAAATGTGACGTCACATCAAAAAGGCGCAACTGTAAATAAAATTTCTACTTAAATATTTGATTGTTTATCATTTATTTAATGACGTTTTCAATGGCTTCATGCGTGTTACGATATTAGAGTACAGATTACCATAAATACATATTTAAATGACAAAAAACTAATTTGCTACATGCTAATTTTTATTTAGAAAATACGTCTTGGTGGGGGGGGGGTGTCAAAGCTTTGTGACGTCATAGCTTAAAAAAGGGGTGTGGTCTAAGTTTTTGTGACAAATTATGACGCTGGGGGAGGGTGGGGTAAAAATCGGCAACCTCGCGTGACGTCATTTATGGACGGCCCCTTCAGTCGTGAAGGGATGACACCATGATCTACCGCCCCGGGTGACACCAAGCCTAGTGACGCCTCTGTGTTAAAACACAAACTTAAAATACTTGATTTTTTAAAAATTGTTAATTTAAACAAATACAAAAGACAGCTCTTATGGGTTAATGACTTCTAATTGTTCATGTTGACAGGTACTATTTTACAAAGACTTGGCAGGCTCTTTTTAATAAAGGCTTTATTGAATTTACTCCAATAGGCTCACCTATTGGTTCATACGCAAAGGTTCACCGTCACTTTTGTACAAAAACACACGGGCACTGACATGGATAATAAAAGCTATTTCGGATTAACACTGGACTGTTCACTGTTATTGTAACTTTTTGGCGTTCATTTATTTTCTTTTAAATAAAACAGCAACACGTACACCATACAGCATAAAGTATTTAGGTTAAGTCTTTTGAAAATTTTTAAACTTAGAAAGTTTCATTTTTCATCAGTTTGTTTTCATTTCTTTTAATTTGTCTAGTTCATGATTAAACTAGTAACTGTCAAAAAACTATTAACTGTCAAAAAACTATGAACTGTCAATTGTTTCCTGTACATTTGGTGAAAGCGCTGTAACACATTTTGCCAAGGTTAAAACAACATTTCAATAAGTCAAATGTATGTTTACATTCGGTAATGCAAGGCTTACATTTCACAATGTCTTCAGCAGTCACGGTATTATTACTATCACTACTATCAACCGGTGCTTCTTCTTTAGTTTTCGCACACAAACAACATAGTAACACGACTGCAGCAATACATCCAATTACTATTCCCACCACAGAAACAATTGATGTATCGCAGTTGTTCTCGTCACTATTGTTGCCACAATCATCGTATCCATTACATTCCAGACTTATGTTTATGCACATATTATACCTTTGGCAGTCGAATTGTCCAGTGTTGCAGCCTGGGGAACAAAATTAGAAAAAAGATGCATCTCTTCTTTTTGTTTTTTAAATGTTAATTTCAATAAACTTGATTATACGCCGTGGTTCTTCTATTACGTCATCAATACTCTCATTAAATTGTAAAATATGTGTAACAATTATGGACAGCTATAATAGACAACACAAAAAATGTATTGGGTATTATTTTAAAATCTGTTTTTAAAAGCAACTCTTTTGCAAACAACTCGCCAAGTTTAACATGGAATTCTCTATAAAAATATGTATAAGGGGCCGTCCATAAAGTACGTCACGCTATTTTTGACCATTTTTAACTCCCCCCCTCCCCCTGTCACAAACTGTCACAAATCTCGGACCCCCCCCCCTAAAGTACGTCACACTTTCGAACAAAAAAATGTGTTTTTATTAACAAAATAATCAAAATTTAATAGAAAATACCGTGACGTCACACATGGCCGGACCCCCCCCCCTCCGCCCTGTCACAAACTGTCACACTTTCTTACACCCCCTCCCCCCTTCTGGAGCGTGACGTACTTTATGGACGGCCCCTAAGAGGCTCTGCAGCTTGATTGCATAATATGCTGGTAAAAAATTAGGTTTGCAAGTTGTTGCTCTAATGTTTCTTTATATAATGGAGAATATGCAACGAAAGGCGTTACTATATTGACAATTTATAGATTTTATATTGAACCATTTGCTATAATTGTACTTAATGTCTATAGATATTTAGAAAAAAATTATTCAAGTGTGTTGTTTAAGTTTAAGTAATGTGAAAATGTCCTACACAATAAAGACTCAAGTTCACAAGCTAGTCACGTTCTTGTTCTGCCCGGTGTCGCCCTATTCAACCCATAAACTGCCAGAAGATTCTCAAATTATGAACAATCCCCGTACAACTTTTTACCCCTATACAACAACGCGACCAAGACACACAGTTTCGCTCATAAAAATAAAACCACAGATCAGGAGACGCTCAGTTCTGACAAGGACATTCAGTGAGTGGAATACGCTTCAAAAAGGTATAGGTGATGCGCAAAGAGTTGAAAAATATGTGTCTTTTCCCTTCTTCCCTTTAACAAAACATTGTAAATCGCCCTCAAGCCAGAATTATCAAATCATTTATTTTAGGCCCTCAGCATACAGAAGAAGAAAGAAAATGTTAGAGAGAGAAACACTAGTCAAGTGTTAATGTTAGAGTTGCCAACTCTCCCGTTTTTGCCGGGAGTCTCCCGGAATCGACTTTCATGTCCTGTCTCCCGGTTAACTATGACCCGGGAGATATAAGTTGTACGTTACGTGACGTTTTGGCGTCGCCGTTTTGGCGCGACCGTTTTGACGCAGAGCCGTTTTGGCGCAAGTCATTTTGGCGCACAGATGGTCTAAGCCATTATTTAACGTTCCTGCCTAATCATGCGTGCGCTTCACATCTATAAAAGTGCAAGAGTGTTCTAGACTAAAATCATAAGTTAAGTAGAGTTTCATAAATATATCACATATTATAATTCTGTTAAGTGGGTTGGGTACCAAAAAATTTTTTTTTAATTTCAACTTACAACAAATATTTTTATATGATCATGTTAAGCTATGAATGAAAGTAGTTTTTAATGTTTGATTTTTAAAAAAAATATTACATAGTTTCCATTATTACTAGTTATTACTAGTACTAAGTACGAGTAGTTAAATAATAGCCTATTTAAAATGTGATTAGGCTTATTATAACTTAAAGTGCACCAAGCATATAAAATCACTACCATTCATTGATAGGACTATAAATTAACTAAGACTAAGATGCTAAACATATCAATAACAATATATTTATATGGCAACAACACAGATACAATGTTTTGTTTATTAATGTTAAGTTAAATAAAAAGTTATTTTTAAATGGCGCCAAAATGTCCAGCGCCAAAACGAATCTGCGCCAAAATGTCCTGCGCCAAAACGGCAGCGCCAAAACGGCGGCGCCAAAATGTCCTGCCTCGTATATTGCAATATGTTAAAATAATTGTTTTGTTTAAATCTTTATCTAATTTTACAACGTAGTTAAAATCACCAACATGTGTAATTATAAAAAAGTCAACATAAACCTATTATATTTCTTAAGTGTTATAATGTTTGCAATTCTATAATCTCCCGGGTTTGAGTTTGTGGGATTTGGTAGCCCTAATTGATGTATGGTGCAATTGTCAGAATTACGCACTCTGCATAGTAAATATTTGCGCATCCTTGAGTTTAAGCATACTATTTTTGGCCGACGTAGTAAATGTGCGCCCCCCCCCCTCTTTTATTTCCCCCCATACATATAGATAGTGTGACACATTAGAAGCTATAGAAGATGCGAAGATATAGATCTATAATTTTTAAAATTCTTTTTAACTGTAAAATATTCTGTAGTAGATGACAATGCGGTAACACCAATAGTTTTGTTTGTTGTGTAAAAAAAAAGCCTTTTTATCATTAGGATTTATGCCACCTCCATCATCCCCTCACAACTATAACTGGCTACCCTGATGACTTGATTACTTTGCTAAGGAATTTTCATTTGAAACCCAACTAATAACGTGGACTTCGAGAAAAGGGTTACAGGTTTTTCAGAAAAAATGAGATAGCTTATCAGTTGACTTGTTAGAACCTGAGTTATACGGACTTGAAAGGTTATAGTTATCTATCATTCCTGAATGATGTTTTTTATGACTTTACACCGTCAATAGCTGAAATGAAATCATTTAGACATAATACATGGTCTAATGTCAAGCAAAATGAAATAGAAAACATTTAAGGAGAGAAAACAACTATACGTACTATAAACAATATTTCTAATTACGCATAATACATTGTTGAAGCAGCTCTACTCGCTAAAGTTTAGGTCTCTGTTGCCAATAGATCAAAAGTAAATGTTACATCAAACAATTTTGACGCTATTTTTTTTTACACATTATAACGTTTATTTATTTGAATTTTTATTATTATTATTATTATTTTGTTCACTTATATAGCGCAGTACCCCAGCCTACAGCTAAGCTCACAGCGCTTTAAAAACATTTTCAACAACTACAGATAACACATTGCACTCTAAATCTTCCTAATTATAGTTACACTCACAAAATTTCATATAAATGTTCAGAAATGGACGTATCACTGTCATGGACTGTTAATTTGATGGAGAACTTCATCCCTTGTCCGCCGAAACAGGGGTCCTGGACAAAAAGAATGTCCATAGCGAAACAGGAATCCATGATGAAGATCCTGATCCAGAATAATAACAAGACAAATACACACAATCAAATCAAGAGTTCAAGGCTATGCATGCCTGTTTGGCGTAGCCTCGTTCTCAAGATTCCAACCAGAAGTTTAATCGCAATGGTCGTCCCGTAGGTCCGTTGTAGTCTCTATCACTTCCATCAGGTTGAACCGAGTCACCTTGTAGCGAGAGTTCAGTCTCACTACCACTCTTGTTATAAATTACACACGCCAAAACAACGCTCATGCCAACGAAAGAACGCGCTCTACTTGAGATGAAGTTGTTCGTTGTTAACTTCCGGATTAATAGTATTAATACAGCTTCAAGTCCAAGTAAAATACAACACCAGACGGGCCTAGAGGGAATTCAATTCGATGATCGATTCCTTGATATCTTTAATTTCCTCATATTACATTAGTATGTTGTAAATTTCTCCATTCGCTTGTTTATTCTTGTATTTTATAGACAGCAGAGAAATTTAGTTTCCGCCATTTTGATCAACTTCCGGTAATTTAGAAGTAATTTTTAGTTGATTATATTTTAGTTTTCCCCTCTTCTTTAGGTTTTGTATTTCACATTGCTTAAAATTAAAGCAATATATCGCATCAGTAAACTAATGTTTACGTTCTTATCATAATGAGTTTTACTATATTCTTCCAAAAATAAATTTTGTAGCTTATAAACAAAACAAAAAGAAGCTTTTGTGTCGTTTCCACTGCACTTTGTATCAAAGTAGCTCCAACGAACCAAGTATGCAAAAAACTAAACAGAATTCAGCTAGCGTTTTTTTAAAAAGTGAAGCTGTTCTATGTATGCTTGTAGACATTTTTGCGCACAGATGAACTTGGAAAAAACAAAGACTTGTCTTGTCTGCGTCCTTCTGACACTTTTCTACTCTCCTAGAACCGACCTTTACCGAGAGTCAGAATGGAAGCTGGATCTTGTTGCTAAGGCAGTCACTCGTGACCCCCAACCAAAGTCAACAGGGATCTACGGCGCTTGTAACTTAGCTGTGCAGTGGAAAGACAGAGATCTAGCTGTTCCATTGTTCTATGGTAAATGCTAAATTATCGATACGCTACCACAATGAGAGTAAGGAAATAACAGGCGTGCCTTGAAACTGCGCTGTCTGCGGGAGCACGTACAGCCAGAAAGTGTTTCATCATTTTATTGCAGGTATAGATTCTACTTCCCAGTTTTCTCATTCAGTCTAAAATGAGATCTCAAAAGCCTTAACAAAAACGCAGGCAATTGAGAATACAAATATGTAAGATATCACTCTTCAAGTGCGTTAGAATAGAGATAACCGACCTAATGAAAATTTATAAAACCCGACTTCTTCTTAGACTCAGCAACGTGGTTGAGCCTTCCATATAGATACATTAAATTTGCACCGGGTGTTTACAGACTTACTCATTGAGATAGGAAAGATAACGGTGGGGAGTTCTTATTGTTGACCAAAGCAACTTGAACAGTTCCAGAAATGGACGTTGATGATTGTGATGACCCGTGGGCAGCCCTGGATTAACCATTAGGCAAACAAGGCACGTGCCTAGGGCACCAAGCGCTTGACGGGCACCACAAGTACTTTAAAAAATGTGTAAATTGTCCCGGTAATTGCGCGTAATCGTCATGTCATTATCAAATTGCAATTGGAATATTGAATCGCACATTATTTAACCTTGGTCCGACAACAGGGGGGAGGGGGGGGGAATACCTCCCATCCAGTTTTTAAAAAAAAATTAAAAGCTATTTTTTTGCTATTTTTCAACGAGGCTTTTTTGTGTTATTTTTTTAAAATTAATTTTTTAGTATGTGTAGAGAAAATTCACTCCCATTTTTGGTCTACTAGTGAAAACAATTGTGATTAGTGCTAATGTGTCGACGTGACATTGAATGACTGTACATTTGCATAACTTTGCATTTTCGAAGATTTGTTAGGCAACTGACTTATGAAGATATTACTAATTTTCATTGGAGGATCGGGGCGCGGGGCAGAAGGGGGCACCCATGTGGGTTTTGTGCCTAGGGCACCAAGATGGCTTAATTCGGCCCTGCCCGTGGGTAAGGTTGGAACTTAATATTGTGCCTATGATAGTTCTAATACAACATACGAATCAAATGTGAGGAGGCTCGAGGTGTCGCTTCAGAGAGCAACGCGGTCCAATAACGCTTTTCTTCTTATAGTTGGGTACTGTATCTTTCCTTGTTGGGACTTGCAGATTCCTGCCACGCTCTCACTTCATGAACATTATTAAAACATACCGGCTAGAGCCGCACGCTAGACGACCTACGGGAGGGGGTGGAGAAACCCTCGACTTACTTATCAACAAATGTCCACATTTTATCCCAGGTATCGGGGTTATTGCCTGCAGATCATAGTTTCAATTTCAGGTCAGTGCAATTAAAATAAGCAGAGGATGAGTGAGAAATCCCCATTTATTGGAAGACAGAGTGTGATAGCATGAGAGGTGCAGGAATAGAAATAAACAACAACTTACATGAGACTTAGTGTGATAGCGTGAGAGGTGCAGGAATAGAAATAAACAACAACTTACATGGGACTTAGTGTGATAGCATGAGAGGTGCAGGAATAGGGGCCATCCATAAAGTACGTCACGCTATTTTTGACCATTTTTACCTCCCCCCTCCCCTGTCACAGGCTGTCACACTTTCGTACACAAAAATGTGATTTATTAAGAAATTAATTAAAATTTAATATAAAATACCGTGACGTCACACATGGCCGGACTCTCCCTCCACCCTGTCACAAACTGTCACACATTCTTACACATCACCCCCCCTTTTGGAGCGTGACGTTGAACGGCCCCATAGATATAAACAACAACTACGTGAGAATTAGGATAAAACATCAACAGAACTGTGGATGGCGTTGAAGAAAATCATTATTGAAGCAGTGAGAAACTGCATACCCCACAAAACCAAGGACCAATAGGCAATGTCTCACAACTGTGATTCGTTGACTCATTCACCGGCGAGAGAGAAAACACAAGTGGGTGAAGAAGAATGGACCAGTTAGGCTGAAAGCCGAGGTACTTGCGCTCGCATAATTTAGAGTGCCAGGGACTGCAATTTACAAAATTCCGCTATGAATAGCACTGTTGGTGTGTTTCGAGATAAGAAATATAGCCTTTAAAAAATATTGTACAGGTTTTCTCTAAACTGAAAACCCAAGCGATTAACTGTCTCTCCTATACAGCTTTTATTATAATTCTTGCAAAGAATTGCATACATTAAGTGGCGATTTGTGCAAGCTAACGCACAACTTATTTTCTGCAGGAGTTGGACTCTGGTTATATTATTTGGACGGGGGAGAAATGTGTTTTAGTCATAGTAAGTTTAAAATACTTATATTTATTGTCATCTGTATTTTTTTGTTAATATTGAGAAAATCAATTGATAACCTCTCATTTACCGTCAAAATTGTCTACTTACCGTCTGTTATGTTTTTATCAAACCATTCCGTAACCAAGAGGCGTACATAAGGCGTCTTTAAATGGCTCCTATTTCCCGTCTTGAAGGTAAAGTAGCCATAGGAGCCCAACTGGAACTGACCCTTCGGGCCATCTTTGGCACAGAAACTATTATTACCTTTAAAAAACAAAACATCTTTAAATCAATGTATGTATAAGTTATCATTTGTTCTTATTGCGTATATGAAATCTCTTCTCTCTCTAAAAAAAAGAGCACAGTTAACATTCATTTACTAAATAGAAACCTTCTTACCAAGGATAGAAGGGTTCGAGGCGTTCCCAAGTTGCATGGATTCGTAATGACATACTCGTGAATTTGTATACCTCTCATTCATATGGTACCGGACAACGGTCGCCACGGTACCATTCCCTGATTTTGGTAGAAGTTTTAAAGTACAGTTCATGTGTTTGGGAAGCAACGTCTTACGTGATATTTCTATTAGTACGTCTTGTTCAACATAGATGGGAGAATTGTGGCAGTGTTCATTTATGAAATCTGTAAAAATAAAAGCGAAATGTATATAAAACTGTTTAACTTTGAATAATTTTGGATTATTTTAGTGTTTTATTTTTTATTTTATTTTGGTGACAAATATATTTTACACAGTTGAATTTATTTATGTTTACTGTTTACATTTATTTAAATGAAAAAATTAAACTGAAAAACATTTTGATTGCATGATCCCGGCGGAGCACATATTACGCGCAGATCGTTCGTGTACGCATTGTCGTTAAGTTTTTGAAGTTTTCTCTTAGTATTTTTCTTTGAACAACTTTTTAATGGGTTTTTTAACGCATGGGTCAAATTGCATTTATATATTTGAAAAGTATTTTCTGTCTGTTCGAGCTTGCACAAGCAACTACTCCTGACCCATACCAGAGAGCGGTTTCGGGTCTTTTGCGAATTTGTTAAGGAGGTCCCAAGGATGTGCACGTGCCGTAAGTAGTCCCGCAAAGTTTTACTAGATTACCTGGAAACTTCAAAATAAAAAATTAATTAAAAAATATCAGTTTCTTGTCAATTTCTCGGCAACCATAACATCTATTGGGTTGAAACAACGCCAAGCGATAGCTTAAAAAAATAATATTTAGAACAATGTTGGGAGAAGGAATTTTAGCAGCACTTTGTAGATAATATTTGTTTTGTTTACTTTCAGAATTATTGATTTGAAATGACGTTTAATGTAATCTAGAATGATTTCCCTTGAATATAAATGTCGGAGATTATTTGTTGGAAATTGCGATTAAATACTTATTCGAGTTTTTATTACTTGTTTTAAATTTTTACATACACAAGAAAATAAAATTAAATGTCTACAAATAATGTAATCTATATATATAAAAATCAAAGTATGTATGTATGTATGTATGTATGCATGTCTGTTATAGCTGACTAAACCATTCATCCGATCGCCATGAAACTTTTGGAGACTTTTGAGTACGCTCCAGGGATGGAAATAGGCTACTTTTTTTCAAAATTTAACACTCATGGGGCGCCGGGGGCCCATAATGAGAATTTTTTCTTATATGAGCTATATAAAAATTAGTTTAGGGCTTAGCTGCTTGGAAAATGAATGGATCTTGACCAAACTTGGTACATAACAACTTGATAGCCTATATTAAAGTATCATATGGCATTGAACTCCTAATGTCCGTTCCTTCGGGGCCGGGGGCCCAAAATTATTTTTGTAAGCGTTAAATACTTTATTCCCGTTAGCTGACTATACCATTTATTCGGTCGCCATAAAACTTTTGGAGACTTTTGAGTACGCTCACGGGATGGAAATAGGCTACTTTTATTTCAAAATTTAACACTCATGGGGCGCTGGGGGGCCCATAATGAGAATTGTTTCTTATATGAGCTATATAAAAATTAGTTTAAGGCTTAGCTGCTTGGAAAATGAATGGATCTTGACCAAACTTGGTACAAAACAACTTGATAGCCTATATTAAAGTACCATATGGCATTGAACTCCTAATGTCCGTACCTTCAGGGCCGGGGGCCCAAAATCTTTACTTTTGTAAGCGTTAAATACTTTATTCCCGTTAGCTGACTAAACCATTCATCCGATCGCCATGAAACTTTTGGAAACTTTTGAGTACGCTCACGGGATGGAAATAGGCTACTTTTTTTCAAAATTTAACACTCATGGGGCGCCGGGGGCCCATAATGAGAATTTTTTCTTATATGAGCTATATAAAAATTAGTTTAGGGCTTAGCTGCTTGGAAAATGAATGGATCTTGACCAAACTTGGTACATAACAACTTGATAGCCTATATTAAAGTATCATATGGCATTGAACTCCTAATGTCCGTTCCTTCAGGGCCGGGGGCCCAAAACCTTTACTATTGTAAGCGTTAAATTCTTTATTCCCGTTAGTTGACTAAACCATTCATCCGATCGCCATGAAACTTTTGGAGACTTTTGAGTACGCTCCAGGGATGGAAATAGGCTACTATTTTTTTTCAAAATTTAACACTCATGGGGCGCCGGGGGCCCATAATGAGAATTTTTTCTTATATGAGCTATATAAAAATTAGTTTAGGGCTTAGCTGCTTGGAAAATGAATGGATCTTGACCAAACTTGGTACATTTGAGTACGCTCACGGGATGGAAATAGGCTACTTTTATTTCAAAATTTAACACTCATGGGGCGCTGGGGGCCCATAATGAGAATTGTTTCTTATATGAGCTATATAAAAATTAGTTTAAGGCTTAGCTTCTTGGAAAATGAATGGATCTTGACCAAACTTGGTACAAAACAACTTGATAGCCTATATTAAAGTACCATATGGCATTGAACTCCTAATGTCCGTTCCTTCAGGGCCGGGGGCCCAAAATCTTTACTTTTGTAAGCGTTAAATACTTTATTCCCGTTAGCTGACTAAACCATTCATCCGATCGCCATGAAACTTTTGGAAACTTTTGAGTACGCTCACGGGATGGAAATAGGCTACTTTTTTTCAAAATTTAACACTCATGGGGCGCCGGGGGCCCATAATGAGAATTTTTTCTTATATGAGCTATATAAAAATTAGTTTAGGGCTTAGCTGCTTGGAAAATGAATGGATCTTGACCAAACTTGGTACATAACAACTTGATAGCCTATATTAAAGTATCATATGGCATTGAACTCCTAATGTCCGTTCCTTCAGGGCCGGGGGCCCAAAACCTTTACTATTGTAAGCGTTAAATTCTTTATTCCCGTTAGTTGACTAAACCATTCATCCGATCGCCATGAAACTTTTGGAGACTTTTGAGTACGCTCCAGGGATGGAAATAGGCTACTATTTTTTTTCAAAATTTAACACTCATGGGGCGCCGGGGGCCCATAATGAGAATTTTTTCTTATATGAGCTATATAAAAATTAGTTTAGGGCTTAGCTGCTTGGAAAATGAATGGATCTTGACCAAACTTGGTACATTTGAGTACGCTCACGGGATGGAAATAGGCTACTTTTATTTCAAAATTTAACACTCATGGGGCGCTGGGGGCCCATAATGAGAATTGTTTCTTATATGAGCTATATAAAAATTAGTTTAAGGCTTAGCTGCTTGGAAAATGAATGGATCTTGACCAAACTTGGTACAAAACAACTTGATAGCCTATATTAAAGTACCATATGGCATTGAACTCCTAATGTCCGTTCCTTCAGGGCCGGGGGCCCAAAATCTTTACTTTTGTAAGCGTTAAATACTTTATTCCCGTTAGCTGACTAAACCATTCATCCGATCGCCATGAAACTTTTGGAAACTTTTGAGTACGCTCACGGGATGGAAATAGGCTACTTTTTTTCAAAATTTAACACTCATGGGGCGCCGGGGGCCCATAATGAGAATTTTTTATTATATGAGCTATATAAAAATTAGTTTAGGGCTTAGCTGCTTGGAAAATGAATGGATCTTGACCAAACTTGGTACATAACAACTTGAGAGCCTATATTAAAGTATCATATGGCATTGAACTCCTAATGTCCGTTCCTTCAGGGCCGGGGGCCCAAAACCTTTACTCTTGTAAGCGTTAAATTCTTTATTCCCGTTAGTTGACTAAACCATTCATCCGATCGCCATGAAACTTTTGGAGACTTTTGAGTACGCTCCAGGGATGGAAATAGGCTACTATTTTTTTTCAAAATTTAACACTCATGGGGCGCCGGGGGCCCATAATGAGAATTTTTTCTTATATGAGCTATATAAAAATTAGCTTAGGGCTTAGCTGCTTGGAAAATGAATGGATCTTGACCAAACTTGGTACATAACAACTTTATAGCCAACATTAAAGTACCATATGGCATTGAACACCTAATGTCCGTTCCTTCGGGGCCGGGGGCCCAAAATCTTTATTTTTGTAAGCGTTTGGAGACTTTTGAGTACGCTCCTGGGATGGTCACTGGCTACTTTTTTTTCAAAATTTAACCCTCATGGGGCGCCGGGGGCCCATAAATTGATTTATTTTCTTATATATGAGCTGTATAAAAATTAGTTTAAGCGTTAGCTATTAGGTAAATTGATGGATCTTAACCAAACTTTGTATATAACAACTTGGTAGCCAATATAGAAATACTAAAGGGACTAATTTCCTAATGTCCATTTCTTCGGGACTGGGGGCCCGAAAATGTCTTATTTCATAAAAGTTTAATATTTTATTCCCCATTCAATTATTAAAGATCTTGAAAAATATAGATAAATATATCCACAATGAAATTGATTGAAATAAACAGGCGTTTTGAACTTGACATCTTGCACTAAATGGGCCCTGGGGCCCTTAATGTCGTTTTTTGCTTTTATGAGCTATATAAAAATGAGTTTATGCGTTAACTACTGAGTAAATGAATGGATCTTAACCAAACTTGGAATATAAAAACTTGGTAGCCCATATTAAAATAACAAAGGGCACTGCACTTCTAATTTTTAATTGTTCAGGGCCGGGGGCCCCAAATGTATTTTTTCGTATGTGTTTGAGATATTATTTCCCATTCTATTTTAACGATCTTAAGAAATATATCAATGATGAGACTGAATTAAAATGAACAGCATTTTGAAATTTACATCTTACATCGAATGGGCCGGGGGCCCCAAATGTCTTTTTTTTGTGTATACTCTAAGATATTATTTCCCACTCAGTTTTTAACGATCTTGAGAAATATATCCATGATTAAAATGAATTTAAATGAACATGTTTTCAAAATGTACATCTTGAATTGAACGGGCCTGGGAGCCCCTTAATGTAGTTTTCCTTATATCTACATATATATAAAAATTAGTTTAGGTGTTAGATAATGAGAAAATAAATGGATTTTGACCAAACGCGGTATATAAAAACTTAAAAGCCTATATTAAATTTCGATAGGGCACTGATCTCATAATGTCCATTTCATCGGGGCTAGGGGCCCTAAATGTGTTTTTACTAAATTTTTAATATTGTATTCCCCATTCAATTTTACACGATATTGAGAAATATAGATACATATATTTATATTTTTGTTATGAAATTGATTGAAATGAACAGATTTTCGAACTTCATATTTTAAACTGATGGGCCTGGTGACCCTTAATGTAATTTATTTTTATCTATATATATTCCTTTTTACTGAGATCGTTGCAACGCACGACGGGTCTGCTAGTTAATAATAAAAAAACATGATTTGTATACAACAACAATGTGAAACTTGGCTAACCACATATCACTCAGCTACACTAGAGAAGTTTAATTTTTCCTTTATGTTTTCAAGGTTTAATGATTTAACTAATGGTGTTATCCCCGTCAGTCTTGAATATTCTCCAGAAATGAACCTGGCAGCTCTTTTTTTACATTTTGTATAGTTTATCAATGTTTTCTTTGGTGGATGGGTCCCATACAGAAGATGCATATTATAGTACAGGTCTCACCAAAGGGAGGTAGCTTTTAATTTTACATTCTTATTGACTTATTGCATCTGAAAACGTGTGTCTTTATAAATTCTAAGGTTTTGTTAGATGTTTTAATTACTTCATTGACATAGGGATTCCATAAACATATCTCATTTATTATTAATGCTTTGTATTTTGCATCGTTGGTTACGGTTACTTGTTTTCCATAAATGAAATATTTTGAATTTACAAGTTTCTTTTTCTTTGTTATTCTTTGTTATTTAACAGATTTCACTTTTCTGAGTTGAAAGATGTACTCCAATTAGTTTCCCATTTTATTAATTAATCGAGGCAAGGCCGTTTTCGAAATTAATTTTATTTTTTATTTATTTTTTATTTCAGAAAATGAAATTAATTAGAAACATAATATTATTAAAGAATGACGTCTATTAATAATTAATAGAACTTACATGTGTTTGGTTTATTTGTTCCTAGACTAAGTCCTACCAATGAAATCGTTGAGATTAGTGCACATAAGAAAAACATTTTGAGTTCAAATCTCCGATCACTTCCTTAAAAAAATAATGTATGTTGGTGGTCAAAATAACAAGAATAATTATCACATGTCAATGAACTGGTTATTTAATTGCATTGTTTTGCAAAGAATGTACATTTCTGATACCACTGCTTAATTCTTTAGTCTTAACCTATTTTGCTCCACTGTTAAAATTTGTAGCCTGATAAAGATTTTCATCACTGCTTTATTAATTAAGTACCTGGCCTGTTTCTCAACGACTAGTTAATTTCTAGGAAAAAAATTATATCTTCACAATTATACATTTTTCAAATTTTTAAGAGATGGTACTTAACCTCAAAAGATTGATAAAGTCCCTAACTGTAAAAAAGGGTACAAGATTCAAGTGTTTTCCCAGTTCAGTTGCATCTCACAGTCGATTTAGCCTACATAAATAGAGCCCATGAGACGCAGAGGTCACATTCTTTTCACCTGTGAAATGTGAACAACATGCGCTACCCTCAGTCTATGGCTAGATGTCAGTAATCCTAAAACAATTGCACGACTTGATGAAAACTCAACTTCAGTACCGATAGCAAGCTAAATCTAGTCTTATTAAAGTAGTAAAATGTCTTTCTGGACTACTTTCAAAACAAAGAGAGAAAAAAATTCTTTTTAAAAAAATAGTAACTGACAATATAGATTCTTAACATTTTTATCTTTCACAGTAGAATTAGTTGATGTTTCTTGATATCCCGACGTAAAATGACATAATTTCTGGTAACATTGGAAACAGAAAACTGAGGTTATTAATTTTTTTATTTATTTTGGGGGACGATTTCTTTCCCTGTGAAACTGTGATAAATTACGTAACACCAATGCCAAACAATATCTTTGTCTATCTATGGAAACACGTGTTGGTAGTTACCCTCCAGACATAACATCAATACACGTGTTATAAATCCTCATACACAATTCAAATTTCATTTGACACTGTGCTCATTTAATAAATACTACTTTACAATACACATACAAATGTTACATTCGATAGCAAAGACTAGTGGTCCCCACTCCAAGTAGATCTGTCACGATCTCACTTATCAAGATAACCCTGGAATTAACACTATTGGCCAAGGTACCTGTTATTGTTCGGGGCCGAGGTGTACTATTGGACGAAGGATATGAGTCGGCGGCAATGTTCCCTCTAAGTTTCGTTGATCCGTGTGCAAAGTATAAAAAAAAATCGCGTACAAAGGTGCTTAGCATCCATTTTATGCAATATTGTACATAATTTGCTGCACGGTAATTCTAAACTGCTGCACGGCGTCGGTAAAATATCTGCGCAGCCGCGCAACTTAAAGGAAACATTGGTCAGCGGGTCTCACTAACAATAGACCTGATGCACTGAGATATGTTCAATCATTTGTTATTCTATTTTCTACAGCACACAATCACCTAGTCACCGACTTTTACAGGAGTGTAAATTGTAAGAACAGCGCCGGTGTTTTAAGTTTGAAGGTGTGTATAAACATTTTCGTTATAATCAATTGCTATTCTCATACAGAAGGTCCTACAATCATATCATATCAATAAATGCAGCTCATTAACACTGCAAAAATTTAATTGTTTTTCATTTTTTGTGGAAGGAAGATCAATCATTTCACCATTCAGTATTTTTTAAAAAGAAATATTTGAATTTTTAATGAAAAATGAAAAACGTAGTTCTTAGCATCCCTCTTTATCCAGGCAATGAAAACGTTACAATATCCACCAGATACTCATGTGTCGTAGATCTATAACTTTTCCATATTGGCTATTTTTACGACGATGGTGTATTTTTTGTCAAGGACATTTGAGAACTTAAAGTATTATCGCTTTTCAGAAATATTGGTGTTTCACTCAGCCGCTTAAAAACAAAGATTGGTTGTCAAAGCACCATGCAATCATTTCTCTTTGTAGTTTCGATGGGAATATTAGAAATTCGTTTGTTGTTTGTGGTGTATTATTTAAACCTGCTTTTGACGCTAAACATTTTATATTTTTCTAGTTTACCATGTTTTCACAGAACAATTTTTTTATCTGCTTATTATACATTAAACGGGTCATTTAAGGCACATGGAACAATATTTGTTTTGGTTTTTTTTATTTGATATAAATATTGCAAACAGAAAAATCCTGCTTTTTTAGTTTTCCACATAAACCACCTTAAGGCATCTTTTAAATATTAAAACTATAAGTATACTTTATAAAAATTATGTATAAAACTAGTGTATTACCCGTCAAAAATTACGGAAGTTTTCAGCTAAAATCTATTTATTTTGAAAAAATGCACTTTTTTAGGGTGCCTACGGCGCCCACCTTTTTCAAAAGCCCAACTATCTTGTCCTTGTTTGATAAATACGAAATATTAAACTTTCTGAAATGTACACAAAGTATTTTATAATAGGGGTTGAAGGCAGTGGCGGATTTAGCTATAGGGCAGGGGGGGCGGCTTGCCCCCCCACGCCCCTGTTGGGTCTAAATTGGCGCCCCCCTAAAGACGCCCTCGTTGAACATCAAAAAGGTGTCACAAGAGCAGAAAAATGATTTCTTAACACGAAACTTGTAATCAACACCAAACTGCTTGCTAAATATTGTATATCAAATGATGAAACGGTAATATCTGGTTTAAATCAATCACTCGCATCTGAATTATCGGCGACAATTGATAATGTAGTTAAGTCTGCACAATTATTTTCTTTAATTATTGAATCAACCATTGATATAGAATTGATCAGATGTCAGTTTCTTTACATTCAGTTTTAAAATCAGGACATGTTGTGGAAAGATTTATAGGCTTTTATACTTTGGTAAACAGCGGCTGGATAGGGAATAGTGCGCTCGCCTCACAAGCTGAGGGGCGTGGCATCTATCCACGTTAAAGCCACAATAAAAAATAAATAGAGGTAAAGAAAGATTTTTAAAAACCAAGTTTTTATAAGTGTACTAAAAGTAAGAAAATAATTTATAAAACTTATGAATTCAAGTTCATGTACTTTGATTTAATATGACTAAAAACTTGGGGCGGGTTTTTGGTATAAAAGTTAAAGAGAGATCTATAAGTGAGAGAATGAGTGAAATGCATATGTAAAACCTCATAATCGCCCTCATAAATAAAAAATGCTCCCTTATTTGCTGAGAAGATTTTAACAGAAATAAAAAAGTGTAACATTGATTTCACACTCTGTCGAGGACAGGCATAATCTGGAAATAAGAGTGGCCTTTAAACTCAGATAAAGAAACTTTCACCCAACTGTTGTGCCCATGTTTTGAACTTGGTTACTATCGAAGCAATGTCTGTAAACAGTGGTATACAGTTGTTTTTTGGCGCAGATTTAAGGTTGTATGCATTCCTTACGTCTAGTTTACCACGTCTACATAATCTTAAAGAATACCAGAAATCTCAATATGAATCAACAGTAGATACTCTCAAACGACTTTCTTATACAAAATGTGCAAGCCGTAAGCATGCAGTTCATGCAGTTGTTGGATCATTCTCTGCTATTCTAGCCACACTTGATTCAGGGGAATCAACAGAATAGAAAGGAGGTGTCAGAGCAGAAGCTATGGGACTATCTGTTTTAATAACAAAATATTCTTTTGTTTTTCTGATGCTATTTGTACAAAAGATATCTTCATGTTATCAAACTACTTGCAACGCCTTTGCAAAACAGTTGATCGAAGTTGGAAAAAATAAGTTTGTTGAAATGAGAAGCGATGAAGCTTTTGAAATGCTGAATGTAGATGTCAAATCATTTATTAATTAAATTGTTCCAAACTAGATGTTAAAACAGAATTTAAAGAAAAGTGAATTGCAAGTATGGCAGGCGAACTTAGCAGAGATAAAATGGCTGATGATCCAACTACACTCTTTAAATCTGAAACGTACTTCACTATCATGGATACACTTGTAACACAAATAGATGATCGATTTAATGACTTTCGGAGCACAGTTACTTATTTCTATGGCATTGATCAATCACAAATATCGGAGGAAAATAAAGATTCTTTTCAAAGTTTACGCAAAATTTACAAACACGACATTAACCTTGAAGAAGCAATCGTAGAATATAAGATTTGTATGCATTAATACAGGCAACCTTCACTAGTGGACTACAACTTAAAAAGGTTCAGCCATTCTTGACTGAAAAACTAATGGCATCGGTCGGGTCTCACTAGCTTGTCAATACTCTATAAAATTTATATGCCTCTTCCTGTTAGCAGTGCTACTGCTTAAAGATGTTTCAGTAGATTGAAACTCATCAAAAATTATTTGCGCTTAACAATGACAAACTAACGTCTGTCTGAATTGGCATTAATTTCAATTGAACGTGATCTAGCTGAGAACGTTGACTTTGAATCAACGATAAATCGTTTTGCTTAAATGAAATCACGTAGAAAGCAATTTATATAGGGCTCATGGCTCTATCTTATCTTATCTTATCTGTTACAGACGCTCCTTCTATACAGAAGAATATTGCGTCAAATGCTTATCCATGGTTTGTATTTAGTCCTGCATTCTTATTAGAGTTTTGAATGCTTATTTAAGGAACTTACAATCATTGTTTGTGTAAAGTTCATAGATTTTCCCAAAGTTTGATGCTCAAACTTACAGTGACAAATTTTTTTTTATATATATTCTGAAGTAAATTGTTTAGTTTATTTATAAGTATAATATTATTGGCACTCTTTGTGTGTGTGTGTCAGTGTTACTAATCCTAACCAATCCACTCCACTAAAGTCTCTGTGTTTTTCATTATTTGTAGCATCAGATTACCTGGACTTAAACTGAACTATTTTGCCAGATACAATTCTCCTTTCTTTTTTTTCAGATAGAAAACTATTACAAGAACTAAAAACAGTAGCTCTAAAATTTGATTAGTAAAAAGAAGTTGTTCTCTTTGAAACTAAGTTCATAATTTACTGTCATCTTTTTATCTACAACTGATATATGCATATAATACGTATACGATAAATGATTTCTTTAATTACTTAGGCCTTTTATTAATGATCAACATTTTTTAAAATACATTACATTTTGTTTGCATTTTTTACCTATTACTCTCCTGAATATAAAGCAATTGTTTGTATATTGAAGAGATTCATTGCAATGGTTTGATGTAAACAAAAATAATATTAAATAATGTACTTTGAATGATCAACACAGCATTTATTATTTAACACTTAGTTATTTGTTTGAGTTACTGTCAGTGCTATTTATGGCACGCTGAACACTGATGAGTCATCTTGCAGATAGTACAACAAACTATTGGAGGCCTATAAAAAATTTAATAAAATTCTACCTCATTATCAAAACATTTTAGAAGTTTTATTTAGCCCAAAGACTATAAACTTATTATGCTGAGTTTTCTATGTTAAAGTCTGCTAGGATATTCAGCAATTGAAAGTGAAACAAAGGATTATGAGAAATTTAGATTTCGTCACAAATAACAGCTCCCAAATTAACTACCATTTTCATAAATTCAATTGATTAACCATATCTACTTAAGACTAGATGTTTCTTTTTGTCTAGCAAGTTGCCATAGGGAAACTCTGAAAATGTATGTAACATAAACAAAACACTTTAGATTTCATATTTGAGACTGCAGCAGACTCTTATGATGAAAACTTATTAAAGTAAAACTCACATTTAAAGTGAGCAGAAAAGTTTTTTAACATAAAATATAGCAATAAGAGTGAATCTCATATCAAATTTCTAATCTTCATTGCAGAACCAGCAATTTAGACAAATGAATTTTATTTCAGCACCTATAAATATTTGCACTAAGTGCATGAATAAAAAATTTTTTTGCGGCGCCCCTTGAAATTCTCCTCGCCCCCCCACGAAGACAAACCTAAATCCGCCACTGGTTGAAGGGCGCCTACGGCTCCCCCTTTGTTTATTTATTTTATTATTAACCATCATCAAATCCTCTTTTTACATTGTTCCTTTTTCAAAAATTTAAATAAGAGCTAAAACAACGACGCCATATAATATTTTTTCACAGCGCATCTTTAATTTTCACACCTTTTGATGAACGTCTTGTATTAAATATAAGATCAAACAATGACGTCATATAATACATTACATCCATACATAAATAGCATCGACGGGAATTATGTAAATTAACTAGTGTATTATCCGTCAAAAATGACGGAAGTTTTCAGCTGAAATCTATTTATTTGAAAAAAAAATGCACTTTTTTTTTATGGCGCCTGCGGCGCCCACCTTTTTCAAAAGCCCAACTATCTTGTCCTTGTTTAATAAATACGAAATATTAAACTTTCTGGAATGTAAACAAAGTATTTTATAATAGGGGTTGTAGTGCGCCTAAGGCGCCCCCTTTGTTTTTTGATTTTATAATTAACCATCATCAAATCCTCTTTTTACATTGTTCCCTTTTCCAAAACTAAAACATGAGCTAAATCAATGACGTCATATAATATTTTTTTACAGCGCATCTTTAATTTGCACACCTTTTGATGCACACCTTGTATTAAATAAAATATCAAACAATGACGTCATATATACATTACATACATACATACATACATACATACATACATACAAACAACGGGAATTATGTATATTGATTTTATTTACGCAATGTATGAATAAATAAGGATGAAGAAAAACAAACGAGAAAAATTGTCGAGAAACAATCCAATTATAAAAACGTGTCATATTTCTTCGATTAAAGTCATGTAAACAAATATTTTAAAAACAAATAGTACTAGCTTATAAAACGTATTGTTTATCCAGCTAGGTTTAAACAAAATTGCCAAACGAGGCTTGGTATTTAAAGGAAAATGTTATTAGTTTCTAATTATTAATGACACTTAATACTTTTGTTGAAACTAAATTCTTCAAGAGTTTGAACTTTAAACATCATTAATAAAGATTTGATTCAAAACAAACTATCTTCTCCAAAAATATCTGTAAGACAGTTCTGATCTCTTATCAGGCTAAAACAAGTCTTAGTGACTTGTTCATCTCGCTCAATTCGTTCTTACATAAGCAAATCAAACATTTTTATAGATTCCCCTCATGGCGCTTTACGCAACCTAAAGAATTAGAACGAAAATTTAGCTACAGTTTTAAACCATTATATTTTTTAAAAAAGTTAAATCCTCTATATTTTTTTTCTCCATTTTATATAAAAACAATAAGTAAAACTATATTTCGTTAAGAAGTTTTTACTTCAACTGTGACAGTCGTAACCATATCTGTAGCTTGATTGAAATTCCACTCATCACTCAACGTCTCCCAGTGAATTTATAGAAAAAGTCCTACATGCTGACCACTCATTGACCAGTTGAACATACATTTTTAGTAACTTCATTGGCACTCGGTGTACAGCCTCCTTCTGTGTCTTCGTATCAGCATTCCAGCAATAACGGAAAGGATTATCGTTAGCACCACCCCTACACTGATAGCAACTATAACTCCAGGTTTGATCATTGTACGACAGTCCCTTTCATCACTGCCGTTTCCACAGTCGTTGAACCCGTTACAGGTCAGATCTTCACTTATGCAAAAGTTGTCTATTCCGCAGTCATATGTTCCTTTTGGGCAAGCTGACGAAACATAAAGATTATTGTAAACGAGAATTGAGGTATGCTTTACATGTAATTACTCTGTTGACATACTGTGAACTGTGAACAATTAATTTTACATGATGACATTTAATAGTGTTAATTATTAATAGATTTTTTTTAAACATAAAATAATTTGACAATAAACTAACTTATCATGTCAAGGAGGAAATAAACAAATGGTTTAATGCTGCGTTTCTTAGTTTAGAATATAACAACTTTCAATGTTTGAATTCTTTGATGATTTTTTCGTGATGATTTGTTGACATAATTATTTTATTCGTTTTAAAATGAATCATGGGAAGTAATCGTTGATTTTAGACTGTTCAACTTGAGATTTCTTCAGGTTTTACCAACTCACAAAATACTTGAGGATAAATGAAATCTAATTAATTTTATTCGAACTATCATTATTAATTATTAAAAAAATATACATTTTCTTTGAGATCATACACTATGGTCAGTACTTTTTTTTAAAAAATAATTTTTTAATTTATTACTTTTTTTAGTTTACAGATCATCTTGTTTTGCAATTCAAAAGAATAAGACATTAAGTTTTTCTTTAAGTGTTTTTATATTTGCTGATGACTAATTTCGCCGCTAAACAATTCTTTTTACACGCTTTTATTTAAGTCACACTGTTTGTATGTTGTATATTATATGTAGTATGTAGTATGGTGTATCCGTCAAATCGTGTAACGTGAAATTAAACCACTTCTGATGGTCCTAGAGATCTCAAAATTTTACCACAGATAGATCTTGGATGACAATGCATTGTTTTAAAATTTCAGATCGATCGAATGTACCGTAATTAAATTAATTCATTTTTAGTTTTTAGTTTTTGTCTTAATAAAATACTAGCAACAAAGCCCGTCCAAGGACGTTCCGCCACCGTTCGGTGGCATGTTGTAACTCCCCTCCAACAGCTGTCTCGACTGGCATACATGTGCATCCCGTCAAAAAGACTATTCTTTATAGTTAAAATAAATAACTCGTAAAAACAGAGCTTTTGACTATAAATCCCAACGCGCATAACTCAAAATAAAGTCTTGGAAGAAATACTGCACCAAAAATAACTCTTTTCGAACGTCCGCGTAAACGTGTTCAATATGATTGGCTGTAGGAGTCATATGTGTTTGATGGACCAATCGCTATAGATGACCGGACAGAACGGACAGAAATTTGCCTTTTATTATATACGATAAAACAAATAACTCGTAAAAACAGAGCTTTTGACTATAAATCCAAATTGCATAACTCAAAATGAAGTCTTGGAAGAAATACTGCACCAAAAATAACTCGTTTTGAACTTCCGCGTAAACGTGTTCAATATGATTGACCGTAGGAGTCATATGTGTTTGATGGACCAATCTCTATAGATGACCGGACAGAACGGACAGAACGGACAGAAACTTGCCTTTTATCAGAGGCGGCGTTGGGTACGCGCGAGGCCTGGAGCAACATTGACCCCACGGGGCCCCCTTAGATTAGATCAATTCTTGCGCAAACTCAGTAGTGCAATACCTGACGGCTCTTTTGTTACTAAAATATCGTCTCAAGTCTGAAACGCGGGTCCCCCCTAAGCGCGGGGCCTGGGGCGAATGCCCCAGCTGCCACCCCCAAAGGCCGCTCCTGCCTTTATTATATAGGATTATCACTCACATCGATGAACGACGCATCAATTCGCCCTAGAGGGTTACAAGTAATCTCATTGTTTTGAGGTCAGAAGTGGATTGTCAAGAGTTTTAATTATAAGTTCGGGCGAGATGGTCTAAGTGGTAGCGCACTGGACTATTGTATTGATCCGAGGCAGATCCCGAGTCGCGGGTTCGAGCCCAGGTACTGGCAAGGCCCCTGGGGCATTGTGATGGCCACACACCCCCTACTCGTTAGTGGTGGCTAAAAACTTAAGAACGCTACATCACTTGCCCCATAGTCCGTCATGGACTGAAAAGGGGTCATTCATTCATTCATTCATTCATAATTATAAGTTTAAAAAGAACTACCTTTGTGAAACCTTGCTGGCCGAAATATTAGCGCATTCGATTGCCGACATGGAGGTACGACATTCAATTTTCAGTTGGGGCAAAAAAAAATTTGCATTTCATAAATTTGTAATTAATAATCTATCTTTTTACCACTATCACATTTAATTTATTGAAAATGAAGTTTAACTAATTAATTTGAATTGATAAGGTCAAAAAATGAATTTTTAATAATTTTGATACTAAAAAGTAGAAAATAAAATATTAATTTATTTTTTTTAAGGGACACGCTTTTATTTACATATAGAAAGTGCACTAAAAAGAAGACAATAAAAATTTTCTATGATAACGGGTGAAATCGGTGAACCGTGACTACACATAAAAGCTTGGGCTCCGGATGGAATTAACCAAATTCACTATTTTACCTAACTGCAGAATCTTTTTCCCGTTGTGGTTTTAACTATAACTTTAGATACTTCCTCCTTTTCCCTATATCCTGTGTCCTTGTTTGTGTTTGTTTTCCTTTCATTTTATTTTACATGAATAGTTTAAATTATTTTATGATATAATATGTTTTAAGAATTTAAATATATGTAAGTACCTATTTTATGTTATTGTACTGATGAAGGCATTAGCCGAAACGTCTATTGTCGTTTTAGTTTAAAATAAAGCTCAAATTTATTGTTTTAATTGCACAATTTGTTTGTGTATTTTGTATTTTATTTAAAAGCTTAATTGTAGTATAATAGTGAATAATATTTTAAACATATGCTTTAAGTATAATCAATTAATTTCGTGAAAACACATAATTTGTGAAAAGCAACACCTTCCACCAAAAGTAAATTAATTTTGTTTGGAAAGTATGGTTTATGAAAAGTAACACTTTCTACAAAAACATATTAAACCATAGAAATTTATACCTGAAAAGTTTTTTACGCATATCTTGGGCAGGTTAAATCAATAATCATCAACATACATAATTCCCGTAATGGATGTAATGCTCATTTGTTCAATAGTGCGCACCAAAAATACTGCACCAAATATAACTCTTTTCGAACGCTCCGCATAAAATTGTTCAATATGATAATAAATGAATCAAATAAAAATAAATACAATAAATGAAAGTTCTGTATTACGTTATTTTTTAATCTGATTTGTATTTATTTTGTAAACTTCCGTCATTTTTGACGGATGATACGCTAGTAATAATAATAAAAACGGTGTTATAATACTGTCAGTGTGAAAAATAATACAAAATATTCTCTAGTTGTGGAGTGATAAGGTCTATTTGTTCTCATCTTTAAAAAACTTCAGTTGTCAAAATCAGACTATATGATTTCTCGAATAATTTGTCAAAATTAACAAAATGAATCTTTCCACAATTCCTCTAACAAACATACCCGATATGTTTGACTAACTAATAAACTCACACCCACTTGAACTTATAGTTATACGAATGATATTAATTAATATTGAATTTTTCCATACGGTTTTGGTCATATTTGTACTGAGAGATGTGTTTACTTTCCCCAATATCACGTGTAACTTACCGTCTGTCTTGTAGAAAATCTCTGAAAGCAACAGATCGACGTTTGCTGTAAGTATGTCACTTCCGTTCCAGGTGGTGTAGCTCACTGTTCCTAGATTTCCCAACATGTATTGATCGCCTGGTTTGTCTGACCCACAGTAGCCACGGTCACCTAAAAAAAACAAAAACAACCACCTGACATTTGCTTTTTAGAAGGCTCAACAGTTTATGACTTCATAGCACATGCACAATTTGATTTACATTTAACAAAAGACTTGAAGAAAAGTAATCGAACACGAAGCTAATCTTCTGTTAAGTCTCATTTTTTAAAACAAGCTTTACTAGTGGTCGCTCAAGGGCAATTTCTATTCATCAAATATTGGATACACTTTTTTTTTCAAATTTCAATCAGTCCTCACCTTTTTCTATTCATATTTTCAAAAAGCAAAAGCTCGATTAAAACAATATGTCATAAAAGCAAAGCCAATTATTATTACCATTGTTAAATTTCTAAGATTCAATATTTGTTCAATAAAATTCTATCATCAGAACATTTCTACCGCAAATAATCTCACTAAATATTATATAAAGTGGTAAAATTAACACAAACTGAAACTGCTCTAATAATTTTTGCACATGTTTACATCCAAAGTATCAAAACAGAATGAAACTCAAGTTTTTTTAAAAAGGAATTTGATTTTTTTTACATGAATCTTCTTAAGTTCGCTGTCTTTAAAAAAAACTATCAATCAGGAATCCTGGGGCCTCTGTATTTGTCATTGCAGACAGCTAGCTGTTCACCCCTGTTTTTGTATTGAGTAAATAGTATACCCTAAACACTTACCAAAGTAGTCTCCCCCTGGCCATGTCAGCTGTATAGACTCCACCTGACATTTGTCTATCGTGTTTCTATACCTGGCATCGATGCTAAATTTAAGGAATTTAGCCACGAGTGCTGTCCCTTTGTCTGGTTTTAGCGTCAGTGCACAAAATGTGTTGGCAGGCAGAACATTTTGTACTGAGAGAGTAATTCTGACGTCACCGTTTACTGTTTCAGTTTTTCCACATAAGCGGTCCAGGTACACTAAAGAATGTAACACTTCTCCGTAAAAACTTGGCTTACATATTCTTTTTTTAAACACAACGTGTGAAAATTTAATTATGTAACGGTGAATCTAATTTTAACAAGTGTAGTGGATGTTAGTCGAAGTTGTTATGATATTTAAAGTTTGACAGGGTGGAGGTATGCAGTTGTCATAAATGGTTGTATGTCAGTTTGTGTTTTATTTGAGTGACCCATTTAAATAAAACGTGGAGAACCAAATGTTACAATATAATTTATAAAACTGATCTAGTCTGATAAAGAAAAGCAGCAAATAAATTTAACTATATCAAATGTAATTTAACTATATCAAATGTAATTTAACTATATCAAATATAGTTTAACTATATCAAATGTAATTTAACTATATCAACTGTAATTTAACTATATCAAATGTAATTTAACTATATCAAATGTAATTTAACTATATCAAATGTAATTTAACTATATCAAATATTTTTTTTAAAAATAGAATCCCCCCCCCCAATAAAAAAGGCAATAATAAGTAAAAATAATAAAATAATAACATTAATAAATTATCTCACTAAAATCGAACCTGCCTTCGTTAGCTCTTCTTCTTAACATTGGACAACAAGATCAAGTAATGAAACTGCCATAATACAAATTGTATGGACAATTTATGCAACGATGTATCAAATAAATAGTGATAAATATACAATATAAGAGGATGCATCAAAACTCCATCACTCAAGCATAATTTAAAAAATTGACTGTGAGAAAGAAGCAGAAATGAAATATATTTGAAGGATATTAAAACTAAAATTGCGCCGAAAATGACACTAAACACGGAAAAATGGAAAACAAACTTTTACAATTTACACCGCCAAATAATATGTAGAAACTATTCAATTTTTACACTTCCGCTCTCTATCTAAACATCAAATAACAATTCAGTTGATTTCCTAACATAGTATCATAAATTTAAAAATTTGATCACCAAACCTTGAATCATATTTAATTTACTATTGTATTAAAATCTCCAGCAACTGTGTGTGAATCTAGGGAGAAAACGAATAAATGCTACAATAAGCAACTGTAAAGTTGCCCTTTTTCGCCCAGCTTCATAAACAGTACGACAATACTGTTAGCCACCAAAGCCATATCACCCATTTCCCTCATTAGTTAGTATTCCAAGGTCACTAGAACATTCACAAATCATATTTCAGCTGTTTAACAAAAGGTTTAAAAGACCAAAATGGCAACTTCTAATGCCAAGCTTTTATCTCAATGAAAATTTTTTTTGGTAAAAACTGTTACTATAAATTATATACAATTGTATATAACTGTGAGTATAGTATTTACCTCCTTTGGTTGATCTGCGTATATTTATAACTTTCTTAGCTATTAATAGAAATCCCCAGATTAGTATTCTTGATATAATGACCATGCATTGAATTGTTCCAAATAACAAATTGTAATTTAATATGTTAAAAGTCTTTTGATAATTTTTAGAAAGATGTACTTACAAACACTTGGATAAATGTTGGCTGTACAAACAGATGTGTGAAGCAATAAAATCATTGCTTGTTTTATGTGTAGCGCAATTTTTGACGCCATCACCTTGAAATCCATAAAGTTAAATATTCAATTTAAAAAACTATGTGTGTTGTAAACAGCAAATGTAGCGGACACACGACATACCCTTTGTCTAAACTAATAGTGTTTATTGCTCTCAAAGTAGAAATACATACAATGTGTTTGTAATAGTGATCTATTAATAAATTACGTAAGTTAACTAGACAATTTAAAAATTAACAAAATCATTAATTAGCAGACCACTTACAATACATTTTATCTTAGTATCACATCACGGTAAATAAACCTGAGGCGATAATTTATTTATAGTCCAGATATCTCATATCTGTGACAGTGAAACGATTGGAAGAAGATAGATTGATATAAAATGTTTCTTATGCAGGCTGGCTCGCTAGTCACTGAAGACACTTAAAACTATCCAGCCGCATTGACTCAACATAATATGTAATCATTATTGGAAGATTAGGTCGGTAGAATTACTTTAATCTTACGAAATAATCTTCTGTATAGAAGGAGCGTCTGTAACAGATAAGATAAGATAACCATGTCAAACACTTTTTTAACGTAGCTGTCTTCATTATTGAACTGTTACAACTTTATTTTCATTTCATATCAAGTATCAAACTATACAACAGTCAGGAAGACATGTCATTTTGTTCAAACCAACTCTTTTATTGATGCAGATTAAATTAACGATTGCTGCGTTAAATTGATTTTTTTTTAATTTTAAAATAAGAATATATTTTTATCTGTCAGGCAAAACATAAAAATACTTGTTAGAAACCATGCACAAATTACGTTCAGTTTTTAACAAAGATTGACATTTTAAAAAATCATATGTATATTTACGCTCAATTATCGCTGATTGTGGCCTAACGCTAAATCATAATCCTTTTGGTTTCCAGATTAACTTTAACCAAACAACGCACGAACCTATGACGTCAGCATTTGTGTTGTAAACAGTGCTGACTGACTCAAAGAGTTATTTTTTTGGTACAGTAATTTGGTGCGATGCTTTCCAAAATTACTTTAAAAATCGTGTGGTGATTAGCACTGTAAAAAAATATTATATAAATACTTTGTGTACATTTCAGGAATATTTCGTATTTATCATAAAAGGATAAGTTACTTGGGCTTTTGACACAAACAAAACACAAAAACAACCCTATTATAAAATACTTTGTGTACATTAAAGGAAGTTTAATATTACGTTTTTATCATACAAGGAAAAGTTAGTTGGGCTTTTGAAAAAGGTGGGTGCTGTAGGCGCCCTTAAAAAATGGGGGCTCCGCAGGCGCCACGGCGCCGCAGCACAAACTAGTAAATATATAAGCAAATTTTTCAGGTTCAGATATCATGAACATTCTATTAAAACGAGTGTGTATGGAGTATGGTGTACGGTGTATGGTGTATGGTGATTAATTTTGCAATTCAAAAGTTTGACATTGACATATGCGTGAAGAAACTTTACCGCGTTCCGACCTCCTTATAACTAGTAAGCATAAAAATTACATGCTTACACAAAATATTATAGAAATGTAATTAAGATAGAAAATATACAAATGACTTTATCCCTTTTTAATGGGCCATGGTAATGAGATAAATAAAAAGTACAAAAATTAACTACCAGTATTTCGTTTTTAATAAATTATTTTTTTTAAAAATCAGTTTGAAAAAATATTATATTCACTGCCTATGGCGCAATAAATTTCAACTCCAATGGATCTCAGTGTCGTCAAATCTTTTCTATTTTTAAAAAAATATGTGTTATAGAGTATATTTTGGAAGATTTGGTGTGTCTTGTAAATAATTTAAAAGCCCAGGTCATTCTGTCAGTGGCGTAGCTAGAACTTTTGCCGCCCGGGGCGGTCTACAATTTGCCGCCCTTTTGGGGCCGTCCATAAATGACGTCACGCACCTGGGGGGGGGGAGTCACACATTTGTCATCACATCAAAAACGCGCAACTTTAAATAAAATTTCCCCTTAAATATATGATTACGGACAATTTATGTAGTGACGTTTTACATGGCTTCACGCGTGTTACGATATTAGAGTGCACCCTTACACTAAAAACATATTTAAATGACCACATTTTTTTATTTAAAACACGCTCATTTTCAAATAGAAGATACGGCTTTTATGTGGGGGGGGGGTGAACTTTGTGACAGTGACGTCATATTGATGAAGGGGTCTAAGCTTTTAATACGACGTGTGACGAGGGGGGAGGGGTGGAAAATCAGCCAAAATCACGTGACGTCATTTTTGACGGCCCCTTTAGTCAATCATAGGATGTTTTTTTTAAAATAAATTAATAAATGTGAATAAATAATTGTACATGTAATTTAAACGATGTAAAGATGGGGAATATTTTTACCATTGCATGCCCTATTTATGTAAGCAGTAATAAAAGAGGCCGCATAAGATGATCTACTTATAAATACACATTTATAAAAAATACAAGGAAACTTATTTAAAGGCTACAATAAAGTTATTGAGGTCGCAGGTCCCCCCCCCCACACACACACACGCAAAAATGAGACAAAACATATTCCAAATTTACAACCAAAAAACATTACCAATTAATTTGATTTTATTTTTTATTAATAAATATATTATTTTTTTAAAACTAAGAAATTGTATATATTAGTATGTAAACATATTTATATATTTACTTTCCTAACTTTCATAGTAGAAAAATCGTGTATTATGCTATTATAATTTTAATTTTTTTCAACATCTTGTTCTATGGATAATATTGCAAGATTTTGTAGTCTTAAATTACTCACTGTGGAACGAAGATAATTTTTAGCAACTTCAGTTTGGAGAAGTTCCTCTCACAACTAGATACGCTAATAGCAATTGCTGAAAAACTTCTTAGCAAAATTATAATGTTATAATATTATAAATTATAATAATACAGAATTTTCCAATTTATACTGTTAAATATATTTTAATAGATCAAAGGGGCCTTTCCCCCCTTTTTTCTAACATAATGCCTTTTGTTGTTGTGTAGGTACAGCGAGGCTGGTGTTAGGCAACTATGCTGCCCCATTGGGCCCCACGCTTTCATAGACCCCACCTATCTTAATTTTCACTTATTATCCTTATTAATACCTTATCCCTACACAAACTGGGCGTACTATGCCGCATAGGGCCCCACAATCGCTAAGACCGGCCCTGTGTACAGCCATAAAATCCTGGAACCATTTTCTTTAAATATTTAACTGTTCTTTGTCAATGTCGATAAAGAAATTTATTTGATGTTCAAATTCTTCATTTAGTAGGTTACATGGTATTATACACGAGTATTTTCTTGCAAGGGCATGCAACTCATCAACGCATTCTTTTATTTTATTTTATAATTCCATCCATGGATAAATACATTTCTCGGTGCACTTATTGTTCTAGATATAGAACCACGTCTTCTGAATTTACCCCACTCATATTTTTCTCCTTCTAACTCGGCGTTCAGTTGATATCTCTAACACTCAATAACAGCTCTCTGTATTAGCACATCTCTTTGTTTCCTTGAAATGGGTTTGCATATTTTTTTTAAAAGACGCTTCCCATAATTTGAGATATCATAAAAAAGAAAAAAATTGCATTGATCTGAGTAAAATTCCAGCATCTGATCTCATTTTACTAGTTACTTCTTCAGATGTCAATTTTTCCAAGACGCTTGAAATTTTAAAGTATGTCTTTTTCGAAATTATGTATGCTATTGTGATGTTTATTAACGGAGAAATTTGAATATTTGCATGTTCTTGCAATAAATCTTAACATTTTTCCATAAAATAAATGAATTCAAATTATTTAAACATTACTTTACCGTATTTAAATAAAAAGACATAAATTATGTGTTCTACTTTAATGCAATAAAAACAAAATAAATTTAATTTTCAGTAAGTTACCTTACAATACCTTTTTGAAAACTAAAACAGTAATATAAATTACTACTTGCAAGTTAAACACAATATTTGAACCACCACGCCATGTAGGTACTTGTTAGTGAATCATTATGCGTATGTCGAAATTCCACTCAAAAACTGTCGTGGCGATGTTAATAGCACATATTATTCGGCCAAGCGGGGGTGTTTTCTCTGTTTTTTGTGTGTGTAGTTTTCTTATAAAAGCGCCATCTATGACGTATACCGCTTAATTTTCCAAACAATTGATACCCTTTTTGATCTATTTTAAGTTTTTGAACGGTTTTGCGTTAGTTATAACAACCACTAGGTAATCAAACAAATGTTGCGCGAATCCGTTAATTAAGATTCAAAATTATGAATATTTTTGTTTCACCTTGGTTTTCCACCTTCAAAAAAAAATGGCGGTTGTCGGAAATGGATTTACTTTTCAAATGCCCCCAAATGCCACCCCCCAAATTGTGTGCCGCCCGGGGCGGACCGCCCCACCGCCCCCTAGCTACGCCACTGATCATTCTGTAAAGTTAAGGGACATAATCAGCATTTTTTAAAAATTGAAAATATAGACGTAGAATCAAAATCATTTTGGTTTCGAGATTAACAGAGCGTGTGGTGTTTCTCGCCGTTAAATATTATATGACGTCATTGTTTGAGCTTATATTTTAATTTTGGAAAAGGGAACGATGTAAAAAGAGCCGTTAATCGTTTGGCATATAGAGAAATTTTGTGAAAAATTAATCATTCTAATGAACTAAAATTTAATTATTCATTCTATTTATTGAACTCATTCACATAACAATTTTTGGTTGTCGGATAAACTGATTCGAACGCATGCAATAACATTTAAGTAAGTTACTTGGGCTTTTGAAAAAAGTGGGCGCCGTAGGCGCCCCAGAACAACCTAGTCTAGTTAAAAGATATAAACCAGTCGTCTAGCATTTTCAAAGGAACATGTTATCTAGTCTTCGAACAATAGCGTCTAGTTGTTTAAACGTGACATCTAGTATTTCAGAGCTTACATTAATATTTGAAAGGTCACATGGATATTTCAAATGTGACAAGTAGACTTTCAAAAGGGAAGCGGATGCTATTCATAAAATGTCCATGAAATTATTGAGTTGAACCAGGTATGTATGTATCACGTGCAATGCTCCATAAAAATATGTTGAAATAATCATTTTAAAAACTTTATGTAGCTAACTAACTTCAAGTTCATTGTTTCCTCATATTTCTGAGTCGTTACTTGAAAGACAAACTCTTCTTTGTCCTTCGTCCAGTTCGGTTGTTACCTTAACACTATCTGTGTTGTACGTAGCCTTGATGCCGCCTTCTGAATATTCTGCCTCGGCAGCACGTGCAAAACATGAAAAAACAAAATAGAGCAATGGTCCCTAGAACGGCTCCAGCCACTTTGCCAGGGGACATCCCGCAATTGTTTTCATCCATGCTGTTGCCACAGTCGTCATATCCGTTACACGTCAGACTAGTGGCTATACAGATGTTGTCTCGCTGGCAATCAAACTGTCCACTGTTGCAGTCTGGGGGAGGGAAAGGACTGCAATTTGAGGTCCGTTAACTTTGATATTGCATAAGAAAAAGAAATCCCTTTGTAAGTTTATGTAGGTTAATCGGCGTATTTATTTTACTCTGTAACCAATGGAATCAAGATATAAAATTAAAAAATAAAATAACAAACGCAATCAAATCCTTTAAAATATCTCCTTACTCATTCACAGCAAAAGAATTCATTTATTTAATGACAAAACATAACTTACATTATACGAACATAAATAAATATGAAAACTCCTCTAAAAATTAATGAGATTGGCGTTGTATTTTTGTTCCTTTCATTTTTAATATCAATTATATGCATTATAAAATGTTAATGTAACAAAAATTCCTCCTAGTTTTGGCAGAAGAGTTTGCAGTGCACTCGATAAAATTTTGCATGGAAGTTGAACTTTGTCCCTCCCGGTTCTATTAAATCACGACGCTAATAAAACACGATATTTTCTAATAATTCAGATACATGAAGAGATACTCACGTCCAGTGATATTTTTATCAAACCATTCTGTAACAAGGAGACTTATATCTGGTGTGATTAGATGACTATAGTTCCCGGTCTTGAAACTGAAGAAACCGACAGATCCCAACTGGAACTGACCTTTGGGTGCGTACGACCTACAGTAGCTAATGTTACCTTTGACATTTAAAATGACAACATTGTGTCAATAACTATTTAACACTTTTCTTAAGTTAAAAATAAACATGTCCACCAAGTCTATTGTTTCAATTTTTTTTTCGTATTATTTAAATGAATATAAACTATCTTCCCTTGGAAACTCCCCTCTTACAATAATTTTGTTTGAAATAAAATTGTAATACTGCATTATATTGTAATGTTCTTAAAGTCACATGACTCAATCAAATAGTCTTCATAGCTCTTAGAAAGATAACATAGGTCTGTTTAATCTAAAAGATGTTTAACTCTTGCGAGTCTACCTATCCACATTAAATTAACGACCTCTGATTAATAACAAACGCTTGAGGGGTAAACTTTAGTATAGATTATAGATTATAAAAGTTTAATGACGCAAATTAAAAGTCTTACCAAAGAGAAAAGGATCCGATGCGTTGGCAAGCTGTATCGACTCAAAGGGACACAATTCTTGATCTGCGTACACGGGACTGAGATGGTAGCTCACGACTCTTGCCACAATGCCGTCCCCACTGTAGGGTTGTAGCTTTAACTTACATGTGATGCGTGGCAGAAGGAGGGGCAGGCGGGATATTGCAATCAACTCGTCGCCTACCACAAGGCGTTTGTAGTTTTGGCAACTATCAGTGATGTAATCTGTTAATAGATAAGTCAAAGTTATAACATTATTTATAATTAATATTTTGGCTTGAAATTTATACTGTACACTGTAAACTGTTAATACTAAAATTTTTATATTTCCTTTTTACTAGACATTTTTTTTTAAATCCAGGATTCTTGTATAATTTACTCAAGTATTCTGCATTTAGCAGAAAGTTCAAACTTATAGCATTGCATATATACGCTCTTGCTTAACTTTCACTAACAAAAGTAGTGGCGAAAAGATAACTCCACATCTACTAAAGTTACCTTATAAAATATATGTAATCAAATAACGCACTTTACTTTTATCTTTATTAGAAGCTCAAAATACGTATGCCCCTGTACACAGATACTATTTGTGTTTATCCGAATATCAATGTATTTTTTTTACATCATTCATTCTAAATTAAATATAAAATTTTAAGTAATCCCATTTATACTTAACGATCGATATTGAAATATAACATAGAACTATTTTAAAAATCACTCACTAAACGCGCGTATTTTATTTATAAGAATCTCATCCAGTGTAGATTTTAGGAAATGGACGCATGAGGATTCACAATAGCCTGACATACCAACATGTTTCTGAGAGAATTTGTATTTTTAGTTAACATATATAGTTAACATAAAAAATACAGTAAATCATTTTACTAAATAAATCTTTGTCGCCATTATTTCAAATGAATGAAAAGAGGATATATTTTAAGGCGTGTAAACTGTAAAGTTCTCAGGTTCTTTTGAATATTGTTTTCAGTTCTATTGATTGTCGTACTGGTTCCAAGAGGTTGTCGAGGTCATAACACAAAACTGAAGCAGCATGATGACGGATCCACCCACGATAAATGCAGTTCAACTTAAATACGTTCAGTTTTACACAATATCGAATCCTTGCAACGTCATTGCTCACTTAAGATTTTAAAGGACTGTATACAGACCGACAAGAACCACTAGCTGCCTGTATATGAACGAACTCTCAGACTACGTACGAGGATTCTGACTTGCAAGAACGTGAACTCATCAAGAACGTCTCCCGTCTTGATCGGACTCATTTTCCAACATTACTGCTGTACTCTTTCCTCAATTTACATTCTGACAAAACTATTCTCTAACGTTTCTTGCTTTCTTACTTATGGGGGACACTTGTTCACCATACACACACACACACACACACACACAACACGTTTGAGTCTCATCTCTCAATAGATTGACGGTAATTAAATTCATATTTTGTTTTAGCAGTATGTTTTATTTGAGATAACTTACACTTGCTCGGGCGTGACGTCCCCACACACATTGAAATCACACACGCCACTGACACGAGTGTCCAAATGAAATGCATTTTTTTGAAATTATTCACCTACTGCAGCCTTGACCTGATTAGGAAAGTAATAAATTCATTACTCTAAGTATTTATTAACAGGTTTTTAAAAATTTTACTTTAAATAATGGTTTAAAACATCTTTAAAAGTTTTTTTTTAAAAACGTATATGTCTTTAAAGAAATTACCTATACATTTATATGCTGAATCCCATAATTTTACCTAATTAAATAGCTACCTTACTTTAGATGACATATGGAAAATAAATAATTTTTCCGAAGTCATTTCATTTATATAAAAACATTTTATATCTATATATTAATTAATAATGTATGTTAATCTAATACACCCACCGTTCTTATGTGTTGAATGATGTATCAAGCTTTACAACCTTTCGTCTCAAGATTATTTTCTTTCAGATAAAGGTTCTTCAGTTCTGAGAAACGGCATGACTATATCATCCCTATCTGGAAACAGAAACCAGCGTGATAACATTTAGTTAGCCTATGGATCAATCAATTAGTAGAATCAATCGTATGCAGTATATCGAGGTTGAAATTAGTGACAAATTAATTTCGAATAATATATATTTTATTTTGAGGTTCCAATATCCTTTATTTGGATATAAAAATTCACTTAGTCTGCTAATACATTAGAAGAATTTTGATATTACGTTCTTCTTTTTAGTGCGTTAGTATTTTTTTCCCGTAGACTTAGAGCTAGAAATTTTAGTTCTTCTCAGTTCGATCCTCTTGACTTAGTCTGACAGATCGCACTACGTCTTCAATAAACATTTTATTTATTTACTTCAGGTTAAAAAATACTCAAATTAAAGTATTTATCTAATACAGAATTGAGCCAAACAAAGAGATAATCCTTGTCTTTGTGACAATAGAGATAACCATATTAATTGTAATTAATGACTTCCAATAGAAAACAATAATGACTATCTTTAGTGAATATTTATGGCTTTCCACATTGACAATATTGATTTCATAATGACAATCAAAACTCCCCTGCATTTTTAAAACAATGACCTTTTTAATTGTTATTTCGATTTGGTGCACGTTTGCACAGAAGCTCATCACATGAATTATGATGAATATGTACATTATTTTTATTTTTAGCTTTATGCCTCAAAGCAATTCCTTCTAAAATTCATCGACCATTTAACATTGTAAATAAATTTAGTAAATTTAATTTGTAAATTGATTTATTAAATTATTTTAACAAAATCCAATCACTTAAGTAATGCTAAGCACTTTGAAAATAGTGTAAATTCCAGATTCAAATATAAAATTAAATAAAATCTCACTTTTCTTTTTCTGTTTTTAAAAAAATACCTGGCCTGATAGTTGTCTCATGAGCCTGGTCCGAAAGGTTTAAAATGTGAACTCGTAAGCCATATTTTCTTTATTCTGTCAAAGTAGAATGTATATCCTTGTTTTAGTGTTAGATAACTAGTTCTTATGTCAAATAGATTATATTTAGTGTTAGATAACTAGTTCTAATCCCAAATAGATTATATTTAGTGTTAGATAACTAGTTCTAATCCCAAATATATTATATTTAGTGTTAGATAACTAGTTCTAATCCCAAATAGATTATATTTTGTGTTAGATAACTAGTTCTAATCCCAAATAGATTATATTTAGTGTTAGATAACTAGTTCTAATCCCAAATAGATTATATTTTGTGTTAGATAACTAGTTCTAATCCCAAATAGATTATATTTAGTGTTAGATAACTAGTTCTAATCCCAAATAGATTATATTTAGTGTTAGATAACTAGTTCTAATCCCAAATAGATTATATTTAGTGTTAGATAACTAGTTCTAATCCCAAATAGATTATATTTAGTGTTAGATAACTAGTTCTAATCCCAAATAGATTATATTTAGTGTTAGATAACTAGTTCTAATCCCAAATAGATTATATTTAGTGTTAGATAACTAGTTCTAATCCCAAATAGATTATATTTAGTGTTAGATAACTAGTTCTAATCCCAAATAGATTATATTTAGTGTTAGATAACTAGTTCTAATCCCAAATAGATTATATTTTGTGTTAGATAACTAGTTCTAATCCCAAATAGATTATATTTAGTGTTAGATAACTAGTTCTAATCCCAAATAGATTATATTTAGTGTTAGATAACTAGTTCTAATCCCAAATAGATTATATTTAGTGTTAGATAACTAGTTCTAATCCCAAATAGATTATATTTAGTGTTAGATAACTAGTTCTAATCCCAAATAGATTATATTTAAAATATAATATGATTTATTGGAAGCCATTTGTTAATGTTATTTATAAAAGATTTAGTAAATTGGTTCTACTGATAATAAAACTTCAGTAATATTTAAGGAAGTTAAATAAACATTTTTAATAGTATTTTATAAAATTATATCTCATAAAATTTTAAAATTGTTAGCAAGATAATCCAATGTAAATTAGAGCTGTAATATGTTTCAACCCTGTGTACTTATATACTATTTTGATGAAATCTATAATGGTATTTCTATACAATTTGAAAATAAATACTTTACTCCTTACGATAATTGAATTCTATATAAAATATAAAATAATAATTACATTTCAAAAAAGCAAAAATATTTTATTTGAAGTTTTTTTATTTTTTTTATTCGTCCTTCCATCAATTCGATGAGGACCACTCAAGTCATCCGAGGGATGCTGGGTCTGGCTCTGTCTGTGCATGCGCAGATGGCTGATGAGGCCGATCCTTGCACGAAAAGTTCGAGAACAGAAGGGACATGGGACGAGTGGGACATGTCCAGGAGGGTTGACAGCATGGGCCTTTCGGGCTTGCCTCTTCTTTTCTGCGGTGGTAATCCGTTTTGCCTCGCATGACTTGGCACCTCCATGGATGGAAGAGCGCCATGTAGATCGGTCCATTGCAGCAAGTTCACACGTGTCTGGGTTGATGGCAAACGCTTTCAGTGAGGTATTCAGTGTGTCTTTGAAGCGTTGCTTTCGCCCACCGTGGGACCGCTGGCTATAGTGGAGATCACCATAGAAGATTCTCTTTGGCAGTCTCTCGTCTGGCATTCGGACCACTGTCCAGCGAAGGTGGAACTGCATCAGGAAGGTGAAGATGATGGGGAAACCTGCCTTGGTCAATACCACTGTGTCTGGGATTTCGTCCTGCAAATTTATGCCTAGGATCCTGCTGAGGCTTGTATAAAAGTGGTTAAGCTTTTTAGCATGACGCTGATATACAGTCCAATGTTCACAAGCATATAGCAGTGTGGGGAGCACCACCGCCCTGTACACTTTCAGCATGGTCTGAATGGTAATGCCTCTTCTGTTCCAGACATTTGGGTACAACATTCCAAAAGTGGAGCTGGCTCTGGCAATTCTGACGTTCATTTCGTCATCGATGGTGACATTTTGAGACAGTGTGCTGCCTAGGTATGTGAACCGGTGCAAAAGTGACTTGTGCGGTGACTTGGATTTAAGTGAGAAGGAGTTGCGCAGTTTGTCGATCTCACATATTTACATTAGAGTCATGTTGAAGAACAATAATTTAAATAAATCATATTATTTATCAAATAAAATTAAAGATAATGCTTCACATGCACTCATTGAAAAACATTTAGATATAGAGTCAAAGAGGCTACATCGGGAACCAATATTTACTCTTTCTTATATAATAGCACTAATAATACCAGAATAATAGCGATCAAGGCGTGCAAATAGTAAGCCATCATCAGCCAATGACAGACCACATTCTTTTATTTCATCTCCACCTTTTCTAGTCTTTGTATCCATTTTTTAGCTGATCATCCATACAGAGGGCATCTTCACAGCTAGATTGTCCAACAGAGCAGGCTGCGAGAGGTAATTTATGCATTTAATCAACCATAAGTTCAAACGTTCAAACATGTTGAAATGAAAGGATTAGAAATGTTACCAGGAGCGAAAAATGTCTTCTTTAGTTAGTGTGTGGTTATCTGGAAATTACTGAAACAGTTTCTATAGTGAGACTTATACAGGAAATTCCCTCTCTTTTAGTTTAAATAAAACGTAAAGCTTTATAAATAAACTTGCATTTGATCAATTTGCATGCCAAATAACCCAAACGAAACACATATCAAAATAAATGAAATTTTCAATAATTACTAATTATCATCAATGATGTTTGTCTAAATTACAACGTATTTTAATTATATGCAAATTCGTTTTACCTTAACAAGGTGTTTCATTTTATATGCATAAAATAATATATAACATAACATACTATTACATAAATTTTATAAATATAACATTAACTAATATTTTTCATATTTGTATGGAAATTTGGGAAAAGGGATGGATTTAATTGTCCCGTATTATTCAGAATTTCTAATTTCAACCAAAGAAGAAACACAACACAATATACAATGGAGAAAGTTTGTATTGTCTTGCGTTCACTCAACACGCTTTCATTCTTGATGACTTTATTTCATTAACACATCTCTCGATTAGTGATTAAATCAGTACAGAAATTGTTACTGGGATAAATATCTGAGGTTAAAACTACAAATGATTCTCGTGGTACTGACTCTAATTGTTTGAAGAATACTTCAGTGACAATTAACTCGACTTCGGGCGGATCAAGTCCCGTGGAATGTCCCACTTTGTCACCATAGAAACCAGCGTTACCCAGATTGTATAGGTTAGAACAGGGGTCGGGAAACTTTTTGTCTGTGAGAGCCATAAACACTACATATTTCGAAAAGTAATTTTGTGAGAGCCATACATATTTCTTAAAACTAAAAATTCAAGTAAATGTGTGCATTTTGTGTAACACTAAACTAAAAGCACAATAATTACGGCTCTGAAATAGTTTTAATAATACTGTCATGCTGTTGCTAAACTAATCAATGATGAGTATTACTTACCATTAATGCGACATATGGTGCTGCATGGATTTGCTAATGGATTTGTAGTCTGGTTGATACGTGGTGAGTTTAAGTTTCATGCAGGCGTTTAGACTACCATCCGTTAAAAGTGATCGATGGTTGGTCTTGATGTTCTTTAGATGTGAGAAAGACTGCTCGCATGCATACGTAGATTCAAACATTAAAAAAACAGCAATACTCTGCAGTGTGTGGTATGTGATGGGTAGCACGTTCCAAATTTTGACAATCAGTTTGTCTGCGTGTTGAAGTTTGTTTCATTTCTGCCCATTTGTGTTGGCTCGCCAACTCTGCTTGCTGTCATACAAGTCTTTCCAAATCTTCATTCAGTGACTTGAACTTATTCATCCACATATCTGAGGCCTTCAGCTTAGCAGCTTGGAGCTCAAAATCTCTGACGGAGCCTCCGGGGATGCAACTCAGGTCAGTGCTGTCCACTGCACACTCGTGTGGATGGGTGGTGAACTTAAAAAGACGCGTGTGCTCTCGAAATTCTCCAAAGCGCGTTTTAAATAACTGCAGGAGATTGTACGTGAAGCCTGCTAGCTACTGAATATTAAGATGTTGAGCAAGGTCGCTTAATGTGCACATGTCTTTGAACTCTCACAGTTTTTCAAAGTGTAGTAAACGACCTGTTTCAATTTCGGCGATGAAGAGTTCTAGCTTCTTTTCAAATGCAAATACTGCTTGCTGCAGGGATAAGATTGTATTTCCACCGCTTTGCATTTTCACATTGAGCTGATATAGATGTTCAGTCATGTCTACGAGATAATAACACTTCAGGAGCCATTCAGTGTCAACTAACTCGGGATGCTCGACATTCTTTATTTCAAGAAAAGTTCTGATTTCACTCAGACAAGCCGCAAATCGGCTGAGCACTTTTCCCCTTGACAACCAACGCACGTTGCTGTGCAGAAGCAGATCAAGATAATTATTCCCAACCTCACAAAGCAGTGTTTATAAACTGGTGATTATTTAATGTTTGGGCAACAATAAAGTTGACTACCCGAACCACCAGCGACAAGCTGCTCGCCACACATCTGAGCACAAAGCGCTTTCTGATGTAAGATGCAATGAAAGCTTAAGATGCGTCTGTTTTTATGCTCACAAGAGCGAAAAATCCTCTGTTTTTCCCCACCATGCACGGAGTACTATTAGTGCACACCGAAACAAGTTTATCCATCGGTATATTTTTTTTTAGTGAACTCAGTGAAGGACTCGAATAAATCCTGCCCTCTTATTGTGCCCTTTGTCACGGGTGCATCACGAGTATTTTGCGTGATTGGATGACAGAGAGGTCACGTGTGTAAAAGCGTGGGAAGAAAGAAGCCTTCCCATTGGCTAAGAAGGTTGGGAAGTCAGTGTTAGTGTTGGCTGGTGTCATGGCAGGATTTATGCCAGTGTGTATTTCACGTTGTATAATCTCAAATTATATTTATTTTACAAAGTATAAATATTAACGTTGTTTTATTGAAACAAGTTCTTCAGTCGATTATTGTGTACAAGGTTTTGTACTGAGAGAACGCCTACAAGAGAAGTTACATATAAAAATCTAACCAGTTACACCCTTCATAGACAAAACATCAAGACTTTCCTCATGTGATGTTTCACCGACAATATACCTTGCAACCACGCTGAACTGGGATAAATTACTGACGTCTGTTGACTCACCCAAAGCGATAGAGTAAAACGGTGCCGCATTTATTGTGCAGACCCTTTCACACATGCACACATCGTCCGCTATTTTCGAAAGCAATATACACCAACCCTACTTGAACAATGTATTTTTGCCACCTTTCCACAGAAATCACTGCGATTACTTTGCTCCCGAATTCCAAAATCTCTCTCCTTTAAATAGCAATCTAACTCCCAAGGCCAAAAGTTACTAATCCCTGACATTGATTATTTCATGTATTCTATCAGGTATGGCGCTCCTCATTACTACATGTATTCGGATGGAATTGATTGGTCAACCAACATGCGACCTCCAAAAATTTTCCCGCTTCGAAACTTTCAAGGATGTTTTACATCACTTAAGCCATAAAAATAGAAAATAATTAATAAGGTTACTGACTTATGACGAGGTTGGTTTGTTGGGTTTTTTTAAAGAAAAAAAAGGATTTAAAAAAAAATTTCCCCTAATAATCATTTAGATTTTAGATCAAAGGAGTGTGAAGAAACATTTTTTCTTTATAATGAATATTTTTCTGCGAGCCATATGCTCCATCAAAAGAGCCATATATGGCTCGCGAGCCATGGTTTCTCGACCCCTGGGTTAGAAAGTATATACTTTTTACAGTAACCCGGGTTACCTGAAAAAAGCAATAACATTGATTTATATTGATTCTTAATAACTAGGAAAATAGTCAGAGCCTTTTCTCACGCATTTAATTAACTTATTTATTTTGAGATAAAACTTTTTTCACATTGTAAGGCTTTATAAGATTTAAATGACTAAGAAAACTATGCTCACTATTATCCATTTCAGATTACTTAAAAAAATTCAGCTCTCTAATGTGCAATCAATACCACTCTTAAACGAGAATGTAGGAACACTCAGATGAATGGACTCTTGCAAACAGTTTCGTTTTAAGGCTCCAATGTGCTACTGATAAAGATTAATTTTGTATCAATGTCATGATTGGATATCTGCCTGCACCTTACAATGAAAGGCTGGCGGTAGGCGTTTTATATTCATTGTTTGGCCACCTTTAAGTCTCGTGCTATTTGGTCTACTTAAATCAATCTTATATTTTAAAGTAATGATACAATAACCATATTTGCAGACTATGTTACTGGTTTCTTTTTCAGAGCAATAATCACTAAACGCACATTTTCTAAATTTGATATATACTTTTAAATCTAATTTATATAATCAAATTAATTCAATTATTATCATATTGTAGATGTAATTTCAAATAGATTTTAATCTTTATATAAATTTCTTCAGTTACAAATTTTTGAAAATTTAGTATGTTACAACAGCAACATTTTAAAAATAAAAACTCAGATAGTATTAAGTTGGGATTAACAAAAATATAAAACAGTTAGTGATTTACTTGAATGATTATAGGGGGGTGTCATTTGGAATTAAGCAACGTCTGTTGCAGGCCTTAATTTCCGTAATAAAATTGGCATTTTATATTTTAGCAAATGAGCACATCGTACTCTTTTCTTTAGCAAGTTAGCTGCATTCCTAGAGTCATGCCGTCATGCGGTACTCATTTCATTTTTGAATATCATATTTAAACAGAGTAAAGTACTGTCATTTAAATGGTTGCTATGAAATGAATGTTTATTTATATGGCTGCTATGATATGAATGTTTATTTAATAACTATATTTATGTTATTATCTTTATGTGAAGCACCATGAGCCCAGTTCCTTTCATGGGATACAGCGTTATATAGATTATCAATTCATTATTATTATTATTATTATTATTATAGGCTTTGGAGAGCTTATAAATATTATTTAATATTTAGTATCTGAATATTTGTGATAGAGCGTAAACTAATGTATTTGATTAATGCAGTAGCCTGTGTGCTTGTGAACCATTCTTCGCCCCCCCCCCTTTTCAAATGTTACTCACATCTTCAAAGCTTGCTTCTCACACATTCACTCACTCAACGGTTTACTTTCCCACCGTAATCTCCCCCCCCCCTCCTTCTGATGCACTATTCCTTTTTTTAAATAAACAATATTCAATAAAAATAAAACATTTTAATTTAGGCAATAACAAAATCCAATGTTTGAAGTTACAATAGGTCTTAGCATTATTTCATTCGAATGAAAGTGTACACAATTTCATACACAATTTCATACACAATTTCATACACAATTTCATACATAAAAAACACCATATCACAAAAAGACTCCGTTTTATTTCTGACAAAATTATGAGCTACACATTTTAATCATAATTTAAATAAATATGGTTTGAATTTATTCATAATGGCTGGGTAATTCCAGTGTAATAAATTTCGGATTCCTCTGATTTATCATAAAATAATATGGTGACATAAACTTAGTCTTTTAAAATAAAATATGTTTATATGGCATATTTACGAAATATAATATAAATGTCCATTGACATTAGTATCTATCCATTATTTCCAATAAAATTTAGTTAGGAAAAAAACAATTGCTTCGTTTTTAATATAAACTTACTGACGTAAAAACGTTCCTATTTTAAATTTCCGCCAACGAGTCTGGTGTTCGATCTGATTCGTGTATTACTGGTACTGTATGTAGGTCACCCTCATCCGTTGCCTTCTTACCAACAAAGACAAGACAACGACAAGGACGATGAAGATAAAGACGCCGGCAACGATGCCCCCGATGACTCCTGTTGACAGCGTGATTCCACAACCTTCGAACTCGTCATTATCATTGGCGCAGTCGTCATATCCGTTGCAGGTCAGCTGCTGGTCGATGCACTGGTTGTTGCCATTGCAATCAAATCTGCCGCCGGTACAATCTGGTCATGTCAAATTTCTTGATTTAGTAGGTATCATCGAAGATGAAGTATGTATGTGTGTATATAAATATTTACGAGTAGTTAATAATAACATATAAAATTTGATAAGGAAGAAAACATGAATAAATGTTTTTATATTAAATTTATTTAGACATCTTTTCGAAATAATAAACGCGGTTGCATATTTCTTGGAATTCAAAATGTTTTAAGACTTTTGTGGATTATTTTAAAGTCTTAAAGTAAAAATATGAACATTTTGTGTTCTACAATATTTTTATATTTGTATTCTCAATTTTATAACTTTATAAGTGAAAATTATTCTTTTTTGAAAATATAGATTCATCTTTCTGGCGGAATTAACATTAAATTTTAGTTTTTCTAGTACTATTACAATTATTATGGTTTATTCGTCACGAATTATAATAATTTAACTCTGAGATCATTAAGTTCAGTATGCGTAGTTTTTTTTTCATGATGCATTCTAAAATTATTTTATTTTGAATCCCTGGCGCAAGTTCAAATTATTTTGAAAGGACTTATTTAATGTGTCAATTATTTATAAAGATCAACTTAAAGAAAAAGTCATGCTACTCACATCCTGTGGAGTTCCTGGCGTAAACTTCTGTTATGAGCAGCTGTATTGACGGTGGCGTCAAGTAACTGTAAGGTCCAGTTGCGAAGCTGACTGTGCCCATGTTGGTCAAGTGGTACTGAGACGACGGAGTGTATGACTTGCAGTAACCATATGGCCCTGGATTTTCAGCACATACAAATAAGAATTTCAAACAAGCTTAAGTCGATAAAATATTATTTACTTAAACGTGTATCTAAAATCAAATGAAAAAATCTATCAAATAATAATGATTAATTTTAATGAAGGCAGTCTCAAGATTTTGGCCCTCAATTTCTTGAGAAGATGACGACAAGTTCTGATAAGTGATTACATTTAACCTTAACATAATGTAAAATTTTGAAATTAAATAAATATCTTGATCACTGATCAAATAATTCCCAGTTGACTAGTCAATATAGCGTTAAAAATTACCCAAAATAGACTGTGACAAAAGAAGAAGATACATAGTTTCCACCTAAAAATTAAAGGAATTCATCTTTTTCTTTGTTACTTTTGTTGTCTTTGTTCTGGTTTAAGTTAATGTTTTGATGAAACCCAATACCTAAAATGTTTGGATATTGCGAGCTGCCCAACTGCATTGCCTCATAGATACAAGTGCTAGAGTAGGTATACGCGCTGCTCATGTAGTAGCTGTGAAATGATGCCACTACTTCGTAGCCTGAGTACGGCCTCAGTGTTACAGAGCATAACCAATTGCTGGGCAAATAGACTTTACGGGAAATCTTGATGATGATGTCATTGCGCACTGTCAGTGATTTTTGGCAATAGTCTTCCAAGTAATCTGTGGACAAGTCAGTATTACAAAATTAAATATTCAATTCTTTAAATTTCAATTAAACTTTTTACATACTTCCACGTTGCTGCAATCTTTGTTAAGTCTATTTCTTTTGTGTATAAAAAAACAACAAAACATATCCTTTTAAAATAGAAAAATCTTTATCTTAACTTTTCAAAAGTGAGGATAGAAGGCGCACCTATACTGTAATTTTACCACGCTTACTTGTGAAGACGATTGGCTGATAAAGATAAATTATTTCGATTACTTACATACACTTGGATACCACTTGGCTGAACAAGCAGTAATGAAGGCAGTGAAGATTGCCACAGAAGAAACAAATTTTCTTGGATTCATTGTTGGCATCATAGCTTTAAAAAAGATAGATTTAAAATTTCAGTTAAAATACATATACGTTTTATTCCAATTCCTATTTAGCTTGATGCTTAAAATGATATACATCGTATTCCTTCACTAATATGATTTGAAATTCTGATTTTCAATGCGTGAGATGAAAACAAAGCTCCAAACGTTGTCTTCCTTTGTTTTAATGACTAATTCATTAAAGGATGCTTTGTGAGTGGTTGTTTTAATGACTAATTCATTAAAGGATGCTTTGTGAGTGGTTGTTTTAATGACTAATTCATTAAAGGATGCTTTGTGAGTGGTTGCAGAATAATCATATTTAATGTCATCTTTATGGATTTATTTTTGTCATCGTCATTGTTATCGAAATAGTCAACGTTATCGTCATGTTATTTTCATGCTTACTGTCATTACTTTTTTAATGTTATTCTCACCTTTATCGTCTTGTTTTCGTCAGTCGCACGTATTCCTATTATTTATTATCAACGTTTTAGTTATCGCTAGTTTAAATGTAAATGTGAGGTGTTAAATGAAACGTTATTTCCAAAATAATTTCTACATTGAATTCACAAATGATAGTACTGCATTTCGTTTCAACACATAACATTTGTGTGCTTTCAAAACGAAACTCATGAAATAGTATATTATTATTTATCTGGGGATTTTGTTGAGAAATAGATATGGGGGACGCGGCGCTCGACTGGCGTACCGATGGTGACGGTTTTGAATCCATGTGAAGGCAAGGATTTGCTCCCGTGGCCTAGGGCGTCCCTGAGTCACCCAGCTCTGAATGGGTACCTAACACCAGTTAGGCGCTGGGTAACGCGTGGAACCCACAAAGCCGTGGCCAGTGAACGCTGCTTCACTCGCCAACAGATCATCTGTCTGTGGACGCAATGATATTCTGCATAGAAGGAGCGTCTGTATAGATAAGATAAGATAAGATATTGTTTTACAAATCCTTTATAGTTTATTTCATTTTTAATGTAACTATTCGAAAAAATGATTTAATATATTATTTCACTGTTATAATATCTTGGACATGTCGAAATACAAATGTATTGTGTATTCTCAACAATTTGAATTGTGCAAGATTGTTTCTTTAAAAACAGCATATTTCGCATACAATTGTTAAGAGGTATTTGGCAAAACATATTGACATATTTATTGTTACGTCCTCAAATCTTGTACAATTTAAAAAGATGGCAGAGATCATAATAAATACCTATTAAGATTCTTTTTATAGTGGCTGATATTTTATGGTACAAGTTAATCGATTGATTTATTTTCCTCATGTAAACTAAAACTGAATTTGTTTTCAAGTTTGTTTTATAAAAGAGGCGAGAAAAGAAAATCAAGGACAATAGATAAACCGATTGATAAGAGGAAATTAATTAAATAAATAATATATCCTTCAAACATTACATTTAAAATTTGTGAACATTAAATCAGGGCCTTTAATAACTCTATGTCGGTTTAATGTTTATACATTTATTTACACATTTCTTTGTGATTAAAAACAAAGGATTATTTATTTTTATGTAAAATCTTGATTATTTTTAAAAACCTGAATTGATTTGTTTTGTTGATATGATGTGACCAACGAATGATAAGACAATAATGCTACACAAAATTCAGAAATAATTGACATATTATCAGTACTGAAAATATTTTAAAATATGTGTTTTGAGTGCAGCTTTAATGTCTGAAAGTTTACAATAACAAGGATAATTTCTTGAAATTTTTCCACAATTTTCCCTGCTTGAACAGTTCATCTGTCCAGAGATAGGGCTGTCAATATTGCTCAAAAATGCTTCCCGGGTACCCGTCCAAATTTTGAACGGGTACCCGGGTTATTCGTTTGAAACATCGCATAATTTTCCCCGTCATGACCGCTATACAATGCTACCTAGCCACCTTTCATGCACCTCATGTTACACAGTAGCTACACGGCCAACGTCTTAGGCATACATAAATGACGTCACGCGATTATTGCCGATTTTTTACCCCGCCCCCACCCTCGTCACACTTCGTCACAGAAACTTAGACCCCCTCCAATATGACGTCACAAAGTCAAATAACTTTATATATTGTCATTTAAGTGTATATTTAATATGAAGTTGAACTATAAAAATCGCTACACGCTTAAATCCATGTAAAACGTCATTAAATAAATTATAAGCAATCAAATATTTAAGTGGAACTTTTATTTAAAGTTCCGCGTTTTGATGTGACGTCACATTCTTAAACACAACCCTCCTCCTCGTCACAAATGCGTGACCCCCTACTCCCCTAGGTGCGTAACGTCATTTATGGACGGCCCCTTACCCATCTTACATTGCTAGTAACTTATTTGTTGACTTTAAAAACTGACAAATATGGGTGTATTATTAAAATCAGTTTTGGGGAAAGGCACACGTAGTAATGAACACACGAAACATAATCGAATGGAGGGAGGAGAGGGAGTAGATAAAAAACATCGACAATCGTAAACCCAATGTCGGCGTATTTCAAAGCAAAGTTAGTGTCAAAGCAGGGATGTTTTTATTAACAAAACCAAACACGGCCTCTTTCATCTCTATGCAGTCCATCCTGCGGCCGACGACTTACCCATCTTACACTGTTAGTAAGTATTTCATTTATTAACTATAAAGACTGACAACCTTGTACGTATTATTAATTAACGTCAGTCCTTCTAGGTCAACACTTGTTAACGAACACAAGTAACACAAGCAAATGGAGAGGGTGCGGTTTTAGGAGTGGAGTTAGGAGGGGGGTAGATAATGAAAAAATAATTACCCCAATGTAGGCATATTTCAAAGCAAAGTTAGTGTCAAAGCAGGGATTATTTAAAAAAAAACAACAAGCACTGCCTCTTTCATCTCTATGCCGTCCATCCTTATTTTTGGCAGAGTAGTTTTGTTTTCCTTATATGATTCAATAAAAAAAATAAAACTTCTTGTGTTTGCGATTTCTGTTTCATTTTCAGGGAAAAAAAAGATGTATCTAAATACATTGTAGTTTGTCGACACCGTATTTTATTTCCCGTTGACAGCTATTTCCCCTAAGATGTATTTCACAGCAAATATTTCAAACAAAAATTTTAATTTGATAAATTGTTTTGCGAGCCACAAAGTAAACACAAAACGCCGCATGCGAGCCGAAGTTTGGCCTTAGTTAATATAGACATTGATGCCACATTTTCACGGGTACCCGGGCGGAATTTTACTACCCGGGTAATCACACGGCAACGGGTACCCGGTGACAGGCCTATCCAGAGATAACGTTTTTATAATCAATGATTCATTTAAACAAAATCTTTAAAAAATGTTAACTTTAACCTTATGTTATCTTGTCACTAAAAATCTCTCGAGAAAAAAAGTCAAGCGATAAATTGATTTTTCTTAACATTATGGATTTTTATTAACTTCAATAACAAAACCATTACTGTAATCAGTGCTTTTTTGTGTGTAAAAAAAAATAGGTGCCAGTACTCAGTGATGGATTGCCTAACTTTTAACTACCAGTTCTCAACTCGATGCAAGCGAAATCGCAACTGCAAAGATACTGATGTCTAAACCAATTTTATTTTATAATTAACCAATAATAATAAAAGTTAAAATACAAGAAAAGTAATAATTTTTTCCCCACAATGAAAAAGTTACCGGTACGCCGTAGCGGTGCGTACCGTCACAAAAAAAAGCACTGACTGCCATAAACGATTATGTTAAAGATTGTATGTATTTTACTCTAAACTTATTAAGAGTATAATTAAATTGTTACAAAATATAAGTATTTTTTTTTAAGTTTAAATGGCGCGTTAGAGTTTAATATTATTCAGGGGCGTGTAAAAATCGACTAACAGACGTGGTTCCTATTCTAGTGTTGCATTAATCTTCAATGATAAATTCATGAGCTATTCGTGAGTGAGAGAATAATCTCTAATTTCGGGATTAGTCCCCAGTCTTTAAATGTTATAGTACACTATAAATAGCACATTGCAATACCAGAGGCAACATGTCAAAATAAAAATGTATTTTATACACACATAATGAAATACATTTTCAAAAAAAATGAAACAATAAAGTAAATTAAATATTTGCTATGAACATGTCATAAACATAGTTAGTTGAAGTTAAAATGTACAGGGGAAAAAGAAAAATAGGAATCGGGAAAATAAGAAAAACTATTTTTGGCTGCAAAGAACATACAAAATAACAATTAAGATTAGAGGAAGATATTTGTTTCATCTGAAATGCCGCAAAGTTACGTAAATGTATATGGCTTATGAAACCATAAGTGGAAATATTATGATTATCTACTTTTAGTCTTTTAGCAGTGTATGAAACTTTAGGGGTGAGTTGTATGAGAGTTCAAAGATTTTTTTTTAAATAAGCAAACTAGGCTAGGGTTAGGGTTCGGGTTAGGTCTAGATAAAAACATCACAAAGATTATTTCCATTAAGATATACGCTTCTTTATTTTACCTTACTTCATTTTTATGTTTGGGTAGACATGTTTAAAAAGTAATTAGAAATAGCATGTAAAGACTTATCAGTTGTTGAAGTATATAATGAAAACAATCTACTGTCAACCAGTGGCGTCACTAGAGGGCGGGGAGCGAGCCGCCCCGGTTGACACCATCAGGGGGAGGGGGTTGACACCAAAATCTAAAATTTTACTGTGTACGATTTTATGTCAAAAACGTACGACAATTTTTTTTCACTTAGAAAACAATTACGAAATACAATGAAAAACGTTAAACGCGAAAACTTTTTAATTAAAAAATATTAGTAAACATGAGAGGGGTTCTGACCACACCGGGTAACACCGTCACAAGGGTTGACACCATCACAAGTGGTGACACCATCACAAGTGGTGACACCATCACAAGTGGTGACACCATCACAAGTGGTGACACCATCACAAGTGGTGACACCATCACAAGTGGTGACACCATCACAAGTGGTGACACCATCACAAGGGGTGACACCATCACAAGGGGTGACACCATCACAAATGGTGACACCATCACAAGTGGTGACACCATCACAAAGGGTGACACCATCACAAGGGGTGACACCAAAATGTAAAATTATGTATGTTCCCGTTATTTGGCACTGGACGACTCGGAGGAGTTTTATGGCAGGGGTGGGCAAACTTTTTCAACGGAGGGCCGCATTGACAACTTTATTTTTGTAGGGGGCCGCATATAATATTTTGTATACTTCAATTACTATTTACAAGGTATAAAAATACGAATTAATAAGAACCATGTACTTGTAATTTTATTTCACATTTACTCTCCACTACACACGCACATTAAATTTAAAAATACCCAAATAGTGACAATGCTTGGCAGCAAAGTTTTTTGTTAAAGTGTGGAAATGCCGGTGCTGACAAACATCCATAAAACTTCAGCAGAAGAACTGATTTGAACTTCTCTTTAAGGTTATTATCTGCTTGTACGTTAAGCAGCTTTAACTGTATATCCTCGGGGCAGAATCAGCTTCTGCACTAAATGGCGAACTGAGGATATTGATGAGTGGTTCCAGGTTATTGAAGTCTTGGAATCTCCTTTCAAATTTCACAGTCATGTCATCCGTTTCACCAGAAATGGTTTTCTTTTTCAGCAAAGGGAAATGGCAAAATCTGTTTTCACCTGCTAGCACAGGCTCCGCCAGCGGACACCGCTGTGGTAGATAATATTATAATATTCAGTTTACAAACAGTGTCTTGAACTGCATGTGGTTAAGTGTCATGGCTCTAATGAGGTTTATCACACTGAAAACTGGGTCAGTAACATACTTTATGTTCAACACAGCTTTACACAGACTTTCCAAATGGCTGACACAGTGGAAAGGTAAGAGTGTATGTTTAGAATGTTCTTCCTTAATTTTATTTTTATCAACGTCAACAGATCAACGTTTTTTCCAGTTTAAGCATGCACTCCATCGGTTGTTCAACTTGTTATCATGTTCCACACCAACCCAGTTCTTTCAACACTGTTCTCAACTTCATTGAATAAATCCTGGCCTGTAGTTGCGTCTTTGAGTGGCTCAACGCTAAATAATTCTTTTGTGAGCTAAGCTCAAAAAGATTGGTTTTAGTGTGTGGAAAATAACAAAAATTGTGCTGTCATGTAGAGTGGTACTTTCGTCCATCGCAAGAGAGTACCACAAAAAGTATTTGCTTGCATCTCGCAATGGTTTCATCAAATAGTCACTTATTTTTTTCAATACGCCTGACTAAAATTCTCCTTGATAAAGAAAAGCTGTCAAATTTTGTTTTCTATTCTGGACACATAATGCTTGCTGCATCTGATAAGCATTCCTTGATGAACTCACTGTCGGAAAAAGGCTGTTTCCTTTTTACGATCTTATGGGATAGCTTCAAACTTGCTTCGGTTGCAGCCTCTTATATTAAAGACTGTCAGGGTAGAATAGTTTGCTGCTTGTTTAAATTATTAACCAACACCTGGCATTTCTTTTGCTCTCTCCATTCGTTAAACTGTGTTCGAAATCCAAATGTTTTTTCTGGTGTATTTTTAAGTTGTACTCCTTCAAGATTCTCTAACACTCACTGCACAGAAAGGAGACTGCTTTGCTCCCAATGCACGTGAAGCGGTATTTATCAGTCCATTCGTCATTAAAATCATGACATTCGTCCTAAATATTTCATTTTGTGGCAGCACTCATGATGAAATCAACGTTTATTTGCGTTTAAATTACAATATTTACAAAACTGTTCAAAATGTTAATCCCGTTGAGCTGAATTGAAGCTTCGAATAGGGATGTGAACAATTAATTACTTATGATCACTAATCGTTTCTGGAGTCATAAAACATATTTTATATGCATAGATTCAAATTAAATATTCGGAATAAATTTTTTTAAAATATAGACACCATTAAAAACAAAGGAAATTTGACATAGACATAAGATCGCAGCCAAAGTGCCGTATAATATAATATTGCGGGCCGCATGTGGCCCGCCGGCCGTAGTTTCCCCAACCCTGGGTTAATTCATGGGTTGGGGGTGACACCATGAGCTACCGTCCCGAGTGACACCAACCCTAGTGACGCCTCTGCTTCCAAAGCTAGACGTAGTATACCTCTATAATTGTTAGTAGTGTTAAAAAATATTTCTAGCTACTACTATTAATATTACTAGTGCTACACTAAGTATCATATTAGAAAAATATAAAATCTCTTAAAAATGTTGAAGAAATTAAATGAAGTTAAATAAACACTAATTGTTAAAACTGTTGAAATAGTTAATAAATATTTCTCTTCAGCCCAATGAAACTGAAACACATTCACACTATGCCACGAAAAGAGAAAGTTTTAAGACTCTAAATCACACTTTAGATTTCTTAATTCAATTATAATAACTGTTAGGAACAAGGTGAAAAAACAATTTCCAACAGGAAGATCGGTTAGACTAAAAACTCTGAATTACTTGAAAACAATATTGAACAAATTACTTTCAACGGATCGGCTCCTGTTGTTTTGTTTTTAGTAAGTGTAACTCCCTTCCCGTCAGTGTATGTTTCCTTACTGCTGACACGATTTTAAGTGTTTGATACCCTGATATAATTAGATGCTTGCTAGATTTCCCCACTTTATCAGCATGTTGATACAGCTTGCGAGCCTAATGTAAGGCTAGAGCTAGGGCCATAGTATAATATTGTTATTATAGTATTGAAAAAGAACTCCTATTTCTGGTGTATGGAATGAGATATCTAAAAAAATTGTAATCTTAAGTACTTACACTTGACACTGAGACAAAAAGTGAGGGTAATTAAATGATGATATATAGGAAATAAAATTATCGAGTCTCTTATCTGTTAGTATATGGTACAGACTCTCCTTCAGCCAGAAGATTATTGCTCCTACGATTATTTATGGTTTATAACTAGTCTTTAAATTTTATTAGAATTAAGTGTGTTAGTCTTCCTTGTTTGATCAGGCAATCTATTCCACTGATACTCAACGTTTAACGCCACCCACTGTCAAGAACTGTACCGTTATTCAGCGGCGTAGCGTGGGTATGTGCCGCCTGGGGCAGAACCCTGGTTTGCGGCCCCCCCCCCTTTTCCGGAAAAATATGTTGCTGCTATAATTTTACTATTTTTTATAGAAATTAAAAAGGAATATACACAATTTTTGTTAGCAATAAATAGGAGAGGCTTCTTTTCTTGACTAAAATTGAATTTGTATGTTTTTCCTCATGACACAATCTTCGGCGTATCAATGTTGTCACTCTTGCTATGCCCAATAGACAAAATATCATTGTTAGTCGTAATGAATTTTTAAATTAACTTAATATTAGAAAAGCTTCTCTCACATTATTATCGTTATGAAATTAATATTCATTATTAATATAGTATTTGATGACGATGACGCGTAACTTCTAGCTTGGCACGGGTTCAAATAGCGACTGTCAAAACAGCGACTGTCATAATAGCGACTTCAAAATAGCGACTGTCCTAATAGCGACTTCAAAATAGCGACTGTATCAAAAGAGCGACTGTCATAACAGCGACTTGTCCAACCGTTCACCTAACAGTAGTTGCAAACTTTTTTGACACATAGACCTCTTTTCATTTTCTAAACTTACCCAAGGACCCCAAGTGAAAAAACTACATAAATGCATAGTAACAAATAAAAATTCAAAAAAATAGCAACATTTTGATAAAGTATTTATGGAAATTAAAAATTGCGTTTAAAATAAAATTTATAACAATTAACTTATGCTATATATACACGCATTCTTTCAAATACAAACAACTGCTCAGTAAAAATAACATTTGAATCATGCTTTTTTTTTAACAATATTGACAGCCCCCTTGTCAAAACGTCCTGTGGTCGAACTGTCCGGGGGTTACATAATGACATGTTACGAAGGCTGGACTAAGTGACGACCATGTACCCAGTGTTATGGAGAAGGTAAATAAAGGGATTGGGGCTGAGAGAATGTAGGTACCTTTGTAAAGGACTATCTGACCACATTGCCTTGGGGTGGGGGTGGAGTTGGATAGGTTTGGAAGGACTTGCTACCTCAGAGGAGTGGTGCATTTAACACAATCATGAATACGCCCTTAATGTTGATTGGTTTTCAGTGTGTATACTTTATAGTGTTAAATTAAACGTTGAAAAAAGCGTATAGTAACTATTTCATGTCATTTTTAATTTTTAATAGATAATAATATTAAACTTATACTATTTTTTTATTTTTTAAAATTAGAAAAAAAACACAATTTTTCGACGTAAAAACGAAAAGGCTCGAAACATCCGGGGATCAAAAAGTATTGTAGTCGAACTGTCTCTACCTTAAAAAAGCAGCCACATGCCACCTCTGCCCCTACCATCGCAATCCCCTTCAATTAATCGACTGCATCTATGTTTGCTAATCTCTATCGAGCTTTCTGCAAAATATATTTGACTGAATTAATTGCAGTTATAATTTTTTTTTACAGAATTTTTTTTTAAATGTGTCCCGAAAATGTGTATACAGTAGTATACACTCTTTACAACACCAACATTTATTTATACACACCTCCAGTTGATTGTATTTAATATTCTATTTTCCCTTCTGTACACAAAACCTACATGGCTTATCATGTATTACTTTTCTTGATTTTATAAACTCCATTATAGGCTAGGCACAAAAATGTGTCTTCATTTTTTTTTCTGACATAAAATCGTACACAGTAAAATTTTAAGCTCGGGTGTCATCCCCCTGGTGGGTGTCACCCGGGGCGGCCCGCCCCCCCCTCGTCCCCCTTAGCGACGCCACTGTTACAGATATACGTTATTTAAACCTTTTAAAAAATGTTTGTGTGGTTAGATTTAAACCAGTGTATTATATGTAAAGATTGAACATACACAAGTAGACGTTGTAGAATCTTTCAAAGGTTTTATTAAAGCAAATTGAATCTGCTTTTGACATTTCTGAAATGATTTTAAATAACTGATGATCTTAAAATAATAGACTGTAGAGGCCCTAAGTGTGTTAATACTTCTTCACGACTGGAAGGTATGGAGGAGTTGAAGAAAGACGAAATATTAAATGTCAATGTAAAATCCCGCTTAAAACGTTCATTAAACCTAATTTGTTTACATGATACTCCAACTGAAACGATATCTCTAACTATTTTAGTACACTAGAACCTTGTTACGCATTCTTTTCCATGTCCATATACCGTTTTTAATATCTAATTGCTTGTACAAGCAAGGCATTAAACAGACTTAAAGGATATGAAATAGTGAATATACCATGGAGCCATTTTGAGTTTATTTTTTAATCTAAAGAGGAACAGATAGATACAGACAAAAATCTCAGCACACGAACAGACGCAGGAACTTTGCTAGTCACAATGAAATCTTTTTTATTTTCTAATTTATTTCAAAGATGCCCGAGATTATTTAAAACGTATATTGTTAAAAAATACCAAGCAGAGGCTTCTCATAGAGAAACAAATGGACTACTTAAAGGATGCTTTGAAATTTAATAGAATTTTATGTGGAGACCCCATTCTTTCAATAGAATCTTCTAATCAAAGAACAAGAGAGCAAATTTTTGGTGATCGAAGCGAAAATGAATCCATGCTGTGAAGAAAAACAGTTCAGAACAAAGTTGTATTCTTCATAACATGAGTTTACTGTAGAGCTTCGTGTGACTTTTAGACAGTTATATCGAATTTAGAAAACATATATGTATTTTGTACACCAGCTAATATACTGGAATTTGAAATTTTGCCTTCAAATTAAATTATATTCAAAATATCTCACATGTCATTGTCAAGCAAGGAATATTTTAACCCCATGGTTAAAAAAAAGAAAAGAATTCATAAATTCAAGACCAGTCATTTTATTCAAGTTTATTAAGATATTGAGGCTAGAAGTTATCCCCTAACATATTGAAATTAACCGTTCAATTTCTTACATGTGTCTTAAATAATGCAAGTTTTTAAAATAGCTTCTTAAACATTTAGTTAATAAAAAAATTAATTACAATCAATAAAAAATACACCAAGAATATCTAATCTATAGCTATTTTTGCTATTGAGCATGGTATGGCTGACAATTGAATGTTTGGGCAATGAGGAAAAACAAAAATTCAATTTTATTTAAGAAATGAAGCTTTTCCTTATATTTATAATTATAACATAAACATGCATTGTGTCCTTATTATTACTTTCTAATATCTATCATTTTTTATAGCATTAACACATTTTTTCGGTGGGGGGGGGAGGCGGAAAATTTGGGTTCTGCCCCGGGCGGCACATGCCCACACTACGCCGCTGAGTGTCACAGTTTCATAATACTTAAGCCCCTTGGTTTCTCAGTTCTGTGACATAAGTATCACAAGATTTTATCTCTAATATGGAGTTTGACAGGGGTGCAGTGGTCGAGAGTCACGGGTTCGAGTCTCGGTGAAGGCTGGGTCTCGTTCTCGTGGCCAAGGGCGTCCCTGATTCCAACCAGCTCCTAGTGGGTACCCGACATCAGTTACAAAGGCGGCTGGGCATTGTGCTAGCCACACAATCCCCTCGTATGCCGTGGCTATAAAACTTGTGAACGCTGCTTCACTTGCCCCATAGGCCTGCATGTTCTAACAGGGAACTTTACTTTATGGAGTTTGAAATTTTAGCTGTTGAAACATTTACATATTTTAGGATAAATCCTACATTTCTGTTGTTAATTTCTTATTTGGTTTTTTAAAATTTTGATATAAAATTCCACTTTGTAATAAAAATGTTCTTTAAAGCAATTTAATGACGAGAAATTTGTCACCCCTTATAAAGTGCCACCAGCGGCATTTGTCCACCCTTGTCCCCCGTTCCCCCACCCCCCTCTCGCCACGCCACAACCGTTATTTGGGTCAAACGACAATGAAGAAAAAAAATCATAAAAGGACCAGTGAAATCAAGTGACTGATTACCAGATAATCTCAACAACGTAATACAGCTAACAATCATATCGTAACGTAGGTTAGACTTTTAAAACAATGAATACGCTGATTAGCATTTAATTGAATCAGTGCACTTTCATAACTCTGTGTGTATGTGTCTACACTCCCTTATTATTTTTTTAATAATGAGAAGAAGACAACATATTATTTGTGTCTGAACTATTACAGAAGAGCTAACAGTACAGTGATAGAAAATGAAAAAAATGTTCAACAATAACATACGTTACTTCAATGACATCGGTTGTATTGTAACAAAACAAAAAAATAATTTTTAATTGTCCTTTTTTACTGGTATATGATTTGCTAATTCTGAAAAGAGTTGAATAATTTATCCCATATCAAGAAATTGGTTTCTTCGATTTTTGTGTCATATTTAAAAAGATGTCTTTTAAAAATGTTCATTAAACACTTCTGTTTTTATAAGATAGCATTATGTTTATATTAGCTGTATTAAAATTTTAAAAATATAACTTTAAAAATAACTTCTCAATGTATCAATAAGCATTGTATTTATAGTGTTGAATTGAGTAAAGTGTGAAAGGATAACGAAAAGCAGGATTAACTTTTTCTTTATAGTGATTTACGTCTTTCCCAAAAGTATAAGAAGCAAAACAGAAGAAAGGCGAATAAAGTGTATTTACATTTTAAGTTTGCCAAATAAATTTTAAAAAACAACAAGAAAAACAAAAACAAACAACAACAAGAAATATCACATAATTTTAATAGATATAATAGATGAATTATCAAAAGTCTTAGACCGATGGTCACGGGTTCGAATCCGTGTGAAGGCAAGGGTTTGTTCCCGGGGCCTAGGGCGTCCCTGAGTCACCCCGCTCCGAATGGGTACCTAACACTACATGTAGTTAGGCGGCTGGGTAATGCGTGGAACCCACAAAGCCGTGGCCTGTGAAAGCTGCATCACTTGCCAACAGATCATCTGTCATGGTCTGTGGACGCAACTATCTTCTGCATAGAAGGAGCGTCTGTATAGATAAGATAAGATAAAAGCATTTGACAAAGTTCACCACCTTAGTTTACTTAAAAAACTTAACTACTTTGGAATCTCAGGTCCCTTACATCACTGGATCCAAGACTTCCTTTTGGGCAGGGGGGAGCAAACTGTAATAATTAATGGATCTAAATCTGCACCAATAAAGGTTAACTCAGGAGTTCCACAAGGAACTGTGCTAGGTCCCTTACTCTTTTTGATCTATATAAATGATTTACCCAACAACATCTCAACAGGTACAAAAGTTAGGTTATTTGCTGATGATTGTATAATCTATAGAACAATTAAATCAGAGCAAGATAGCAAAACTTTACAAAAAAGACTTAGATGAATTGATAAAATGGGCAACCAACTGGAGTATGTCTTTCCACCCAGAAAAGTGTCAACTGTTAAGATTAACAAAGAAAAAGAAACAAATAAATTCAAAATATTACATTCATGGAAAAGAACTGACCCAAACTAAAGATGCAAAATACTTAGGAGTCTTAATAAATGAGAAACTATCATGGAATCCCCATGTCAATGAAGTTATTTAAAAATCAAACAAAACCTTAGGCTTTATAAAAAGAAACTTTAACAAATGTAATAGAGATATAAAACTAAAATGCTACCTCACTTTGGTGAGACCCGTACTAGAATATGCATCTTCTGTATGGGACCCATCCACCAAAAAAAGCATTGATGAACTAGAACAAATTCAAAAAAGAGCTGCGAGATTCATTACAGGAGAATATTCAAAACTGACAAGAATAACACCATTAGTTAAATTATTAAACCTTGAAACACTAGAGGATAGAAGAACCAAGAGTAAAGTAGTAATCATACATAAAGCAATTAATTCTAATTTAGAAATACGACACAAAGATAACTTAATACAACCCTCAGGTAGACATAAAGATAAAAACACCTTTCTTATTCCGTATGCAAGAACAAACACATACAAATTTTCGTTCTTCCCGTCCGGAATTCTGGCGTGGAATGGGTTGCCTGAAGAAACCTGGAAAACCAACACTTTATCAATATTTAAATCTCTAATAAAAATGCAGGACTAAACACACACCATAGATTAAGAGTAGGACGCAATAATCTTCTGTATAGAAGGAGCTTCGGTAAACAGATAAGTTAAGATAAGATAAGATATATTTTAAGAATTAAATCACACTTACATCTTCTTAATTGACTGATTATTTTCATTTTATCAAGCAATACATTTTTACTATCTCTAATTCTTAGTGTATACACAAATCACACAGAGGAATATAAATTTTTAAAAATTATTTTTTAAAAAGTGTCTTTAAAAATCAGAGTCGCCGTGATACGCAGCGTTTGACGCCATCCTCTCCGCCACAGTTTAAATTGATGACACTGTAAAGAATTGTATCGTAATTTGGGTCAAACCATGATTAAAGAACATATAAAATCAAATCACTACTTGAAATCAAGATACTGACTACTAGATAAGATCATCAACGTGACACGGTTAACAATCATATCCTAGCGTAGGTTAGACATTTAAAACGATTCATACATACACTGATTATGTATGTTTACACTTACTACTGCAGAGGCGTAACAACGACTTGTCATCAGGGCAGTAGCCAAGAGCTATTCATTCAAATTATTCAAATTTAGTATTTTCCTACAGTTTGGATTTTAATGGTCAAGGGCGCCAACAATAAATTAGCCAAGGGCGCAGAAAACCCAGTTACGCTTCTGCCACACTGCTTTTTTAATGATGAGAAGAAGACAAAATAGTATTTGTGTGTCTGAATTATTACAGAAGAACTAACAGTAAAGTTTTCGAAAATGACAAAAATAATCACCAATGAGATACGTAACTTCAATAACATCGGCCGTACTCTAAAATCAAAAGGAAAAGCTTTTTAAATGACTTGTTCTTGATATACTATTTGCTAATTTAGAAGAGAGATGCAAATTTTATCCATATTAAGAAATGGATTTATTCGATTTTTGTCTGATATTTTCTAAAAAGGCTTTCTAAAATGTGTGTCCTTAAACACTTTTCTTTCTCTCTCTCTTTTTTGTGTGTTGTAGATAGCATTCCCTTAATATGAGCTGTATTTTTTTTTAAAAGTATGTCATGGTACATCTTGTATTATCTATACATACGCTCTTTCAATGCTAAAGAGCATGGTGTCAACATACCATGCCGGTCAGTTGGAAAATGACGCAGTGTTCACATGACAGGTCAATTAGGATTCACAAATTACACAGCCGCCTTTATTTCCCTAACTAATGCTAGGAAGCAGGAATTTAAAAAAAACAACAGAACATGGATTTTAATCAACACTAAGTTCCTAGTCATCATTGTGTGTAAAAATAATTTCTCAATGCATTTCCAAAGTAATGAATTGTATTTTAAGTGATAACTGTAGTAAAGCATTTTTTTTATTTGAAAAATTAATAAGAAAGAGGGTTAACTTCGCTTTTTAGCAGTTTCCGTCATTCACAAAAGAATAACAAGGAAAACAAAACAAAGAGAAATAAACTTTTTATTTTATATTAAAAAAATTTTTTACAAACAAAATGATATCACATTATGTTATTTTAATGAGGTATCTTCAATACATGTATTTTTATTTCATGCTTTGTTTACATATATTTTTAAATCACGTCTATTACTCATTTGAACCATAGAATTGACAAATGTTTACAAAGGATGAATGAAAATAGTCATATTATAAATCAACTTACCGAGATAAATTGCCAGAAAATTCGAGTAATAAGTTCTTATATAACCACTCATTTCAAAAACAAGTTGACATTTTATTAATCAATATAAATAGTTAATATCTTTATATAAATTTGACTTATAATTTACTTAGACAATATTTTTTAGAATTGTGTTAATGATGAAAAATGAAAAATTTTATGTTTGCACATGTGTTGTATATTTGTTATAAATTTGATTTTGTAATAGTTGTTTGATGCCATGATTATGGACACAATCTTTTGTTGGTTTAATTCTTTTAAATTATTTTTTTTTAGGAATGCAGTGAAAGTAAAATTATTGCTGCAAGTCCACAAAGATGTAACCTAGTTCTTGTCGAAACAAAATCACTGGCGGAAAACACACATGATGAAAATTTAAGTATATTTTTAAACACTAAGCATTAAATTGAAAGCAATAACTCAATTTACATTTTCAATATACATATCTTTTGATAAACGTTATAAACAGCAATATTGCAATCAACCCTCAAAAATATATTTTTTTAAAAAATATAAAAAATTCACATTCTAAAACTGGACGTATGCCGATTTCCCGCCACGCCTCCTGCAGACAATCACGGTGACGGTTATGGCGATGACCAGGACGATGAGCCCAGCAGACCCACCAATGATGGCACCTAGGTAGGGTGTGACGTCAAGGGTACCTTCCCTGCAGCCGAGAGTCTCGTCCAGGTTGTTTCCACAGTCGTCAAAACCGTTACAGGTCAACAGCTGGTCGATACAGATGCCAGAACGTTGGCAGTCAAAGGTTTTGTAGGGGCAGGCTGGGGACAGATGTGACGTCAATCATTATCAAAAGATATCGTGCAAATATATTTGATCTCATTTAATCACAGATCCCATGGAACAGCGATAGTTTAAAGAAATCAGTTCTTACACATAAACATTAGTGATGAGAAATTAATATGGTCAAATTAAATCAAACACAAAACCTCAAATACGTAAAATGGTATAAATCCTAGTAGTTTAATAGCAAGTCTCGTGTGTTTTAGGCTAATCTTTTCACAGTGATTCATTGCAAGCTATCTAATCTATTACTTAGGCTATAAATATTATGAATTTAATGTGAAATTTTTTACAAATCAAATCAGATTCCAACTAAAAACCTCTGATGCCCATGTGACTTACTGTTCTGATCGTATCTATCAAAGACCTCTGTGACGAGCAGGTCAACCATGGCCGGGGTGACGTACATGTTCTGCCATACCTGGAAGCTGAATGTTGTGTAGCTGTGAACGTCATATTGACCGGTGGGTTTGTAGGAGCCACAGTAACCCCTGTAACCTAAAGTAGATGAAACCAAGGAGATGTATTGGGACCACTGTAACCTAAAGTAGATGAAACCAAGGAGAAGTATTGGGACCACTGTAACCTAAAGTAGATGAAACCAAGGAGAAGTATTGGGACCACTGTAACCTAAAGTAGATGAAACCAAGGAGAAGTATTGGGACCATTGGATGGTTTTACTATATTAGTTTTTTTGTAGGCAATTGGACACCTGTGTTTAAAATGTATAAAAATTAAACTTGACAAAGCACAGTATTTTATAGCAGATTGTTCTCAACAAAGACATAAAGTGTAAAATTTAAATGTTCACTATTTTCTAAAAATATTTTCACACATAAGAAAAAAGACTGCATATTTTTGTTGTAGTTTAAAATTGAATACAAGTAAAATTTGTATATTGATCATATTTTAATATTAATTATTCCACATTTAAATTTCGAACTTTTTGAGAAATATTAATTTTTAATTAAAACTGTTAAAAAATGGAAACTAAATATCTATTATTACATGATTAAATACAAATGCCACTAGGTATAATTGCTTAAAATTAAAACGAATCTAAGTTTTTATTTTTTAATTGAAGTTAAAATAATTTTCATAAATTGTTGCACAGTAATCAAACACTTTCAAACACAAAGACACATAATTCTCGCTGTACCTATCAAACACAATTGCACATATCTCTCGCTGTGCCTTTCAAACACAAAGACACACATCTCCCGCCGTACCTTTCAAACACAAAGACACACATCTCCCGCTGTACCTTTCAAACACAAAGGCACATATCTCTCGCTGTACCTTTCAAACACAAAGACACACATCTCCCGCCGTACCATTCAAACACAAAGACACATACCTCCCGCAGTACCTTTCAAACACAAAGACACACATCTCCCGCCGTACCTTTCAAACACAAAGACACGCATCTCCCGCCGTACCTTTCAAACACAAAGACACACATCTCCCGCCGTACCTTTCAAACACAAAGACACACATCTCCCGCCGTACCTTACAAAACACAAAGACACATGACTCCCGCTGTACCTTTCAAACACAACGGCATATATCTCCTGCTGTACCATTCAAACACAAAGGCACATATCTCCAGCTGTACCTTTCAAACTCAAATGCACATATCTCCCGCTGTACCTTTCAAACACAAAGGCACATATCTCCCGCTGTACCTTTCAAACACAAAGTCACATATCTCCTGCTGTACCTTTCAAACACAAAGGCACATATCTCCTGCTGTACCATTCAAACACAAAGGCACATATCTCCTGCTGTATCTTTCAAACACAAAGGCACATATCTCCCGCTGTACCTTTCAAACACAAAGACACATATCTCCCACTGTACCTCTCACACTAAAAGAACATTGGTCCCAATGTGTCAGACAGTAAAAATATATATAACTCCCAACGCTAATTTTCAAAAAATTAAAAGATAACAAAGTATCTCTTAAAATAACAAAATAATTATCACAAGAATTAAGAAAATAGTAATAACTCTCACACTTAAAGACTATAGTCACAGTTAGAGGTTGTATGGTTTGAATAAATATTTGATTTTTTAAAATCACTTTATTTAAAGTTTTTAAAAAACTTTTTATAATTAAAACAAAATAAACATATATGGGTATGCTAAAAAATATAAGCGTCTAAATTATAAATAAAATTTGTAACGAGTTTTTACATGCAGCCGTAAATAGTTGAGATTTAAATTCTTTTCTTCACAAAAAAAATTATTTCAAAGTGTATGTGAGGTATACTTTTTAAATTAAAATTTTTTTAAAAATTAATTACATTTTTAATTATTTGTTGCCGACCATAAAGTACGTCACGCTATTTTTAACCATTTTTGACCCCCCCCCCTGTTACAAACTGTCACAAATCTCGGGAACCTACCCCCATAAAGTCAGCATTAGTCTTACTGACCAGATTCCATTCTGGCTCCTGGGCACCTGCCTGTACAGGGAGACAAACAGAACTCCTGACGGCAGTCCTGCCCAGACAGAATTAGGACCAAGAGTGGGACCCACCGCTGTCCCAAGCGCCTTGGATCCGACACCCGACCTCATCCCTGCACCTACCGACAGGACATTGAGGAGGACGACCCAGCATCTACCAGTTGTTACGTCCAAGGTACAACTGAAGCCATGGGCGTCGCTAGGAATTTTTCCAGGGGGGGGCAAAAAAATCCCACTTTTTTTTATTTTAACTGACAATGCCATACAGGTACAATTTTCAATTAAATTCAAGTTCAGTATAAAATAAGGGTTGAAAAAAGCCTTAGAAATTAATAAGACTTACAAATTAGTGTTGTAATAGCTAAAATACAACATTTATTGATGCATTTAATAAATTAAAAACTTTTTTTCTCAAATGTAGGGGGGGCAAATGCCCCCCTTGCCCCCCCCCTTCCCTACGCCCATGACTGAAGCCAACACACGCACGCCGCGCATGTTGATGTCCGTACGTGTACACAAACTACACGCACGGAGCCGGCTATTCACACTCCGTAATCGCCGATGTCACCTGGACCATATGTGAAACAGCCTACAGAGTACCACCTGAACCGAACGATCCAGTCGTGGGAACCTGCAGTACCAACTACACACTCCAGCACTGAAGGTGCCTAGTGTAGGGCAGAATTACCGAGTGGGTCGCTTCATTGCACACAGCTGCAGAGAACAGGACACGCCGACCAGGGGAGCCACAGCGCCAGCCGCCACACCTCAACGACCGAGGGAACACGGAGCGGGGCTAGACGACCTAGGCGGACCGTGACCCCATTACATTTGAGTACCAACCCAATAAACATTAGGTCACGTGGCATAACGCTGATGATGATCGATTTAAGTCAAATAGTGGACAATTAATTTGTTATATCACTACTCCCATTCGGAACTACTTTCCGCTTTTGTACAAATTGTATAATAAATTTCATTGTGTTACATTTTACACCTCTTTAGTCTGTTGATAATCGTATGCAAGAGATCACTAAAGATTACGTCATGAGCGGGAAGGTGATAAGTTAAATATTACACCCCTAGACAACTTGCCAAACATAGATATACATCTTTCTCGCCACAAACATAAATCAAATTTCTTTGCTTGTAAAATCGTCAGGAAGACCTTTAAACGATGTCATCATTTCGGATCAAGTGATGGTGAAATTGACTGTTGACAAATCTCTTTTTTTTTAAATCCAGCGGGCTATAATTTCTCTACTACTTCTGATGTATAGATATTTAATTAATCTAATCATAAAGTCTAGCAATGACCATAAAAATATTTATACTTAGAGTTTAAGGACTTTTAAAGGAATGCTCCATAGTGTATACCCACTGCAAACTATGGGAGATTACTACTAACCAAAATACACGGATGTTTCTTGAGTTAGCTGGATCGACTCATAGTTGCATATTCCCTCAGTGTTGATGTAGTCTGACGGCATACTGTAGTTTAGGAACGTGGCTACTAGCCTATTGCCCATGGATGGCCTGAATGTCATACTGCATTGTTTGTTGGGATAAAGATAACTTTGCTGGGACAACTTTACTCTTATTTCTTTGTCCACATAGATTGTAGTCCCACAGAATTGGTCCAAGTAATCTGGAGGCAATACAAAAATAGTTCTTATCAACAATGCATTTCAAAGTTTTAATTTTTAAAATAAAACAACTTTTTTAAATTTGTCTAAAAATGATTATTATTTTATTATTTCTTCAAAGATTAATATTAAAGACAAATTAAAGATAAATTGAAATAAGTCAATATTTTTAATTACAAAATATTATTCACCAACTCAAAATATGTGTATGGTTGCGGTTGAACGTATAATAAGATCGTTTTTAAAAGGATCAATAGGATCACTTATAGCTAAATAACTCTAAAAGCCGAATCTGCTGTCCAGCAAATGTTAGTTGAGAATGAAACTGTCATCAACTGTTGAACGAAGAAATTACGGCATCACTAATTAAATTAAACGGCTTCCCTCGAATTTTTTCTTACTATGGAAATTCAACTAAGCAGGTACAATGAGATTAGCTAAATCATTATTTCCAAAACCTTAAAAAATATACTGTCTAAAAAAATATATTTTATAATCAAAATAAAGTATCAGCAAGAGGCCTTTTATCATTTTGACATTGTTAAATTAATTCATAACTAGATCACATATCAGCCATGTCATACATTCCAGAAAGTAGACAGAGGAATTTATTGAGTTGCTATGTCAAAGAATGAAAACTGCAAAAGTACGCCACAAAATTTGTTGCAACGCTCATTTGCTTTGGGCATTATTTTGGCTGCCGTTATTTAAAATGGCATCTTTTAATCGGGTCAGCAATTATTCTCTGAATAACTTACAAGTATACGGATAGAATCTGGCCACAGCTGTCGAGAGTAAGCAGACAAGTACCACCAAAGTTTTTGTTCTTGAGGACGGAGACATGGTATAAAACCCAATGAATAATCTGAAAAGAAAGTTATATCAATTACTAGTGATACGTTAACAGTAGTGAATAAAAGAGTTATGCTATTTACCATAAACAATTTATCATTTTGCAGTCACCTGCATAAAGGAAGCAAATGAAAATTTCATATTAAAATGAACTAATTTAGCAGTTAAACAAACGCACAAACTTCCTTATAATTTAGTATGCAATTTAATAAGCATGAAACAATTTTACGCTGTTTAAAATGTATCCTAGTATACACCTAATATGCTCTCAATTAAAAATGAACCATTTCGAATTTTGACGGATGTTTTATGTTAATTACAGGAAGTAAAATTTGTTATGTTCGATGATACTGCATTAAAAACATGAGGCGACGTCTGGGCGATCATATGTAACACACCAATACTGAGAGGTTCTGAATATTTTGTTCTCACTTAGAATTGAACATAATACCATCAGATGAGGAGGCAAGCGCTGATTCAACCACAGGGCAGACATATTAATGCAAATACAATGTAAATTTATGTAGCTAAAAAAATTCTGGCGGACACACACACACACACACACACAGGCTGATGAGTAAAATCTCGATAAAATAAATCATGCGTGACAGATTCCAGTGACAAAAGTAATACGGTGATGGCATTTTCAAAATACTTGTTAATAATGAACTTCGAATTTGAAATTAATAAGTAATTGTTTATTGCCTTAATTGTTTTTTTTAAAGTCTTCAATAAGTTGTGATTCACGGTTAGTTACCTCACTAAAAATGTTTACGATTTATTAAATATGAATTATGAATATTACCTAGCATCACAACAAGCTCATTAAAACAATCTTTTGTTGTCTAGGCCTATAACTCCTGAGAACCAGATCGATATTTTGAACACAGTTGTTACTGTGACAATGATTGTACTTCATTTAATATCATACTAGGTTGTGCTGGGGCACCATGGCGCCTGCGGCGCCCACTTTTTTAGAGCACCTAAAGCGCCCACCTTTCTTTTTCAAAAGCCCAACTAACTTGTCCTTGTATGATAAATACGAAATATTCATGAAATGTACACAAAGTATTTTATAATTAACCACCATCCAATCCTCTTTTTACATTGTTCCCTTTTCCAAAATTAAAATATGACCTAAAACAATGACGTCATATAATGAATTTTAAGTCTATATTTTCAATTTTTTTTTAAAGCAGAGTGATGTCCCTTAGCGTTACAGAATGAGTGAGTCAGTCAGTGATTATTGAGGGTGTTTATTTATATAATAATTTAGTTTCCATTAGTAAATAGAAAGGCCATACTATTTTAAATGTGTGTATACATGTATATCATTCTTACTAATGTCTACAAAAAGTAATTTGGTTCACATACAAGAAAATGTGCAAATTCAACAACAAACCTACAACACAAAGTTTTCCTTGATTCTATCAGCATTTAGTATTCATATGACAGAAATGATTTAGAAATACGACTCCATAACGCTTACCTAAACAATTCATTTTTGAATTTGCTCTGAATTACATAGTAGTTAAAATCACCAAATGAAGCGCTCTCAACAGATGTTATTCTTGTCAGTTTATAATACATTTATTGACATATTTACCTTTTCAGAATTTTGCTCCCGGGAAAACTCTATTTGACAATGTAAGATTTAACGATGAGATGAATTAAATAGGCAATATTCCGTATTTATCAGTGATCAGTGAATGGCTTGTTATATTATTAGATGCTTACGAAATTATTCTCCATTATCTAAAACCATCGTATCACATTGATACACAAAATACCGATGGGTAATCGAATCGCTACAATTGATTGAGATACATTTTCGATTACAAATTTTTTCAGTTATTTTTCTGCGTGCCATAAAGTAGATAAATGGCTGTCGGCTTTTATACTTGGAGCATAAAGTTTCGCGCACTAATTGGCACCTGCATAAAATGAAATTTTAAAAAAATGTAATAATTATGAATTGATAATGGGTCAGGAGAAAACAAACAAGGTAAATATTAAAGAATTTTTCTGTGATTGAGGTAGGAGTGAGAAATGCAATGAAAATTGATTATCTAAAAAATGTCCCCAACGCCGCTTTACCGGCGAAATTTCAGCAAATGTTCATTTAATTAATACATTACTGCTAGAAATCCTGTCCATGTAATATTAACGATGTGTATAAATGTCTGATGTACACTGTGTAATTAAATGTAACTGTAGTCTGTAGTCTCTGTACACTTGAACTAGCCTGTCTTAGACTCAAGGCGATTCACGTATATATTTAACTTGTTTTTTGTAGCACCTGGGGTTAACTATTTCTTAAAAGTAGAATTTGACAATTAAGTTAAAATACAAAAACCACTGTGGTTTTCACTGACGCTTTACTGTGGCTTTACATACTTCCTCCTTTTACCTATATCCTGTGTCCCTGTTTGTTTGTTTGTTGTTTTTTTTTCCTTCTTTTTATTTTACATAAATATTTTAAATTATCTTATGATATAGACAAATATGTTTTAAGAATGTAGATATTACTTATGTAAGTACCTATTTTGTGTTATTGTACTGATGAAGGCATTAGCCGATACGTCTATTGTCGTTTTATTTTAAAATAAAGCTTAAATTTATTGTTTTCATTGCACAAATGTGTTTGTGTATTTTGTATTTTATTTAAAAGCTTTATCGCAGTCCCATTCTGTATGACAATTAAGTTAGCATGTTTGCTATATTTATTTCTCAGCTTCTGTCTCACATTTCAAAATATTTTAGCATTTTTTACATATAAACACTTTTTATCTCTATATATATAATTCTCTTCATGGGACCATGCGACGCAAACAAGCTGCAAGTATGTGCAACCGAGCATGACGAATGACCCTCGCTCGGGTCAACTAAATACAAGCGAGGTGGGATGAAATGAAAAAAAAGACGGTGGGAGTGGGTGGCAACAATGCACTTGCGTTCAATTGCATTGTCCTTCACTGTAAATGTGAGATTCGTAGTGTACTGGTTATCACATCCGCATCTTACGTCGATGGTCCTGGGTTCAAGCCCCAGCGAAAATATTGTTTTTTTTTAATTTTAAAAAATGTCTGTTTGTGCCCGTTCTTTTACCCCTTTATTGCCAACACTAGCTGAAACTGTGGCGTAGCATACGCCGCTTATGATTTAGTTACGGGTGAAGACTTCCTGAAAGACACAGTTGTCAAAATGGGATGTGTTTGGGCAAACGACTGTCAGTGAATGAAAAGAAGGAAATCTGGAGAGACCCGCGGCGTAGCATACGCCGCAGACTTGCTCATAATAGACAGTGCAAAGAACGGATGGGAGGGGGTGAGAGTACAGACTCAAAAAGCAGCACAAAGTAAGTAAAACATAGCGAGTAAACATGGACACAAGCACACTGAGGTTGTTGTACCCGCCTCCCATTTAATACTACCATCCCTTAAACATAAACTGTGATTGACCGACCCTAGCGAGGGTTAGTCATATTTAGGGTTGTTAATTGCGTGTTGTTGTTTTGTGTTTTGTGTTTTTTTTTGTTTTTTTTTGAAAACCGATTATCGACTACATGCACACTGAGGTTGTTGTTACCCGCCTCCCATTTAATACTACCATCCCTTAAACATAAACTGTGATTCGTCGACCCTAGCGAGGGTTAGTCATGTTTAGGGTTGTTAATTGCGTGTGGTTGTTTTTCGTTGTTTTTTTAAAAACCGATTATCGATTATGTAACTCTGATTTTAAACCGATTATCGTTTTATAGCTGACTTCATAGAAGTTAGGGGTGTACCGAATTTGGCCTGCACACGTCTTGAAACCAACAATGAGTTGGCAGTCCCCACAACCAACGTTCACTCGCGTTGTTTTGTATTCTTTGTGCTGTAGTTTGTGTCCGTTATTTCTCCACTTTCTTTGCACTCTCCATGAGCAAGTCTGCGGCGTATGCTACGCCGCGGGGCGTCTAGTATACGTTATTTTTACTTTTTTAAAATTATGAAATTTCAATGAAATATAATTAATTTAAGTAATTAAAACACAATATTTTATCGGTTCTAAAACATCGTCCTTAGAATTTAAGTTTTTCGTCCATAAAAAAAACAGAAAGGAATTTTAAAAGTATATTTTAATACACTACAAGTTGGTCTATTGATTTTATAAAATTAAAAATTTTCAAAATAAATATTCAAAGACAGTCATAACATATGTTGTTTTAAATAATATTTTAGGTTCAATTGAGCTTTACCATCCTTATGCCAACACTCTGCACGAGTCAAGCGGAGTCAAGCGTTAGATGTTGTGTTGACTTGGTCCTGGTATGACAAAAAGGGAACCACGCTTTGAATGATCGACACAATAAGTGAAAGTGAAACAATATGAGCTGATTGAATGAAAACTTTTTATCGCATATATTACATTTAATACTTTTAGCATTTTAATACTTTTTAAAAATATTTACTTTTTGTCGCATATATTACATTTAATACTTATAGCTTTTAAATACTTTTTTAAAATGTTTTTTACCACGTTTTTATTAACTCGCTTTCTTTCTTGTGGCATTATGTGTCTGTCCAAAATTTTTTCAATTCTGCCAACGTAAAATTGAACCACTTTTGATGATTCTAGAGATCTGAAAATTTTAACACAGATAGATCTTGGATGACAATGCATTGTATCAAAATTACAGATCGATCGAATGTATCGTTATTAAATTATTGAACTTTGTAGTTTATCTATATATAAGCATCTGTACCGTCTGCTTTTGTTGAGATCCATGAGTTCACCCCGTGACCACATCACCGTGTTTTTAAAACTTTGGGCGGGCGCTTGTGAGGTGTTTGGTAAAATAAATAGAGGTAAAAAAATATTTTTAAAAACCAGGTTGCTATAAGTGGACTAAAAAGAATAAAATAAATAGAAGTAAAAATTAAAAAGAAGAAAATAATTTAAAACTAATAAGTTCATGTACTTTGATTTAATATGACTAAAAAGGTGGGGCGGGTGTTTGGTATAAAAATCAAAGATGTCTAATGTAGAAGGCAAAATAGAGATCTATAAGTGAGAGAATGAGTGAACCGCATATGTTAAACCTCATAAGCGCCCGCCCCACGTTTTTAGTCATATTAAATAAAAGTACTTGAACTTATAAGTTTTTAATTATTTTCTTCTTTTTAGTCCACTTATAAAAACGTGGTTTTTTAAAATCTTATTTTTACTTCTATTTATTCTTATGAAGTTAAATAGTGTTTAATAAAACTATTTCTCGATTCTTAGAGTCCAATGCACGGCCTTCTGTCAAATTCAAATATCTAATGACCTCCCTTCTATCACCATCATTGGTGTGGTTGATGCTACTTGGTGTGATGTCATACATCTTTTCCGAGGCAAAAGCGAGACTAACGCTTTATCCAAAAACAAGTATATGTATTTTCTTAATATTAATACTTAGATATTAGATTTTGTTTCACTTTCTTTCGTATCATTAAAAATCCCTTCTTTACGCTAAGCTGTTTCATTTCAACAACAAACCATTCCATTTTTAGTTTCCACCGTGTATAGGAAAGCAACATTCGTTTATATTCCCTATTCTTCACCTTATATTTCAAAGGTCTTTTAACTCACGCAAACTAATTATCTTTGTATAAATTTCTGTGTGTGTATGTGCATGTTTTACATATTTATTTTTAAAACCCTTTCAGTTTACATGGACGCTGTCTGTGGCAAGCACTTTGCTGTAAACCATTCCATACTGATGGCCATCAACAAAATCCCTGCCAAGAAACGTTCTTGTAGAGTCCACTTCAAGCCCTTGAGTGCTGACTGGCTGCTGGGCTCATTCACAACGTACAGTCTTCAAATGCTGCAGCCAAACTGCACGGCTGAAGCTATCCACCTTGGCACGGCCACTGACAACTTCTTCCGTAGGTTACACAATTTGCTATCGTTCAAACAGACCCTACCGTAGGTTACATCATTGTATTGGTTCAAACAGGTCTTACGATAGGTTACAGCCTTGTTAGGTTTCAACCACAGCTTAACGTAGATTACAGCATTTTTAAACGTCAAAAGATCAAACAATTCAAAAATATTCTTAGACAGTTTTGATAGACATCTTTACAAGAAAATAAAAGACTGGTACATAAATAATTATACATTTTTTTTCAGAAAAGTAAGTTTTTGGAATGTATTTGGAAAAGATTGTGAATTCTTATATTGTAAGATTATAACTATACTTATTCTTATTTTTTCAGCTATAGCCTGTGTAATTTATCGTGTTAAGACTTTCATATTGCCTACTGTTTTATTTTTCATATTTCAAATCATCGTCGTTGTAATTTCGAACACGTAAATCGAAGCGTAAAGATCACCTCCAGCACTGCCAGTAATGTGCATCCTAAATGCCATGCCGATATCCATAAACCTTAAGTTTTTAGAAAAATGTGAATTACATTTACCCATATATGTTTACTCAATTTACTTTTTAAAATAGAATAAACGTAACTCAGATTCTAACTAGTGACTATGTTCGGCCTATCAATCTAATTTCCTTCGTTAGTTCCAGAAGGATACTGTGAAAAGAAGCCACCTCCTAACACGTTCGACTTTGGAATGGATGCAATTATCACGCTTACATCCCTTTACGCCCACCAAGAGGGTAGACTACACGCAACAATACTGATCAGAGAAATATTTAGGAAACCAAAAGGACTTGTTGGTAAACTTTCATTTAAAGGGTTAAGAGAAGAACTAAGATGTCGGTGTTTATTAGACTTGGGTTACACAGGGGGTTACACAAGGCTTTTTGAACATTGACAAATTACAAACATATTATGTCCACACATTACCTCAATATAACACCCACAGACCACCAATGATAAAGTTGACAAATTACAAACACATTATGTCCACACATTACCTCAATATAACACCCACAGACCACCAGTGATAACGTTGACAAATTACAAATATGTTATGTCCACAAATTACCTCAATATAACACCCACAGACCACCAGTGATAACGTTGACAAATTACAAACACATTATGTCCACACATTACCTCAATATAACACCCACAGACCACCAGTGATAACGTTGACAAATTACAAACACATTATGTCCACACATTACCTCAATATAACACCCACAGACCACCAGCGATAACGTTGATAAAATACAAACATTTAAGATTGATTAATTGTCAAAATGTTGCACAGACTCATAATTTTATGAAGATGTTCCATCAAATAAATAATAAACTTTTATAAAAATAATTATAAACAGTTTTCATCGATTACTTACCAACATTTTCCGCTGGTTAATTAACAAAACCAATTACCGAAATGTTAAATCGACTAAATATCAAAATGAAATATAGTATCACTTCATTATGTGACATTCAATAATTACAAGCAATTTAAAACGACTTAAAGCTGTGTTTCACAAAGAATAATTACCAACATATAACACACCTTTTTTTTTAAAAAGGCACTTTAAATTAGAATAGGAATTATGTTTTAAAGATAAACTTAAAGTTGTAGTGCCACTAAGCTTATACCATTGTGCCAGTTCCTAAAGTATGGATGTTGTTTTAGAAATCTCACTCTGTCTCGTGAATATGTTGCTGAATGAAACTTTAATTAATTTCTGGATGTTTTAAATTGAATGCATTTATATATGTTAATATTTTTATTTGTTGCTCTGCAAGCCCAGCTTCTTGCATGGGTTCTGGGCTATTTAAGTCATTAAATCATTATTAATTATTATTATTAAAAGAACTTTGAGAAAAATCAACATCTCCGTTCCTTATTGTTATAGATGATAGAGGCCACAAAGTCGAAAATTTGTGTTAGTTGGCATAGACATTTAGTATGAGTAGAAAAGTGTCGTGTTCTAAACAGGTGTTACGCAAATAATTTTGAATGAGTCTTCATGGATATGGGGGATAATAGTCACTATGCTGCAAATGCATGGGATTCACTCTTCCATAATCAAAATTAAGTTGTTCAAAATTACACGAATAACCACTTAATTTGAAGACAACAGAAATAATAAGTTAAAAGTAGTATCACAAAAGTTCATTCCTGGTACACTCTTCCATCAGGGCATCCTCTCTAGTGAATAAATCCTTAGATATTTATGGAATCTAGTCTAAGATTCAAAGAGTTCTGGTATTTCTCTTTCAAAATACACAAAACTGTGAAAGTGGCATTTGACGTCATTCATGATACCCAGAGTCGTACCTTGGATGACTGTACCCCAAGTCTAACAATTACTCACTATCAAAACTCTGCTACATAAGTCTAACAATTACTCACTATCAAAACTCTGCTACATAAGTCTAACAATTACTCACTATCAAAACTCTGCTACATAAGTCTAACAATTACTCACTATCAAAACTCTGCTACATAAGTCTAACAATTACTCACTATCAAAACTCTGCTACATAAGTCTAACAATTACTCACTATCAAAACTCTGCTACATAAGTCTAACAATTACTCACTATCAAAACTCTGCTACTTAAGTCTAACAATTACTCACTATCAAAACTCTGCTACATAAGTCTAACAATTACTCACTATCAAAACTCTGCTACTGCTACATAAGTCTAACAATTACTCACTATCAAAACTCTGCTACATAAGTCTAACAATTACTCACTATCAAAACTCTGCTACATAAGGATATGTGAAAGTGAACACAAGTCATGACACTAGAGCTATGTGACTTTCCAGTTCTAATTCAGCTTATGTGAGTCATTTACGAATAAATTTCGAACCACCACGATCTTCATATAATGGCTTTTAGATTAACCGAAAAGGCTTTCATCTTCAGGCTGTCCCATCGGCCTGTTCGACTGTCAGTTGAACGACATGTGTATAGAGGTCGGACTGACCTGCAACGGTTTGGACGACTGCAGCAACAAGAAGGATGAGACCATCTTCTGTGGATACATGGCCGTGTTCTACACCAGCATGGCGCTGCTGATGCTTGCAGCGTTCTCCCTGTGTCTGCTGACTGGCTACTTTGGTAGGAAGCAATACGCCATCAAAACGTCCTTCATGCAAGACAGGAGGAACCAAAGACCCGTGTTTTCACCCATCTCGAAAACCGCACCGGTAGCAAATGTAGAAGAAGAAGTCATTGTTCCATCGCAATCTGCCTCTGAAATATAAAACAATTACATATTCCAAATAATTGACGGTCAGAGTTGATTAAATTCTTTTACGTTCACTGCAAGTACGTTGATAAGTGATTGGCTGTTAAAGTAGTACGTTGATAAGTGATTGGCTGTTAAAGTAGTACGTTGATAAGTGATTGGCTGTTAAAGTAGTACGTTGATAAGTGATTGGCTGTTAAAGTAGTACGTTGATAAGTGATTGGCTGTTAAAGTAGTACGTTGATAAGTGATTGGCTGTTAAAGTAGTACGTTGATAAGTGATTGGCTGTTAAAGTAGTACGTTGATAAGTGATTGGCTGTTAAAGTAGTACGTTGATAAGTCTTTAGTGATTGGCTGTTAAAGTAGTACGTTGATAAGTGATTGGCTGTTAAAGTAGTACGTTGATAAGTGATTGGCTGTTAAAGTAGTACGTTGATAAGTGATTGGCTGTTAAAGTAGTACGTTGATAAGTGATTGGCTGTTAAAGTGGTACGTTGATAAGTGATTGGCTGTTAAAGTGGTACGTTGATAAGTCTTTAGTGATTGGGTGTTAAAGTAGAACGTTGATAAGTGATTGGCTGTTAAAGTAGTACGTTGATAAGTGATTGGCTGTTAAAGTAGTACGTTGATAAGTGATTGGCTGTTAAAGTAGTACGTTGATAAGTGATTGGCTGTTAAAGTAGTACGTTGATAAGTGATTGGCTGTTAAAGTAGTACGTTGATAAGTGATTGGCTGTTAAAGTAGTACGTTGATAAGTGATTGGCTGTTAAAGTAGTACGTTGATAAGTGATTGGCTGTTAAAGTAGTACGTTGATAAGTGATTGGCTGTTAAAGTAGTACGTTGATAAGTCTTTAGTGATTGGCTGTTAAAGTAGTACGTTGATAAGTGATTGGCTGTTAAAGTAGTACGTTGATAAGTGATTGGCTGTTAAAGTAGTACGTTGATAAGTGATTGGCTGTTAAAGTAGTACGTTGATAAGTGATTGGCTGTTAAAGTGGTACGTTGATAAGTGATTGGCTGTTAAAGTGGTACGTTGATAAGTCTTTAGTGATTGGGTGTTAAAGTAGAACGTTGATAAGTGATTGGCTGTTAAAGTAGTACATTGATAAGTCTTTAGTGATTGGCTGTTACAGTAGTACGTTTATAAGTGATTGGCTGTTAAAGTAGTACGTTGATAAGTGATTGGCTGTTAAAGTAGTACGTTGATAAGTGATTGGCTGTTAAAGTAGTACGTTGATAAGTGATTGGCTGTTAAAGTAGTACGTTGATAAGTGATTGGCTGTTAAAGTAGTACGTTGATAAGTGATTGGCTGTTAAAGTAGTACGTTGATAAGTGATTGGCTGTTAAAGTAGTACGTTGATAAGTGATTGGCTGTTAAAGTAGTACGTTGATAAGTGATTGGCTGTTAAAGTAGTACGTTGATAAGTGATTGGCTGTTAAAGTGGTACGTTGATAAGTCTTTAGTGATTGGGTGTTAAAGTAGAACGTTGATAAGTGATTGGCTGTTAAAGTAGTACATTGATAAGTCTTTAGTGATTGGCTGTTACAGTAGTACGTTGATAAGTGATTGGCTGTTAAAGTAGTACGTTGATAAGTGATTGGCTGTTAAAGTAGTACGTTGATAAGTGATTGGCTGTTAAAGTAGTACGTTGATAAGTGATTGGCTGTTAAAGTAGTACGTTGATAAGTGATTGGCTGTTAAAGTGGTACGTTGATAAGTGATTGGCTGTTAAAGTGGTACGTTGATAAGTCTTTAGTGATTGGGTGTTAAAGTAGAACGTTGATAAGTGATTGGCTGTTAAAGTAGTACATTGATAAGTCTTTAGTGATTGGCTGTTACAGTAGTACGTTGATAAGTGATTGGCTGTTAAAGTAGTATAACATTGATAAGTGATTGGCTGTTAAAGTAGTACGTTGATAAGTGATTGGGTGTTAAAGTAGTACGTTGATAAGTGATTGGCTGTTAAAGCAGTACGTTGATAAGTCTTTAGTGATTGGGTGTTAAAGTAGTAATTTGATAAGTGATTGGCTGTTAAAGTAGTACGTTGATAAGTGATTGGCTGTTAAAGTTTTACTTTAATTTAAACGGTTAAGCCAGAACCTAATGGATCATGAATAACACTATAAAATGAGAGGCTAACTTGTCTTATCTACGTACTACATGGATACCTCCGTTTTATATCCATTATAGTCATTGGATTTTACAACTTTAAGAACCCTAACTGGCAACCAGGACAAAAAGGAAATGTTTTGGATCCAACAAGTATGGTGTATTGTAAGATTGCGAGCCATTTGTTGAAGTTTTATGGCGGAAACTTTGGCTGTTTAAATTTAATATTCTAAATGAAATATTTGTAAAACGATCTAAATATAAATTCTGTAATAGGATCGTCCCTAGAAAAAAATTAGAATTAACATTGATAGTAGTCCAAGAGTTAGTCATATTACCAAATCACTATGGACAAAAAGAATGTTAATTATTTTTATTTTAAAAAAAACTTAAATAGGATTCCCCTTCCTTAAAAATATTTTTTTTTAAAATTAATAAACATATTTTAAAATTACCAAAAATACAACTTTGAAGATATGTTATAGTAGAAACCTGGGGAAAATATTCGGAGAAAAACATTTGCAATAAAAAGAACGATGCATAGCGCACTTAAATGCACGATGCATTAGCTATTATTTGAACTAGCTGCAAAATGGAAGTGCAAATAGACTATTCTCTTTGGTATTAATGGTGGGAATTTCATAAATATAGGATGTGCCTTGTTTCAGTGGTCTAAAAATAAATGGAAAAGTAAAGACCAAACGAAACTGAATAGTAAACGGCTTTGGTGTAATGGTAATTAATTGAAGTATAGTATCGTTTCTTAAAATAATAATCTTTAGTTCATAAAGAATTGGATTAACAAAGTTAGCGGTGCACTCGACTGTAAACATTATTGTTAAGGCAGATCGAGGCGTATTTCCGGGAATGTGAGACAACAAAGATACTTTTACCTTCATCAATTATTTTTAAATCCTTTATATTAACTCGTGGTGTCTGCGGCCGACCGACCGACCGACCGAACCGCCCTTGTCGCCAAAACTTTTGAGCGATTTTTAACCCACTAGCTCATAAGCTAGCGAGCTGAAATTTTGCAGGCAGTTTTGTACCGATAATAAAAACAATGTATCAAAATTTCAGATCGATCGCAGGTACCGTAATTAAATTATTGATTTTTTAGATTATTTTATTTATTCCTATGTATCATGCTATTTTTTGAGATAGAGCGTCGCGGTGCGTATTATATTGAACAACCTTTCTGTCGCGCAATAAGGTGCGTATTTTATTGACAACTCTTTTTATAAACATATTCCTGATCGGTGCGCATTATATTAAACATGTTTTACGACACAACTGCAATTTTGTATTTCTGGATGGTCTGGCGCTGCGTATTATAATGAACATTCTTTTAGTTACTTCTCGTACATAAAGGATTTATAGTCAAAAACTTGGTTTTTTACGGGTTTTTCTTATTCAAACTCAAGAACAGAATGGAAGTAAAGGTTATGTATCGCCCTCTAAGAATAACAAGGTTCTAAGTCGATTTAATAAAAAAAAATTATGACCCCTGGGATGTAGTCCTTTTATCAATCTATCACATTAAAAAATTAAGAAATCTTTATCGTGAGCTAATTTTGCAGGAATTACAGAATAAAATGGTTCTAACTCTATATAGGTCTACATAATGTAAAATGTTCAAACGCGAATATCTCGGCTCGACCAAAAGATCCCATAGAACCTTGTTATTCTAGACTAAAATATTATTTTAAAGTACTAATGCATATTTTATTATATCGCTAACATTTCCATAAATTTGAAGTATATGATTTTAGATCTTAGGTCGTAAAATCTTTAAACTTCATATGCATTCGATTCTGGAAATATTTTAGAAAATAGCATTAGCAAAATTAAGACGCTAATTTTAAGAGCTATTTTATGCCAGGACTTAAAGAATATAATGAAAATATTTCTAAAACAAAGTCATCCACTGCAAATACAATGCAATGCAATGGCCACCAAATATATTTTTCTTTATATATTTTAAAAGCGTAATCGACATACCCAAAACTAGCATGAACCTAGCCAAGACATGTGGACTCGTCCTAGACATTTATTGGTTACATCACTGTCTACACCCACCAACCATATTCGCCAGGGAAAATACATTTTTCCCAAACACAAGTAAGTAAAATATTGCAACACTTCCTTGTGGAGCTAAGCTCTAGCAATATCTTTCAATATTTTCATCGGATTTTACTCTTAATTACACATTCTGACTTTTTTTAAACTTAAAAAAAAACTTTTTTGTGTTTAAAAACTCTGCTTCTAGTGTACGTTGATAAACTATGTAACTCTAAACTGGTGGTGAGGAAAGCTGTCAGACTTCAAATCTGGCACCCACCAAAACTGACACACTGCACAGTCTACTTATCCCCGGAGACGGGCGACTCTTTGGTAGCAAGGTTTGTCTATTACAAGTATGAGCTGTATTTCGCTGAGTGCACAGAGGAGTCCATTCAGCTTCGAGCAGGGGAGCAGGCATTGTTAGGTGAGAGTGTATTTGTGGACGAGGAAATTTGAGAAATTTGACTTGTTTGATAAGAGATAATCTAATGGGATGAAAACTGATGTAGCTGAGGTGAAATACGCAGTCAGTAATCTCAAAGATGCGTGTGTACTTTAACAATTTTTGTACTGCATACAAAAATGGGGAAAATACAATGATTCTTATTACTGCAAAGGGTGCAATTTAAAAATAATAATTTCCCCTAAATGTTTCTCATATTAAATCTACGACTTCTCTATTGATCATAATGATTTAATTGAATTCTCTTTTTACAATCCTGAAATTGTATATTGCTTAAGGGCCGTTCGGTTATTGTGAGAGGGAACAACCAAACGAAGAATATGATCTGGGAGACAACGGCTCACTGACCTATGTCCACACATATTTTCACCACAAGCTAACGGCAACCTTGTTGATAACCGAAGTCTTCAGACGTCTTCGGATAGCGTCAGGTCTGTGAGGAATCTTTGCTCTTCTGGTCGTTACATAATGTCTTATTGAATATTTTTGTAACAAGCAACGTAGGATTTTTTCTTATATAGCTGTATTTCTTCCACCATTAACAAAATTATTGATGTCCTTATCTAAAGTAGGGGTTTTTAAAAACTAAATTGTTGAGTCCACAACTAGATTTGCTCATTTATACATGTGTAATGGTGGTTGATGTGTAATGGTGGTTGATGTGTAATGGTGGTTGATGTGTAATGGTGGTTGCTGTGTAATGGTGGTTGCTGTCAAAGCGAATTCCATAACATTTAGAAAATAAAGTAAATTTTGCAATTTTGCCAACAATTTACATACCAAATGTTAAAAGCCAATTTAAATAATTATGTATTCGTGTGACGTGTTTACTAAAATTAAATTTAAGCATATACCAATTTCAATACATAACTACAATTAATAACTGAACTAACCTTTATAATTAATATTACAAAATATCAAATAATGGTGGCTTAATTTCCTAATAATGACATTTTCTCTCCTTTGAATAACCTCTTTCCAATATTTTTTAATTTTATTATTCTCCCCTGGCTGTACTGATTAATCGTATATTTTTACTTAAAATACCTTGCGGCTTAACTTTAGTAGTGACCTAGCCCGATCGTCATTATGAAAGGTGATGATTTTTTAAAAAAACTAATTTTTGTGTAATTATCTTCAGATAAGATATAAAAACGTATTTCTATTTTATCAAACCATTAAACAGTAAAGAGATTTGAATCTGAATTTCCGTGACAATTATGTCTCCACCCACAGGATGCCCCAACTCCTCGTTTTACTGCAGCGAGCAGAAGTTCTGCATCGACGAGAGCCTCGTGTGTAACGCCGACGACGATTGCGGCAATGGGGAGGACGAGAAGAACTGGTGCGGCTACACACCGCTCCTGACCGTGCTGGTCATCGTCGTCCTGCTGTGTGGACTCACCATCCTGCTGCTGCTCTGCTACTTCAGCTACACCAGGAGGAAGAATGAGGAGCTGCTGCGCTACGACAACGTCACATACTCCAATGACGTCTCCAGAAAGAGACGTAGCTCGACACCCAACACACCGTTCTATATGATGACAGTGGAGCCGGAGTCGAGAGATCCCAGCGAGGACTCCAAAGAGGTCGTGGCGCCTGGTTCAAACTAGCGACTTGTACGAAATGCGTGTCTTTTATTTAAATTTGTGTTTTTATTGATGTAGATTCTATTTCTTTTAAGTACGTTCAAAGTGTGAGCTACCTTTGAAAACTGAGACCTTGTTCGTGATCATTTACAGCAACAGAAACCTACATTTATTATACATCTTTAAGTAGACGACAACTGATTGTTTTGTTATAATAGTTCGCTTCTATTTCTATTCCAAGCCATAGAAAGGTATAAATATGTAATTATGTGTCGAATTACTTTTACTCAAAAAATATTTACCAAAACTCATTTTGTCTAATTCTCAATAATAAAATAACAAATCAAAGCTTGTGATGTCACCCCTTATCTTAATTATTTATACTGTAGTAGTGAAATATGTTTAACTCGAAATTAACGGGAATGAAGTATTTTTCTTGTTAAAAGAATTTGTGTTTGAGGATTTTAAAAAATATTAACATGCTTTACCAATTACCTTTTTAGATTAAATTTTATTTCGTTAGATACGTTTGTGTTCATGCATTTTAAAAATTATAATCAATAAAACAAAATGTTAACGAAAACAAAGATAAATTTAATATAGGACTTTTAATTAAAAAAAATAACAACTAAAAAATACAAATAAAACATGTATGAATTGTTTGGGAAACTTTTTTGTATTGTCTTTTTTAGCTGTGAGTGTGCGGTGGTGCGTAGATAATAAACACCATGGTCTCGTCTTCTCGACTATCTAAATGGTTGAGTGTGCGGTGGTGCGTAGATAATAAACACCATGGTCTCGTCTTCTCGACTATCTAAATGGTTGAGTGTGCGGTGGTGCGTAGATAATAAACACCATGGTCTCGTCTTTTCGACTATCTAAATGGTTGAGTGTGCGGTGGTGCGTAGATACACACCATGGTCTCGTCTTCTCGACTATCTAAATGGTTGAGTGTGCGGTGGTGCGTAGATACACACCATTGTCTCGTCTTCTCGACTATCTAAATGGTTGAGTGTGCGGTGGTGCGTAGATTAACACCATGGTCTCGTCTTCTCGACTATCTAAATGGTTTGTGTATTTGAAAGTCAAATATGGCTCCTTTCATATGAAACATAATCCGCGTCTTACTCTCGCTGGCGCTACAAGTATTTGAGTGTATCCATTATACCCAGGAGCGAAGTATCTTAGTATTGAGTGATTTTTGTCTCATGTTAATGGAGAAAAAAATGACTGAAAAATTATTGTAGTTTGTCGGGACCGTTTTATAATTTCGCGTTAATCGATATTTCTTCTTTAAGCGTTTCAACGTATTTCCTTGTAAGTGCATGGATATATCCAATTTCTTACTAAATACATTTAACATATGTCTAATATTTAAACGATGGTCTCTGAACTGAACATTGGGGATCTCACGTATATGTTACGAACTAGATGAGATGAATGGACAGTTTATTTTAAAATATGTTGTTACTACATACTTTTAGTTTTATTTGCTGTGGTTGATTGAAGTAATAATAAAATATTAATAATAAATATCTCTTAAAATTAGAGGTAGCTTCGAGCAAGGGATATAACTGGCTTGCTTGATTAGAATCGAATCCCACACTAGCGGAATACACCACGCTTCAGTAAACCTTCAAATGCTATGATCCCTCTCTCAGTTTGTTTATATGATAACGTTTATCTCTACCAAATACGTGTGATTCGTTTAGAAATAGAATGTAGGTGTCCTTCATTTCTAATACGTGTGTGATTTTTTAAGAATTTTTAAAATAGCAAAAATGAAAACCAGTGCCAGATACTATTTGAAATAAAACCTGGAATGAATGTAACAATTGGTAATCGATGAGTCACCGTGACCATCCTCTTTACACAAAGCCTCGTTACCTCCTCGTTACCTCCTCGTTACTTCCTCGTTACCTCCTCGTTACCTCCTCGTTACCTCCTCGTTACCTCCTCGTTACCTCCTCGTTACCTCCTCGTTACCTCCTCGTTACCTCCTACAGAATGGCTTCAAGCAGGATGCAGAGACATGTCCTAAGATCTCGTGTAATTTTGAGCTGTTCTAATTCTATCAAAGTCCGGTACCACTTGAACAATGGTAGTTTGTAACAGAGTATTTCTCATCAATCATCTGCACATCTACAACCGACTTCATAACTAGCACGAATGTGATGTTTAAAACGTTACTGGAGTACCTGAAAGTTGAGCGACACTTGAGAAGAAATTATGAAAAAGTGTGGTATGAGTACTTGGATTTATTTATTCTACTATTTAATGGGAACACATCGAAAATATTTGTACTATACATGATTTCTAGATGATGCGTAATGATTAACAGATACTGTGGGAAATATACAATATTTTGTAAGAAACTAGTTGGAATTCTCTGGTTTTCTACATTTCTTAACCAACATTTTCATGCGCATCTTTCAGAAATAGGGAATATTAAAATGTTCAAGCGCACTTAATACCTTCCATTTAAAATATTATTATAATTTTCAGCATAAAATAAATTTTTTTAGATAATGCAATCATATTTAATAATCACGAAATTCTCCCAGCTAATCAATCACCAACGTTAAAGGTTTTGTCGTGTATTAACATAATTTATTCAATTTTATTAGCATAATTAGGTATTCAATAACAGTATTCAAGTACAGTCACATTTTTGACAGAGTCAGAGCAAACATAAAATACAACATTTTTCTTCATTAAAAACTTACTAAAAATCTACTAGGAAATAGCCTAAAATGTATTTAGAAATATTAAAACAGAAAGAGTTAAAGCTGCTTATTAAGACAGATTTGTCCTCCGACGCTAACTGAAGAAAGCTATAAGATAATGCAGACTACACTGACTACACATCCTACATAATAAGCTGTAAGTATAAATACTTAGACTATATTACAGAGGCTAGAAGTATCCATTGGAGTGGTACGACTTTCTACCACGTTAAGTTAAAGATTTCTTTTTTTACTTTTCCAAATTGATCAGCAACGTTATTAAATAGTGAGAATAATTTTATTAATTTTCAAGGCCATACTCGTAAGTTAAATAAAATAATTCATTTTTTTCTTGACTCCACGTATGTTATTTTTTAACTCGTGAAATAATTTCTAAATATTATCTGGCTCTTATATTATAAAAGTTATTGTTTTATTAAAATTACTATCTAAAAATTAAAACATTTTAGAAGACTAGTTTGGAAGCAATACACAATGTGCTATGTTTTTATTGTTATCAAATCAAAATGATAAACGCTATTCCAGAATGATAACAGTAAAGAATGAAAATAATAATTTAACGTTATAGTACTTCACAGTTGGAGCTTAGACAAACCTCAAGTATACAACTGACTTATGGAAATCCGTACTCCTTGGCAAGTCATTGCGATGTTATTGGATGTCACACTGGCAGATTCCAGTTTACTCGACTACATTACGTACACCTCACACCGTAGGTTCAACCTTACACACTATTCTATTTACAAATTTCTTCTCTCTGTTGTTAAGGCTTTCAAAACTGTTTTTGAATTATATTGTTTAATCTTATAGGTCTGTATTCCAAGTTTATCTATCTTTTGATTAGTTCTGTGTGTATTACTACTTATCACTTGATCAGTCTCTCATTTGTGTGTGTGTTTTTTTTGTCATGATCATTTTCCACTTGATAACTTGTTTGATTATCATTGTTGTCCCCCCCCCCTTATCCCTTGTTCGTGTTTGATTGCCGTGTTAGTATCTGTGTTTTTCTGGCTGTTTGTATCGGTTTCAAAGTATCCATGTGGATATGTAAGAATAACTAAGTGTCCATGTGTATATGTAAGATTAATTATACTCTTTTGTTGTTTCTGTCCCAGATAAATTTGGTGATCTGTGCAGTACGTCTGTGCTCGTGGCTACGTCATTCACCTTCGTGGTGGAGTACAAATACGGCTCAGTTAACTGTACAGTGAGATTCTACACCAAAGATAAGCAGAGTACATTGAAGGCGTATTTCCTGTTCTACGATGTACGGAAATCTTGTTCGGGGCCAATCAATATTTACAACACAAAAAATAAACCTCTTTTAGGTAAAACCTATCATTGAATAAATTCTTTGTATTAAAATGTTGTTATTTTTTACAATTAAAAATATATTTTATCCCGTTTAAGGAAGGCCTAAAGTCGGCCTACAGATCTTCTCAGAGCACAGAGACCAGCCTGTTGAAGGTAACAAATGACCTCCTACTCGCACTGGACAGTGGGAAAATCTCTATATTGGTCCTCTTAGATCTTTGTCCAGCCTTTGACTCCGTCGACCATCAAAGTTGCTAAAAACCCTGCAAAATTATTTTGGGATTTCTGGCTCAGTTCTGGCTTGGTTTCAATCATATTTATCAAACATATCACAGGTGGTATCAGTAGATGGCTGTATCTCTCACAGTGCTGACTTGGTTTATGGTGTGCCTCAGGGCTCCGTTTTGGGCCCGGTACTTTTCGTAATGTATACAAGGTCACTACTTCTACTGCTCGAAAAGCATTCAATTAAAAGCCAATCATTTGCAGATGATACTCAGCTATACACTCACACTGATCCCTCTGATATTGACTTCACTGTCCAATTGATGCAGGAGTGCATTGGTGAGGTAAAGTCTTGGATGACTTTCAGCAAGCTCAAGCTGAATGACGATAAGACAGAGGCACTCCTATTTTTGCCATAATAAATCACGCAGTACTTTGTCTCTTCCTAATTCTATTCAAGTGGCTAGTTTTGATATACTGATCAAAACATCTACTAGGAATCTTGGCTACATTATTTCGGACAACACGTCTACCAACAACTTAATTAATAACATCTGTCACTCTGCCTACACCGCCATTCGTCAGATCAGCTCAATTTGCCATCACTTAACAGTTAGTGCAACAAAAACACTAGTCTGTCCTCTTGCTCTAGCTCGTATTGATTATTGCAATTCTCTTCTGTCAGGTGCACCAAAAAACGCAAAACAACTACAGAAAGTTCAAAATTCAGCTGCCGACTAGTTCTTAAGGTAAAATAAAACATGACCATGTTAATCCGCTACTTTACTCACTTCATTGGCTACCTATAAAAGCCCGAATTGATTATATACTGGCCTTTCTCTGTCACAACTTCTTTTCCGACTCATGCCCTTCCTATCTTACTGAACTTTTGTCGGTCTACTCACCCACTCGTCTGCTACGCTCTTCTGCGGACAGACGCATTCTCTCGGTTCCTAAGATACGCAAAAAAACATTTGGCGAAAGGTCTTTCTCTTTTTGTGCAGCCAAACAATGGAATTCTCTACCATTACACATCCGTAGTATTCCAACTACCAAGTCCTTCAAGGCTGCACTTAAGACGCATCTTTTCAAAATGTATTTACAAAATTAATGAAACAACATTTCTTTTAATTATTAACGTAGCTTATGTGTAATGTACTGTCCTTTATGCTGTCATTATGGTATGAATGGTTATTTAATTATTATATGTATGTTATGATCTCCATGTAAAGCCCTGTGAGCCCGGTTCCTTGCTGGGATACAGCGCTATATAAATTATCAATTATTATTATTTTTATAAATTGTTATAAATTAATAATATTTGTATTTAACGAAGTGGTAAATGTAAGATCAACGAAAGTTTCCCTACATGAAATTATTGGTGTGTTTAGAAAAACACTAAATGTTTAACATGTTCTTTTAACTGAATTTCTAGCTTCACTTTTTTTTCTAATCTAGAAATAGAAAACTAGAGCTTTTTTTTTAATGGGACATGTATTTTAATAGTTATAATAAGAGTTTGTATAGTCACCATGATAAGACGCTACTGCCTTATCTGAAAACAGCCAAATTTCATATGGTAAATATTGTGTGTTCTTAAAACATATTTTTGTTTACATTTTACAGGGGAATCCGGCTACTGCAGACCGTTGACACCGAAAGGCTATTACGATTTAGGCTCAAATGGCTCGGTAGCCTTACAGGCTGGGACTGAAAGCATTGACGCAGTCCTACGGGTTGTAGAGTTCTTCTTGAACAGATCCTGTAAGTGTGGCTCTCTTGAAATCACAACTTCTGTGAACGGATGTCTTCAAAGAACAACTTCTGTGAACGGCTGTCTTGAAATCACAATTTCTGTGAACTGCTGTCTTCAAATCACAACTTCTGTGAACGGCTGTCTTCAAATCACAACTTCTGTGAACGGGTTGAAATATGTTTTGTTTAAATTTGCGTTCCCTTTTTACTATAGATTTTGTATTCCTTATTCTGATATTGGCTGATTTCAGACTCGTTAACATATATTTATCTAACGATAAAGATGGCATCTCTAACACGTGTTTACCACGTTTTTTAACTTGCTTTCGTTCCTGTGTGTCTGTCCACAATTTTTGAAATCTGCCAACGTAAAATTAAACCATTTCTGATGGTCCTAGAGATCTAATATTTGTACCACAGACAGATCTTGGATGACAATGCATTGTATCAAAATTTCAGATCGATCGAATGTACCGTTATTAAATTATTGAACTTTTTAGTTTATCTATATATAAGCCTATGTATTATCCGTCTGCCCTTGTTTACAGAACATTCACGTAAAGAGTACACACCAAGCCCGACAACAAAAACTATGTTTAACATAACATCAAAGGGAGATGAGTCATTTCCAGTCTGTAAATGTTTGTCGGGCAATGCGCATTATATTTGAACATAATCAATACTTCAAAAGTCACCATAGCATACACTTGGACTAAAAAAAAATAAAATAAATAGAAGTTAAAAAAAGATTTTTAAAAACCACGTTTTTATAAGTTGACTAAAAAGAAGAGAATAAATTTTAAAAATTTATAATTGAAATTATGTACTATAATTTAATATGAACTTTAACAAATGTACCAGATATATAAAACTAAAATGCTAACTCACCCTAATGACACTTGTACTAGAATATGCATCTTCTGTATGGGACCCATCCACCAAAGAAAACATTGATAAACTAGAACAAATTCAAAAAAGAGCTGCCAGATTCATTACTGGAGAATATTCGAAACTGACAAGAATAACACCATTAGTTAAATCATTAAACCTTGAAACACTAGAGGATAGAAGAACCAAGAGCAAAGTAGTAATCATACATAAAGCAATTAATTCTAATTTAGAAATACAATACAAAGATAACTTAATACAACCCTCAGATAGACATAAGGATAAAAACACCTTTCTTATTCCGTATGCAAGAACAAACACATACAAGTTTTCCTTCTTCCCGTCCGGAATTCGGGCGTGGAATGGGTTGCCTGAAGAATCAAGGAAAACCAAAACTTTATCAACATTTAAATCTCTAATAAAATTGCAGGACTAAACACAAACCATAGATAAGCGTAGGACGCAATAATCTTCTGTATAGAAGGAGCGTCTGTAAACAGATAAGATAAGATAAGATAAGATAAGATAAGACTAAAAACGTGGGCGGGCGCTTTTTAGGTGTTTGGCTAAAATGATTAGGGTTTACAAATGACGAGTATGAAAATGAGTGAATTGAATTAGTTAAGCCTGAGAAGCGCCCACCCCACGTTTTTATATATTGTTCTATTGTTTTAACGTTTTTATACAAAAATGTGTCTATAGTAAGTAAACTCTTAATGAATTTCTAAAACACATTTTAGCTATGCATAAATCCTTTCTTGGTAAAACTGTTACAAATTTCGGTGTTTATAATTTAGAACGTTGTGATAAATTTCTTTGTAGACCACGGCCTCTAACACATTCATAATGATGATAACTCGAACTAAAACTAATTTTAAAAATAGCGATAAAATACACAGCCATGTCCAGGGTAGCAAATGTACCCGTAGACAAGACCTTGTATTAGGTCCCATCTTTTCGGCGCATTTCATAATTTTTTTGTGGTTTAAAAATTTGCCTCCATCGAAATGTTTCAACCTTACAGGATGGAAACGTTGGCTACCACCGCGGAGTCATAGATGAATTATTCCTAGCCTAGGGAACAACTCTAGCAGGATGTCTTATTGATGGGGTCTTTATTAACCCGTTAAAAAACAGAGATTCCCTACCATAAACGTAATTAACCGTTCCGGTGGGAAGGTCGAGAAATTATGCCACAATTCTGGCAGTAATAAAATAATTTACCATAGTTTACATGATGTAGTTAAATTATGATATTAAACTTAACATGATTACTTGTTGAAATTGAATCTACTCACAGCATGTGTTCCTGCTCAGTTCAACTGTGATACAGACGACATGTGGATAGCCATGGATCTACAATGTGATTTCTATCCAGATTGCCCGAATGGCAAAGACGAGGAGAGCCATTGTGCCAAGGCCGCGATCCTACCTTACATCCTCCTGTCAGCCACGACACTGGCCCTGTGTATTTTGTGTTTATGTTGGACCATCTGTTTGACAGAGAAGCGTAAGCCAAAGAAGAAGAAGCCGAAAAGGCCGACTAGGCTGAAATCTATTCGTCGACCACCGCTTATAAATAAACAGATATCAAATGTGACACTGTGACACCACAACAACATTACTGTCTTACATAACCACACACGATCTACAAATGTAATCAGTAAGATTCTTCCTTTTAATACACACCTCTAAATTCACATATTTATTCACTGTCGATTATGTTTCCATCTGTGTAAACCACATTAAATGCAATCCCTCTCCCTGTGTAAACCACATTAAATGCAATCCCTCTCCCTGTGTAAACCACATTAAATGCAATCCCTCTCCTTTCTTTCATTAAAAAAAACTATTCCATAACGCTCGTACTTAAAGTGGATTCATTTTTTGATGTTGAAAAATTAATAAAATAGTTGCATGCAATGTTCCTTCTCAATGGAATAATTATTTAATTGGTAAAAAAAGTATTTGAATTAATTGCATAACCGATTCTTCAGCATTATATACATTATTAAACGATAGTTTCAAACTTTCTTTGTACGCTGACCATATTAGCAACAAATACTATCATTAAAAGCTGGAATATATTTTAGTAAAAATATTCTTCTTTAAAATAGCTTGTCTTAATTTCTTCTCAATAAACAATCAGAAAAGTCGAAGAAGCACATAGAGTTGTAAATCATAAATAAAAATAACGAAGAGCAAGTAAAATGTATGCTCAAAATTTCTATACATACTGTTCGGTCTCCTTGTAGTAATTAATAATAATAATAATAATAAATGGATAATTTTTATAGCGCAGTATCCCATCAAGGAGCCGGGCTCACAAGGCTTTACATGGAGATAATAACATATATATAATAATTAGATAAACATTCTTATCATAATAACCACATAAATGACCGTACGTTACACATAAATTACGTTAATCATTAAAAAGAAATGTTGGTTTCTTAATTTTTTATAAAAAAATTGAAAATAAATTTTGAAAAGATGCGTTTTAAGTGCAGTCTTGAAGGACTTGGTAGATAAAATACTCCGGATGTGTAATGGTGGAGAATTCCATTGTTATGCTGCACAAAAAGAGAATGACCTTTCGCCAAAAGTTTTAGTTCGTGTCTTAGGAACACAGAGAATGCGCGTGTCTGCAGAAGAGCGTAGCTGACGACTTGGTGAGTAGACCGACAGAAGCTCAGTAAGAGAGGAAGGGCATGAGTCAGAAAAGAAGTTGTGACAGAGAACGGCCAGTTTGTAATCATTTCGGGCTTGTATAGGTATTCAATGAAGTGAGTAAAGTAGCGGTGTAACATGGTCATGTTATTGTTTTTTGCCTTAGAACTAATCTGGCAGCTGAGATATGAACTTTCTGTAGTTTTTCAATGCATTGTTTTGGCACACCTGACAGAAGAGAATTGCAGTAATCCATACAAGAGCACAGACTAGAGCTTTTGCTTTAAAAAAAACTTGAAAATGTATCATTATCAATTCGTATTTAACAAATTTAACAATAAATTTTAGGTATATTTCTTACAGTAAACATCAATATTAAGATATTTAAACGTTTGAAAAATGGGTTTTCGTTTTTATATTTTGCGCACTTAAGAAATTTTTATTGTTCACCTGTTTCTTTAAATTATTTGTAATTTTGAAAATCGTTTGATTTGTTACGCAGCAGTTAATTGTAATTTCTATCATTAACATTGTATTGTTATCTTTTACAATTTATTTCTGAGTATTCATTTGTGGTCTCTGCACATTGATATATTTAATTTGAGACTTAGAAAAAAGTGTTGGCAGTAATATTTCTCAGTGAATAGGGGAGACAACACCCTTTACTTAATTAACGATTTAACCTCCTCACAAACACTGACACACGCACGGAACCCAAACTTATAATAAACTAACACAAACAGCCATAACGCACGGAGCCCAAACGTATAATACACTGACACAAACAGCCATAACGCACGGAGCCCAAACGTATAATACACTGACACAAACAGCCATAACGCACGGAGCCAAAACGTATAATACACTAACACAAACAGCCATAACGCACGGAGCCCAAACGTATAATACACTAACACAAACAGCCATAACGCACGGAGCCCAAACGTATAATACACTGACACAAACAGCCATAACGCACGGAGCCAAAACGTATAATACACTAACACAAACAGCCATAACGCACGGAGCCCAAACGTATAATACACTGACACAAACAGCCATAACGCACGGAGCCCAAACGTATAATACACTGACACAAACAGCCATAACGCACGGAGCCCAAACGTATAATACACTGACACAAACAGCCATAACGCACGGAGCCCAAACGTATAATACACTGACACAAACAGCCATAACGCACGGAGCCCAAACGTATTATACAACTTAAAACAACTTTTATCTTATCTAAATGACCACATTCTTCTAAGTCCTAATCATTCGGCCTACAGACCTTCTCACAGCACAGAGACCACCCTGTTGAAGGTAACAAATGACCTCCGACTCGCCCTGGACAGTGGGAAAATTTCTATATTGGTCCTCTTAGATCTTAGTGCAGCCTTTGACACTGTCGACCATCAAACACTGCTGAAAACCCTGCAAAATTATTTTGGGATTTCTGGCTCAGTTCTGGCTTGGTTTCAATCATACTTATCTAACAGTTCACAGGTAGTATCGAAGATGGCTGTATCTCTCACAAAGCTGACTTGCTTTATGGTGTGCCTCAGGGCTCTGTTTTGGGTCCAGTACTTTTTGTACTGTATACAAGGCCACTACTTCTACTGCTCGAAAAGCATTCAGTTAAAAGCCAATCATTTGCAGATGATACTCAGCTATTAACTCACACTGATCCCTCTAATATGGACTCCGCCGTCCAATTGATGCAAGAGTGCATTGGTGAGGTAAAGTCTTGGATGACGTTAAGCAAACTCAAGCTGAATGATGACAAGACTGAAGCACTTCTATTTTGCAACAATAAATCACGCAGTACTTTGTCTCTTCCGAAGTCAATTCACGTAGCCAGTTCGGATATTCTGTTCACAACATCGACTAGGAATCTTGGCTACATTATTTCTGACAACATGTCTACCAACAGCTTCATCAATCACATCTGCCGCTCTGCCATTCGTCAGATAAGCTCAATCCGTCATTACTTAACAGTTAGTGCAACAGAAACTCTAGTCTGTGCTCTTGTACTAGCTCGTATGGATTACTGCAATTCTCTTCTGTCAGGTGCGCCAAAACAATGCATTGAAAAACTACAGAAAGTTCAAAATTCAGCTGCCAGACTGGTGCTCAAGGGAAAAAAACATGACCATGTTACTCCCCTTCTTCGCTCACTTCATTGGCTGTCTATACAAGCACGTATTGATTACAAACTGGCCGTTCTCTGTCACAACTTCTTTTCGGACTCATGCCCATCGTATCTTACTGAACTTTTGTCGGTCTACTCACCCACTCGCCAGCTACGATCTTCTGCAGACACACGCGTTCTCTCTGTTCCTACGACACGCACCAAAACATTTGGTGAAAGGTCTTTCTCTTTTTGTGCAGCCAAACAATGGAATTCTCTACCATTACACATACGTAGTATTCAAACAACCAAGTCCTTCGAGACTGCACTTAAGACACATCTTTTCAAAATTTATTTTCTAAATTAATGAAACAACATTTCTTGTAAATGATTAACGTAGCTTATGTATAATGTACTGTAGTTTTTGTGTTTGTTATGATATGAAAGTTAATTTAATACTTATAGGTATGTTATTTCTTTCATGTAAAGCGCTGTGAGCCCAGTTCCTTACTGGGATACAGCGCTATATAAATAATCAATTTATTATTATTATTATTATTATACACTGACACAAACAGCCATAACGCACTGAACCCACACTTACACTACATACTTTGACCTCTCGACCAAGGATATGTTGTTTTAAACAAGAATTGTTATACTAATCAAGAAAAGAAATCTGATTTCATCGTTAGCATGTTCTGTTCGATAAAAAAGCTTTACATCCTGCGTTTAAATATTTTGAAATTAAATTTGACAAATTGACGTGCACATCTTGAGGTGTATACTATAGAATGAATGCACTTTCTTGCACTGCAAATATCATAATTTATATTTTTTAATTCATGGAGGAATATATAATCTAAGATAGAATTAAAACCAATTTGTAGTAGTATCTATTTCATCTCAATTAATATAGGATTTGAAAAAACATGTTTTAACCTTCTAAAATAAAATTTTAAAAATGATCTTCTTCAATTTTATTGATATATAGCTCAAACGATACAGAGGCCTCTTGAGATCATCCATGTACAGTGTAATGATTAATCGTAACATTAAATTAATCAAAGAGATCAGGTAAAGTAACGCACCTCGTGTTTACATTTACAAATATTAAATAAAGTTTATTATTAAAAAAACGTAGGGCCAGTAAATAAAGTGGATTATATTTTGTATGTCAAACATTCCCATATTTAAGTTTGTTTTGTCAAAAAAATTGAATTTTTAATCTCAACATTAATAACAGTTCTACTCCATGGAAGACAAGAACCTTCTGATGGGGAATAACTCCGTCAAGTCGGATCAGAGAGACAATGGAAATGGTTAAATACATCTTGACCCCCTTACCTAGTTGGCGGTTGTCTTTCTTGTGTTATAAGCGTAACACGTGGGACGCGGTGGTCGAGTGGCAGCGCACTGGACTGTCGTACCGATGGTCACGGGTTCGAATCCGTGTGAAGGCAAGGGTTTGTTCCCGGGGCGTCCCTGGGTACCTAACACTACATGTAGTTAGGCGGCTGGGTAATGCGTGGAACCCACAAAGCCGTGGCCTGTGAACGCTGCATCACTTGCCAACAGATCATCTGTCATGGTCTGTGGACGCAACTATCTTCTGCATAGAAGGAGCGTCTGTATAGATAAGATAAGACGTGTCGTCTGTGAAACACCTTCACGTTTTCAATAAAATCATTCCAGGTTTGTCAGTTAGGTAACCATCTTATCTTATCTTATCTTATCTGTTTACAGACGCTCCTTCTATACAGAAGATTAATTCGTCCGACGCTTATCTATGGTTTGTGTTTAGTCCTGCAATTTTATTAGAGATTTAAATGTTGATAAAGTGTTGGTTTCCGGACGGGAAGAAGGAAAACTTGTATGTGTTTGTTCTTGCATACGGAATAAGAAAGGTGTTTTTATCCTTATGTCTATCTGGGGGTTGTATTAAGTTATCTTTGTGTTGTATTTCTAAATTAGAATTAATTGCTTTATGTATGATTACTACTTTGCTCTTGGTTCTTCTATCATCCTCTAGTGTTTCAAGGTTTAATGATTTAAGAAATATTTCAATAAATAGATAACTACTTCTAGAAATGCTAAAAAATCACTTAATATGTCCAAATATGTTGTCTAATGTGAAAGGAACACTTGATGATTAGCGAGCACAAAGATTCGGCGCTAAATACAAAATGAGACCCACGCACATAATTTAGCATTATTCTGTTTTAAATGTGAACTAAAATGTCATTTAAATTTTTTATTTCACAATTATAAAAGATTGTCGAAATATATAGTTTTCTAAATTAAAATTTCAAATTTTAATAGAAATAACTATAAATGTTACCAATAAATACCATGATATTAAAAAAGCGTGGATGTTCATCTTCAAATTGATTTTGATCCCAGTGTGCTGCCTGTTTGTATTCACAATTACTTCGACCAATGGAATCCCCTGCAAGTTCTAAAGTTATTTTCATCCTCATCGTTGGATTCAGCCTTGCCGAGACGTTCTTCTTTAAAGGTTCTGACAATGAGTACGTTTTTGATGGATCTAACCGTAAGTCCAACATTTCAGACTGTCGAATAATTTATGTCTTGTCATATTCACTCTTATTGCTCAACACAAACTATATCCATTATAAAGCAAGACAAAGGTTAATCCTCTCATAACATGTGGTATGCACCGTTAGAACTGTGTATTCTTAAGCCAAATTTTTTTTTAATGATTGATTTTGAGAATTCCTTGTCGGAGATAGTTTGACTTTTGTTAAGTCCGCGCCCTTAATATTTATTTAGTGACATTAGAGGTCGAAATTAAATTTTGTCTCTAATGATTCAGGTACACGTATAAGTAATAATATGTTTTTTCTTAAGTTTTCTCGTTATGTTTCAATTAAAATATATTTACACATTGAAAACGTATACATATAATGTTGTGTATAAAAATGCAGTACGTATTGAAAAACTTTGTATTTATATTTAAACATATTATGACCTTCTTAAACTGAGACTTGTGATATGGCTTCTTTTCAAAATCTTGGTCATACTGAATCCTTCAATTTGTCAAATCGGCACTGACTCCACCAGATTTTTGTTGCCATTTTTAAAAAAATGTTATTTGTGTTGTATTTGTAACTTTGCTTAGTGTTAAAGGCATGCTAACAATGAGCTTTATTTGTGACCATACGATTTCAGGTAAAAGGGGTGATTTTTGAAAGGAATTAAATAGGAGCAATTGCTAATAGATGCTAAGAAATGAGTTTTAAAAATACAAAAGGAAATGGGGTATTTTAATTTGAATGATATTCCCGGCTAAGGTGTGTAAAGAAACTGTTGACGTAATCATGCTAAACAACAGAAAGTCGTTTGATGTAGATTCTCTATAAAACTGTGTACATGAATAGAAATCTGTGTGGAAATGATGCGAAAATGTATCAAATTCTTTTTCTTATTTCCCAATAACAGATAAATTTCACGACCACTGTTCAAAATACATTGCTGTGAGTCAACATTTCATTTTTCAAATTCTCTACAAATTCGGTTCCCAAAATTGTTCTGTGAGCTTTTATTCCAAAAATAACGGGATATTGAAGGTGTACTTCCTGGCCTACTCAGTAAACATAGAGTGCTCGGGGCCAATAAACATATTCAACTTTGACTTTCAAGCACTTCTCGGTAAACTGTCTTTTTAATATTTCTCTGGCTACTTGAATTCATTATAAATATAAATAACTTATTCATATTATATGTATATATATCTGAAATAATATATATATATATATATATATATATATATATATATATATATATATATATATATATATATATATATATATATATATATATATATATATATATATATATATATTAGGACTGGTACTGATTAAAAAAATTGTGTTCGATTATCGGGACAAAATTTAATCGGTTAATTTCGATTAATTATATTTTTTATAATGCATAAATAGATCCCGTTAAGTTGCGATTCATTATTTCTTGAAATCGGTTAAGTCGCGGTAATTCCATGGCTCCGAAATTATTTCACGTAACACAGCGAATTCGTTCTGCTACGCAAGGAAAAAGGAAGGACTAACCATGTTGTCTACGTATGCACGTCTCAGTAAATAATAATAATGCGAGGAAAAAGTAGTACGTAATTATTAATAAATTAAAGAAAAAAAAATTGAAATATTTTCTTAAATTTTAATCGAATTTTAATCGATCAAATTAATTTTAATCGATTACATTTTTAGACGATATATATATATATATATATATATATATATATATATATATATATTTATATATATATATATATGTATATATATATATATATATTACAACATTACTATTCTTATTTGTTACCTTTATTTTTACAATTAACGTTAACACTTAAATTAATATAATGTTAGCCTTGAATTAGCAATTATCTTATTTTTGAACTGACGTTATTTGATATCAAAACATTCATTGCCTCAAATAGGAATCACGGACATTTTGACCCCGGGTGATTCGACCCCGGACGTTTCGACCACGGACGATTCAACTCCTGGCGATTCGACCCCGGACAGCTCGACCCAGGACAGTTCGACCACAGGGTATTTCCACACCGGACGTTTTCTAAGGCGTGAAATGATTTTATTATCCTTTGTTTTTATTTTATTAATTTTTTTAAAAATGTATGTTTGTTATAAAAATAAATAGTTTAATATTATTATCTCTTAAGAATTCAATCAGTATGAAATAGTTATTTTTAACTTTTATTTTATGATAGTGCGATTGAAAAAATAATATAGTTTAATATTGTTATCTCTTAAAATTTAAAAGCAGCATCAATTAGTTATTTAAACTTATTTTTAACGTTTAATTTATAATATTACAATATACAAATAATCTAGTTTAATGTATATTAAAACAGTATGAAATATTATTTTTACCATTTATTTTATAATAGGAATAATATTTAAAAAAGTATATACACTTACTAACAGTTGACATACATTGCGAATTCATGATTGTGATAAATGCGCCATTCCTCTCAGGTAGGTCAAGGCATTGATGCGGGTGTATGTTTTTAATGATCGTTCGACACGTTCCTGCAGCTCACATCTGCACTTACCTTATTTATTCAATGCCTTATTTGTTCTTCAACCTAAACAAAAGTAAACAATTATAATGACCGATTTAGCTTGTTGTTTTAAAAAAATGTGTACCATTTTGTTTACGCTTTCCTATTATTTTTTGGGGTCGGCTTACGAGCGGGTTAAACACTTTTTATATTATTCTCTTCCAAAAGAGGGTGGTCGGCTTATGAACGAACGGGCTATAGAACGAGAATATACGATAAGTTCCGTTATAAAGGACTAATTGACCACGTTGCCTTTTTATTTTCCTATTACATCGGATCGGTGTATGGGGTGGAGTTGGACTTTCTACCTCAGAGGAATGGCGTATTTATCACAATCATGAAATTGGCATTGAATGTTGACTGGTTGTAAATGTATATACTTTTTTCAATCGTCGTAAATTTAACGTTAAAAATAAATGTCTTACTATTTTTATTTTAAAGAGATAATAACTTTAAACTATATTATTTTTATACCAAATATATAAATTAAAAAAATAAAAAATAAAATAAAAAACAAATGATAAATAAAACCATTTCACCCCTAGAAAACAAAGGGTCGAATAGTCCGGGATCGAAACACCCTAGGGACGAAACGTTCCGTTGTCGAACTGTCAGAGGTCGAATCGTCCGGGGTCGAATCTTCCGTGGTCGAAACGTCCTGTGGTCGAACTGGCAGAGGTTGAATCGCCCGTGGTCGAATCGTCCGGGGTCGAAGTGTCCGAACACCTTCAAATAGACCTATTGATGAAGATAAAATTCTTCATAAGTGAATCAGTTAAAATTATGCGAAAAGAGATACAAGTATCCAAACATATTGTATATAAACCCACTTTCTGTGTGATAATAATCAAAGAAGAGGTCATTTATTTTAGTTATTTGACACGTCTGTACCACCCCTAGGCCCAGATGGCTACTGCCAAATGCCAAAGCCTAAGGAGTATTATCACCTTGGGTTCAATGGTAGTGTGGCTGTATATCCGGCACGTAGCAGCATTTACGCTGTTCTACGCATCGTGGAGTACGCACCAAGAAAAAGTAAGTTTCAACGTTAGGTGAGAATTTATAGTCAGAGCTAGGGCTGTCAATTTTGTTGAAAAAAGCTTCCCGGGTACCCGTGAAAATTTCCAACGGGTACCCGGGTTACCCGTTACCCGTTCTAAACGTCGCATAATAATTTTCCCCTTCATGACCGCTATACAATACAACCTAGCCACCATCCATGCACCTCATTTCACACAGTAGTAGTAGCCAACGGCTTGCTTCCAGTAACATACTATTACTAATGCACTACAATTACCGGTTTAACTATAATGCACTAAAAACTGTTATTCAATTCCTGCTGTAAATGCATTCGTCATACTCATAATCATAAACAAAAACTTCAGTAAACTGAACATGCAAAAAAATGTTAACGGCAATGACGTAACGTCCATTGTCATACCTTGAATGTTAATATCCACTTGGCGTCGGTAGTTAATGCTAAGGGCGACGAAGGACGCAAAGCTGCGGTAAATCTCAAGTAATCGTGCTTTTGTCAGTGGTACTGCTTTTGTTGACACCAAAAATTTTCTGATATTGGGTGGATCGGCGGTTTGTTTATCAAAACTAATTTTATGAATAACGTTCAGATGGCGTTTTATTGCGTTAGGTTGCAACCCTTCGCAGACACAATTTCATTACAACGGTTGCATTTTGCCGTGTGGCTGTGAACTCGATTGGCCTGATTCCACACGACGTCTTATCCATCTTATTAACTTTGGGTGTACTATTAATATCAATTTTTAGGCTAGGCAAACACGTGTCAATGAACACAAGAAACACAGGCGAATGCAAGGCGTGTGTGTTTGAGCAGTGACTCTCAAAGTGGGGGTCCGTGGAAGCTATCAAGAAAGGAGAGAAAAATATAATTATAATCCTACAATTGCTACCAATAATACTAACCCTATAGAATTTGTCCTTTTTGACAATAAGAGAATAAATGAAAGAATTAAAAGGAAATAAAATACATTTCGCGACCATGTAAGTAAAGGGAAAATAGTGCACCGATTCCTAGGGCAATTGAAAAATTCCTGCCGGTCCACCATACTAAAATGTTTGAGAAGCACTGGGTTATAGGAGTGAAGAAAGGAATGGGGGGGGGGTAGAAAAACCAACATTAGATAGTATCAATCGGTGACCCACTGTCGGCTATTTCAAAGAAAAGTTAGTTTCAAAGCAAGGGTGTTTTAATGAACAAAAAACAAACACGGCATCTTTCATCTCTATGCAGTCCATCCTCACAGCCAACGTCTTTCCCATCTTACACTGTTAATAACTATTTAAATTTATTAAATTTAAATACTGACGACCTTGTAGCATTATTAACATCTGTTTTTCTAGGTCACCACGTGTTAATGAACACAAGAAGTAGAAGCTAATGAAAGGGTGTGGGTTATTGAAGTGAAGGGGGGAGAGGGGGAGGGGTGGATAAACAACATTAGCTAGTATCAATCGGCGTATTTCAAAGCAAAGTTAGTCAAAGCAAGGGTGTTTTTTTTTAATTAACAAATACAGCGTCTTTCATCTCTAAGCAGTCCATCCTTTTTTTGGCAGAGGACTTTTGTTTTCTTTTTATGATTCTTTTAAAGAACCATAACGTTTTTGTGTTGTGCGATTTCTATTCCACGTTGACAGATATTTCTACTTAGATTTACTTCTAAGCATATTTTGGAAACTAAAATTTTCATTAAATAAATTGTTTCGCGAGCCACAATGTAAACACAAAAAATCCGCATGGGAGCCGAAGTTTGGCCTACGGTTAATATAGACCTTCAAGCCACATTTTCACGGGTACCCGAGCGGAATTTTATTACCCGGGTAACCATACGGCAACGGGTACCCGGCTCCCGGGTACCCGTTGACAGGCCTAGTCAGAGCATAGTATCATGGGATTCGTCGATACGGAGTGGGATGGTAAAGACAATTATATCATTTTATAGCATTTGACTGCGATGAAGATTTAAAATAGAATATGAGATGGTAAAGATTTATATAAATCGAAGGATACAATTTAATTTTTAACTTTATTAATAAACCAAAGTATGTCTAAGAGTCTAGAGTCTATACATGTTGGAAGGTTGTCTTTGTGGTTTGTGTCATTAAAACAACAGTTAGAGGAACAGACAATACGCCTTTGTAAGATTGACTTATTCTAGGATATAAATAATCAAGTAAATTTTGGGGTGTTACCTTTTTTTCTTTTTTTTCTTGAAATTAATTATTTGCATTTCCTTTTCCTTTAAATGAACTCTGCAAGCTGCCCATTTGAATTTTAACTAGATACATTGTGAATGATGAGGATTTTAAAAGAAATTCAAATTTTCAAACATCCCAGATAACACATCACAACGCAGATGCGTTTGGCTATAAAATTCTGATCACTTGGAACCCAACATTAAATTTATACAATTTTGCAATTTTCGGGATGCATGCTCTGACCTGCATTTTTGGCAGACAAAAGCTTACACAATGTCTCCTATATACACCAGTTTTTTTCCAGGGAATCTATATCATAAATGTATATTTTTTAGGCGGTTAGACTAATTGCAATAACGTTTTCATTACTGGTTGCAAAGTGTTAATCAACAGGCTTCATCTTTTTCTTTCAAAATGGTTATCGTCTTAACGTAAAACTAAAATGCATCGGGATGATTTATCAAATTCAGTACCATTTATCAGAAAATAAAATCAAACTGTCATGTATCTAAAAGGATATCCTACTTTTGCTTTTTATCACTTTCGACTTAGCTACCTGCGCAACTGACAGCATCGAATGCTTGAAAGATAAACTGTGCTTGTCAGAAGACCTGGTCTGTGATAAATTTCCTGACTGCCCGGATGGAACAGATGAACTGAACCTGTGCGCCCGTTTGACCATAGGTCATATCATAATCCTCGCCTTCACCACCATGTTCATCTCGTGGTGCTGTATTTTTTGGTTTGTGTGGTGCTTCTCCTACTGTCGTTCACGACCAATACTTGACTTTTTCCACCCGTGATCCCTATCTCTCACGAAACGTTGACTTCCTCAAACTGCAATTAGTTTTAACTATTAAACATTGGATCTTGTGTTGAAATCAAAGAAAACATGTTTACTAAACATTAGCTGCTCAGTAATTTTCACGCTTAATATATTGGTAGATTACTTGTGACCCGACGTTACAAAAAATAATGCAATATAAAGTTATCCTAAGAAATTTACTGTTTCTACACGAAAAAATGTATGCCATATGTATTTAAGTTTCAATTATATTTGTACAAATTTCTTAATTTTCTGTCATATTTCTTTTGTTTTTAGCTATGAATAGTTTCATCCTGGAAAATATCAACAAAATGTATATTATTTGATTCAATTTATGCCTATATACAATGAAGTAATATTTGTATATATCATAGACTAAACTGATGGAATTCTGCAATTGGAAACTGAATCTTGTACATTATAGTAAATATGTACAAAATAATTATGTGAGTAAATAAAATATTTATGAAAACCTATTGGCTTTAATTGTAATATTTATTTTAACATTCTTATACAAAATTGCATGGGCCTTAAAGATGTATATAACAAATTCAGTTCAAAAATAGTATAACACACTTCATTCTTTTAAATAGCATTTTGTGTGTGTAAAAAGTGTATTTGCTTTTACCTTCGAAAAAATAGAGAATATTTCTATTACAAATGATAGTTTCTAATTTTCTAAAATTTCTTGAATGACAATCAAGTGTTTCTCAGAAATGTTACATTACAATGTGTTTCAATGTGGAGTGTAAAGTGTGTTTGGAATTAGTTCTAATTTAAATATGTACTGCCAGACAAAGACTGAGACAATTCTGGGGGTAAAGGCCACAAAATAGTACTTTAAACAACGACATTTAATCGCTACCTGATCAAATAGATGCACGTGAGCTAAAATCGTAAATCTTGTAATTGATCACTTGGTGTGATAATTAACCGACTGATTAGTAGGAAAAATCACCGATCAATGTTGTCTTTACCGATTCTAGGATTTCGTTGGAACCCCAGGTCAATCAAGTCTGAAGGCAAGGATGATCAGTGACATTTTGGAGACAATAGTTTACATCCTAGCAGAGAAATTTTACAGTTTATCACTGGTAACGTCGAGATATAGCAATTTGAAAGTGCCGATTTATTGGCGAGAGAATGGGCAGCTCAGCCACAACCCGAGCGCCCGATGACCCGGCTGAGGGTTAGATCGTTGCTGAAGGACCCATTCCGAGAGAAGTGTTTCCAGTCCTGGGCATCTGGAGATACGGCCAGGAAAGTTTACCAGTCCATGCTGCACTCGAGCAATAACGATTGGTGGTGGAAACTTCCTCGTACTAATTATACACTCATCACCCAGATGACGACTGAACAGTGTGTCACTTGGCGTTACTTGCATAGGTTTAGGGATGTCTACTGCCAAGGGTGTAGCAACGCAAAGGACGACTGAACATTTTGTCCCTTGGCGTTACTTGCATAGGTTTAGGGATGTCTACTGCCAAGTTTGTAGCAACGCAAAGGATGACTGAACATTGTGTCACTTGGCGTTACTTGCATAGGTTTAGGGATGTCTACTGCCAAGTGTGTAGCAACGCAAAGGACGACTGAACATTGTGTCACTTGGCGTTACTTGCATAGGTTTAGGGATGTCTACTGCCAATTGTGTAGCAATGCAAAGGAGACGGTTGAGCATTTGTTTACCGAGTGCTGGGATAAGCTGGCTATTAGGATGGGTCGGTGCCGACAAATGTGGACAGTTATCTTTATGGTGATGCCCGCTTGGTTGGGCTTGCCAGAAAAACAATGAGTTGGGTCACAAGAGAGTGAGCTCGACACTATAAGAGAATGTCATATATTTAGTTTATTTTGAGAGTTTTAACTAATTAGATTGGAAATAGGATCTCCGTTGTACTTATAGTTGTTTTTTTTAAAATGTTTTTTTGGCTCAGGTAAAAATGTTTCATTGTAAGGAATAATAGTGGTTAATGTAATGTCTATACTTGAATGCGTATTCATTCCTCAATATCCTCATTTAATCCTGAAGCCGTATCTCAATATCTGATGATATAGCTTTACCCAAGTAGCCAAAATTCAATATCCTAATCTCTTCTTTAATACCTTGTTTATTACCCTAATCTTTTTTAGTCGAATCTTAGTTGCTGTATCTGAATAACTTTATCTCATTCTGTAGCCATTCCTCTACATCCTTATCTCATTCTATTCTTGTATCTCCATGATAATAATAAAGTGATAATTTATAGTGTGCTTTACCCCAGCAAGCAACTGGTCTCAAAGCGCTTTTCATAAAAATAGTAACATACATAATTATCAATTGATTCAATGTCAAACATTTTTATCCTAAATACAACATATAAGGACATTACGGTACATATAAGCTACGCTTATCTTCTAAAGAAACGTTTGAATGTTTTTAATCCATTTTGAAAGTAAATTTTAAAGAGATGTGTTTTAGTGTAGTCTTGAAGGCCTTAGTAGTTGAATTACAATACCCTCATTACATACGGCCTTAGTAGTTGAATTACAATACCCTCATTACATACGGCCTTAGTAGTTGAATTACAATACCCTCATTACATACGGCCTTAGTATTTAAATTACAATACCCTCATTACATACGGCCTTAGTAGTTGAATTACAATACCTAATTACATACGGCCTTAGTAGTTGAATTACAATACCCTCATTACATACGGCCATAGCAGTTGAATTAAAATACACTCATTAAATACGGCCTTAGTAGTTGAATTACAATACCTTCATTACATACGGCCTTAGTAGTTGAATTACAATACCCTCATTACATAAGTCCTTAGTAGTTGAATTACAATACCCTCATTACATACGGCCTTAGTAGTTGAATTACAATACCCTCATTACATACGGCCTTAGTAGTTGAATTACAATACCCTCATTACATAAGGCCTTAGTAGTTGAATTACAATACCCTCATTACATACGGCCTTAGTAGTTGAATTACAATACCCTCATTACATACGGCCTTAGTAGTTGAATTACAATACCCTCATTACATACGGCCTTAGTAGTTGAATTACAATACCCTCATTACATACTACAGCCACTAATACCCACACTTATTGGCCGCCATTCAATGGATTTTAAGATTTCCGTTCTTGACCTTGAGACTGGACCATTGACTCGGTGTCATTGAGACTGTAACATTGACTCAGTGACCTTGAAACTCGACCATTGCCTCAATGATGGGGAGACTGTGCCTTTAACTTAGTTACCTGGGCACTGAACTATTTACGCTGTACTTATAGAGCAAGGCTTTAGGATTAACTGTTTATTTTTCTTTTAAAGATGATTTTTTAAAATTTTATATAAATTATTCCGCTGATTAACAGTATTGATCATGATTTATAGATTTTAATGTGGGTTAAACAAATATAATAAATTAAGTAATTAGATTCTCGTGTTAGTTTCATTAGCAGAAATACTACCTATGGACAAAAAATATGGGCTTTGTTTGTCAATTTTACCTGCTTAACCACCATATTCGTTTCTTTGTGATTGTTTTTAAATGTTACTCTAATATTTTACAAGGGCTTTGCCACATTTTTTAGCTCTGCCATAACTATTTTCTAGGGCTGTTATAGATTAATTAAAATTTAATCGTTAACTTTTGAAAAATTATCGATTAATTAATCGATAAGTCCGATTAAACCCTAAAATAGAAATTTATGACGCCATTAAACTGAATATTTCAAGGGAAGGAACAAAAACAGGTAATTGACTTTCTCATTTATTTTATTGAGCTATTTCCCCTGTTTCCAAGCGCTAATGCCGTCAGCCATTTTTTAGTTTATGTCTGCCGGTCCACATATATTAATAAAATAAATTTTAATATTACGCGGGAGATGATTGTACGTAAAAAATATATATAAATTATTATTAATTATTAATAATTAATTATTTATTAATTTAAAAAATTAAATTTTTTAAATATTTTCTTTTAATTTTAATCAAATTTTTATCGATTAAAATAATTTTAATCGATAAAAAAATTTTAACAATTAATCTAGAGATTAATCGATAATTTCCTCAGCCCTACTATTTTCTTTTCCTCAATAAATCTCAAAGGGGCCGTTATTAAAGTACGTCACGCTATTTTTTACCATTTTGACCCCACCTCCCCCCTGTCACAAATCTCAGGACCCCCCCCCTCCCACTTAAAGTACGTCACACTTAAGAAATTTTTTAAAATTAAAACCAAATTAAAATATTTCATTTAATACTTATATTACGCTTCACAATTAAACTGTATTAAAATATAAAATTGCCACTTAAAAGTAGGGATGTACCGGATTCGGATTCAAAATTTTGAAATCCGGCCGGAGCTGAATTTTGCAAGATTTATGAAGTTAAATCCGGCTGGAAACTGAAGCAGATTTGTTCAAATGGCCAGATTCCGGATTTCCCGGAGCCATTATGAATATGTATATAAATTAGGGATCTATGACGTAAAACCTGTCGGAGCCGAAGCCGGAGCCGGATTTTTAAAATAGCCGGATTCTGGATTTGCCGGAGCTGGAGCCGAAATCCCGTACACCCCCACTTAAAAGAACTATCAGATTGTGAAAATGATTTTAATAGTAGAATAGTTAATTGTCAAAAGTTGTCACATCTATTCAATGAAACAGTTCCTCAATCTACATCGAAATCGAAAACACAATTTTTCAAAAATTAGACTTGACAATTATATAATACACCTCATTTATCTGCTACCTTTTTTATTTACAATGGGTGAGGTCAAGTTTTAGATAATCTTCCGATTTTGCATTCTATTGACACAGGATAAGAAGTAGATTAGCGAATAAAAAGGAAACAAAACAATTTGACTATAAAAAAAAGACTAGATTGACCAACTCTTTTGCTATATTGAATCTGTTTATTATGGTCCTATGAATTATTTTCCATTCAAAAATATTCACTGGACATCATCTTACAACGATTAAGTGAAGTGTTCATCCATAGTTACGACTGACATCAATCTTTCACCATCATCGTTTCCTGGAAGGATAATTGCAGGCAGATCAATTCGTCCTCATCTAGCCACTCAACAGCCTCTGCATGTGCATTTTCTCTTCTGGCAATAACTGCCATAGGTTCTCTTAGCCTTCTAGAAGCGATTCTCAAAGGACGGATGCGTTTTATCTGAGTTGATTCTTGAAAAGTTTGGGTGGGCACATTCTCCTGAGCCCGAGCTCTGTGTTGTCCTGTATGTTTCTTCAACATTGTTTGTGAGGCAAAATATAAGTGACGTACTTTGCAAAGTCTATGAAATAAGCTGGTAATCATATGGTTGTACTTTGAAAACTCATATTGATCATGGCATAATGTCATCAAATTTGAGAGTTTGTGCTACACACAAGGAAGGAAATTTATGAGAATCTGCATCTTCTCTTCTGAAGCTTTGAGTTCATCAACTGTTTGGTTGATTGGGATTGGAGGAGGGAAGAATGTTGAAGTTAAAACGTTGAAATATGATCTTATTGCTTTGTCGCAACATTTCATGTCCTGATATTTAACATTTTGAGTGAAATATTGATTGTCAAACGATTCCCGATCCTTCGATATCAGTCCTGATGCATCCAATTCAGATTTTTGAACACATTCAGGAGATACGCATTTCATGCTATTTTGACATAAAACTAATTCTAATGTTTCACAAAATGTTAGACAATTATTTTTAAAGCTATTTAAATTCTACGAAAAAAATATAAATGAATTAGAATACAAATAATGAAAAAATAAATGTGTGACATCACGCATGGCCTGACCCCCCTCCCCTTGTCACAAAGTGTTACACCGCCCCCCCCCCTTTTTTCGGAGTGTGACGTACTTTATGGACGTCCGCAAACATTTGCATTCCTTACTAAAGGGAAAATCCGAAGTTACATGAAGTCCAGCAAGTAACTTTTGTTGAAATCTAAAAGTGCAGTACAAGAGAGCGGCAAATGAAGACTACTTCATGAAATATTGTCTTATCTTGTATCATTTGTTTTTAAACTGTAAACAGTGACTATTGTCTCAACTATGGCATAAATCGGATATTGTAAACATGTAAAATGTTTCGTTTTCAACATTTTCGGTAAAACAATGGGCAATGGGCTCAATACATTGTTCGATTGGTTTAAATTAAGCTCAACGCCAGTGACTATAAAAGAGAATGTTATATAAACTTAATAACAGTTTTGTATTTTAAACAAAATTAATTAATATTAATCATTTGGTTCCCACTTTTGTTCTTAATTTAAATGTTAAAAAAAACAGGCACAAGTGTAGCTTGAATGTTTTACAATTTACACATACATGAGTCGAGGTTTTAATATTCTAGCCAGTTTTAATTGTTTTTTATTAAGTTGTATTTCTAAACTTGAGACATTTATTAAACAAGGTAGGCGTGAGCTTGATGAAAATGACAAATGCATCAAATCAATGGAATAAATTAACATTTTTGTTTGTCAACAAACGAAAAAATACTTTGATGAAACAATATCCATTACAAATGCAAGCGAAAAATTATGACACACAGTTGTCAAGAAAATATTGTGGGAATTTTATGACTTAGAATAGGAAAAGACTTTGATATAAATTGGTAACAGCACAAATGTTTAAAGACAAGATGAAACAAGCTGAAAATGAACATGACTTTGTTGTCCTGCCATGGGAAATCTATTCACTTGTAAATGTGTATTGAGTTAATTAGCTATATCTCATTCTATTTTATAAGCAAAATGTAAATTAGATAGAATTTCCAGTATAAAAGCATACACAAATGAGCTGTTTAGTGTGCTAAGCAATTAATTCAACCATCAACTAACGTACGAATGGTTTCTGCTTGCATCCCAACCATATTGAAAGGGGATTAGGGACTAAATAATTTGCTGGAAATAAAATTAGCAATGTCACTGTTTCAAAGGGAATAAATATAGATTTAAAATATTTAACTTTCATTACAGAAATGAAAGATTCAGTACGATAACGAAGAGTATTCATGTGGCAACTCAGAGAATTGTGCCAACATCACTGTAACAAAGGAATGACATGGTCAATCGTCTGGGTTTTAATACATACTGTATTAGTGGATGGGTTACCTGGCCAGCCTGACAACATTAATTTAAACATTTATTCATACAGTAAGTGAAGATTAGATACGAAATCGACGTAAAAGAATAATATCTTTCTGTTTATGTATGGAGAACTATTTTTTTATTTTTGGTATGTATCAAAACATAAATCTATATTTTATAACACTCTATTCTGTAATTTTTATTTTCTAAAGTTGCTGTTTACAATCCAGTTATACATTTGTAGCGCACATCTATTTTAGGGCACATCTATTTATGTCACATCTATTTTTTGTGGTTAGAAGCTCAATCACAATTATATTTTTCTCGGCAAAGGACTTTTAATTTTTATTTAAATTCAGACCTAAACTAGCCGGTTTATTTATGTCGAAAATTGTAATTATGAATTTTTAAAAAATTTTAAAAACATATTTACAAAAACAATACATATTAACCATAACAACAACGAAAAATGTAAAATTACGACTTTTACAGCTCCAAACATGTAAAGGGCAAATGAATATTGTGTGTATATAAATCTTTTTAAAGACAACTAACTTCATTAAATTATCTTCACTTACGTAAAATATTCAAATACTTTGTAACCAAATGTAGTCTAAAATTTACTAACGTGCTAACCAAGTTAATTTATATTGTCCTATTTGATTACTTTGTAGCCACATTATATCTATTATTGTCTATCGTGCAGTCTAACGTGCCGTCTGAGGTACTTTCTATTGTTCTATTTGATGAATAGAGTCAGAGAAGCTGGAGGATCTGTGCGGTAAGACAGTGGTGGTACACAAGTACATCAACATACAATCACAGTTTCAGGGAGGCGAGACGTGTGCGGTCACTCTCTTGACAAAAGAAAATAAAACTGCCCTGACGCTGTACTTCCTGGAATACTACGCGTCTGACAAATGTGCTGGACCCATAAACATTTTAAACTCGAAAGGTCAGCCTTTATTAGGTAAGATTATTAAGATCATTTCTAAGGGGGTGTGAACACAAATATTGTTATTAAATCACATGTTTATAATTCCTTGTGGCTTTTTTGTAAAATAACTTCTTTCATTTTTAAATATAGTTAAAACATCATTGTATTCTATAAGATCGTCTAGATCCTTGTCAATGGACTAATTGGTCATTGGGTGTTGGTCTATAAAAATAAACTCAGAACGTTCATAAAATTAAACGTAAAACACCGTTGTATACAGCTGTGAATCTGTACGTAAAAATCGTTATAAGGAAACAAGACAATTAGTTGTTATGAATACATTCACTGTTACATAATAAGTACGATATTGAAGGTTTCGTATTCGGCTTTTTTAAATCCCTTATATTAACTTCGCGGCCGTCTCATCATCTCATCATCTCTCTCATCATCTCATGGGCTGGGCGGGCGGAAAAAGAAAAGTCGAAAATGACCCACTTTCCGTGATTCGATCGAGCTGAAATTTGGCACACTGACCCGTCTGACCTAACAATGCATCGTATCAAAATTTCAGATCGATCGAACGTACCGTAATTAAATTAATGCATTTTTAGTTTATCCTTAAATGAGGTATGTAATTCAAATTCACGGTTTGTTATTGTTTTTTTCCCACGTGAAAGTTTGAGCTGACGCATTGAGGCGACCCAACGAAGCGACGGGGTGCTTTTGTTTACATTTTACGTGTCACGCTGAGCTCGGTCAAGCGAATCGGTGACCAGACTTTTCCCCTCTCCTCCTCCCACCCACCCCTCCCCCCCTAGGGTTATGAAGCAAACTTGAGTTAAGACAGATTCAGTCTGTAAATGTTTGAAAATAATCAATACTGTTAGTTATGTCACATATATAAGGGATTTATAGTCAAAAACTTTGTTTTTACGGGTTTGTTTTATTTCCCCTTGTTGCACACAGGACTTAACGGTTACTGTGGAACACAGAAACCGAGGGAGTACTTCAATCTGGGGATACATGGAGCGCTCAGGATTGTAAGGCCGGACAAGACGATAGAAACCGAGTTGAGAGTGGTAGAATACTTCTGGAAAAATCAATGTAAGTACTGATTGTGGAGGGGTGATCGAAATAAAAGGATGTGGTGATCTTCCTTTTTATTAGACGTTTAGTAAACGTTGGGTAATGTTGATATTTCGATGACACTTTAAGATGAAACTGTGGACATTTGTGCTTATGGAATTTTTTCAAAGGATCTCCACTCAGGAAAAACGCATGCATTCTCACTTTTAGAGTTACAATGGTTTCAGTAGTATGACATGGAATTATACAGTATGTTAACGAGGCACTCACTCATAGTGACCCTTACACGTTCTAACAATGCGTGTAGCAAGGCATCTTGTGGTAATCTGGGTGTCATGATATGGCTCTTTGTGGTGTTATGTGGTAAATGTGGAGTTGCTGTTTTGTATTAATGTGTTCCTTCCTGTAGTTAAGGCTGTGTTATGTGGTGTCTTGGTGTGATATGTGGTGTTCTTTGATGTCATGTTTTTGTGACATGTGGTGTCATGTTGTGTCATGTGGTGACATGATGTATTCTGTGGTGTCATGTTGTGTCATGTGGTGACATGATGTATTCTGTGGTGTCATGTTGTGTCATGTGGTGACATGATGTATTCTGTTGTGTCATGTTGTGATATCTGGTGACATGATGTATTCTGTGGTTTCATGTTGTGATATGTGGTGACATGATGTATTATGTGGTGTCATGTTGTGATATGTGGTGGCATGATGTAATATGTGGTGTCATGTTGTGATATGTGGTGACATGATGTATTCTGTGGTGTCATGTTGTGATATGTGGTGACATGATGTATTCTGTGGTGTCACGTTGTGTCATATGGTGTCATGTTGGGGTCTGTTGTTTTATATGTTGTGTCATATGGTGTTTTTGTGATATGTTGTGTCATGTTATGTCTTATGGTGTCATGTTGTGTCATGTGGTGTCATGTGGTGTCATGTGGTGTTTTGTTGTGATATGTTGTGTTGTTGGTTTTTAAAAATTCATTTTTTTTTACATACTTTAATGTTCCAGCTTGCCCCGCGCAGACCTTCGACTGCCAATATCAGAACCTCTGCATCACGGAAAGCCTGACCTGCGACTTCTACCCCGACTGCCCGAAGGGCCAGGACGAACAGAATAAATGTGCCGACAACAAGCAGGTTGGTTTCTACGTGTTCTTCGGCCTCCTCGCCATGCTGTGCTTTATCTGTGTCGGCGTTGTGGTGTTCTGTGAGGAGATGAGCCGGCGAAAACGTGGGAACCCTCCAATGAACGTAGGCAACCTGGTCTTGAGGCCGAACCCATTTGACGTTGCGAAGACTGGCAGTGTGATATCAACAGACGCTTCACAAAGAGATTCTCAGACCCACATGAATTTCAGGACTATGACGTCAGTTACTAGCGCCACAGGCGGCTTTCCATTCATAATGCCAGGTCGTGAAACATTTGTATGAGCTTTTCATTGCTTCCAGGATGATATTTTAACATTTAATTTCAACTACGTTGATTCGATTTTTTTAAAAATTAATATGAATAAGCTTTACTAAACTGAACTAAAGATGATTTTTTTGTTCGTCAAAATCTGACTTGGATTTTTATTTTTACGAAACAATATCTGTGTAACCACCAATTAATTTTTTTTTAGTTGAAGCAACAACCGCGAATAATGCTTAAAATGTGCAGGTTTTGTGTAACGATTTAAAATTCTGTTTTAGAAAAACATTTAATTCTGAAGTAGATACTCTTTTAGCGTCTTTGTCATCTTTACTTAAACGAGGTCGTTAAACAAATTTTTTTTCAATGGATGTTCTAGAATTAGCATCAAACTATGTTTTTTTTTGTTAATTTACATTCTCTACTAAAAGAAAATTGTTATAAAAATCTGAAAGCCTATCATTCAAGTCCCATCACAGTGAACTCCATTTCGAGCCCTTCCCCCACTTTCTAATTAACACGCACCAGGACTCTTTAAGTCTTTAACTTTCAACAACGGTTGTCATGAAATAAATGTATGCATATAAATATTTTTATTAAATTAAATGACATATCTGAATATATTAATTCAGTTTTTACGAGTTTTAAGATTTAAATAATGAATTTTATAAAAATGTGATTATTGAGAGTATATAATGAGAGTATATAATGAGAGTATATGAGAGTGTATAATGAGTGTTTAATGAGTGTATAATGAGAGTATATAATGAGAGTATATAATGAGAGTATATAATGAGTGTATAATGAGAGTATATAATGAGAGTGTATAATGAGTGTATAATGAGAGTATGTATTGAGATTATGTAATGAGAGTATATAATGAGAGTATATAATGAGCGTGTATAATGAAAGTATATAGTGAGAGTATATAATGAGAGTACATAATGAGAGTATATAATGAGAGTATATAATGAGAGTATATAATGAGAGTATATAATGAGAGTATATAATGAGAGTATATAATGCGAGTATATAATTAGAGTATATAATGAGAGTATATAATGCCAGTATATAATGCCAGTATATAATACGTCTTTTCCGATGTCCTATTCATTCGTCTGCCATCTCAAGGCTATGTAAAAATGAGTTTTCTTTTATCTATTGGAATATATGTATTTTTTAAAATGTCAACTACTTCAATAAATTTTGTACAAGGACATCAATTATACGACGCCTGTCAAACCTAACTACACGTGCATGTCACTTAACACATTTACAAAGCAGAACCCACCCACCCCCACCCTCCTACCCACGGTCCTTGAGATCAATCCCCTGGTAATAACAAGAGACGTATCTTTATAAGATATATATGAATAGATTCTACAAAATTTTAAATATTTATTTGTGAAAATATTGAATCTATGAATGATTAAATTCAACACACAATTGGTATCTTTTAGCCATTTAAAATACTGATAGCTTTGAAATAGTTAAGTTACAAAATAAGTGAAAATGAAATATTTCTTTCAAACAGTTATAGCTAGACAATTAGTCTTAGTGGAAAAGGTGAAATTAGCTTACTCTCCCAACGAACCGCTTCATGGAATGTTGACAGAAAGTCTTAGAGTTGTATTACTTAATTATATGAATTTCTATTGATTCAACGCCATTGTACGTTTATTGCAATTTAACTAACCTGCAATACCAATAAAAAGAACATACATATTAAAATAACTTCATCTGTGTAGTTAGAATGAATAAAAATAATAATTTATTATCGCATGTCGTTCTTTCTTCCAAACACATTATAATTTGTATTTTATACCAAAGTATTTATAACTAAATATGTCTTTCTTTGAGGGTCTTAAATTGCCATTTAAAAATGGATTTTTTTGTTTGTTTAGGCTGTTATGCCAAATTATCAAGTTTATTTTGATAATTTCATTACAAGAGAGCAAAGAATTACACGGGGCTCCTTCCTTGAGTTTGAGAAGCATCGAAGTTAGGCGACAGATAAACTGTGGGCTTCTTCTCCGGCTGCCCATAGTTTTGGGCATATGCCCCATCGAACTGCCCTGGTGTCATCGTCCTGTTAACTTCCAGTGGTAGGTTGGCTCGCTTCCGTCTGCAGGACTCCTCCCACACCACCACGGCGCACACACAGAAGGACACAACTACCCCGACGAACACGATCAGTGCATATATTGGTCCCCACCTTCTTGTGTCGCATTCGTCCCCTTCATCCTTCGAGTTGGGGCAATCAGAACTTTTGTCACATGCGATGCTTTTACCAATACACAGGTTCTTTTGTTCGCAGTCAAATTTCCCAGCAGGGCATTCTGGTCAAAATGGAAACTTTTAATCATCTACATCTTAATTTTTAAAAAATAGAAGGATAATTACATTTTAATCTTTTAATACACAATTATTATTTAAACCCAATATTATGATATAACTGCAATCAACCACGGACTCCTTGTATATCTTCAAATAATCGAATTGCGTTTGGAGCGCAATATACTATACTTAAGACAAACGCTACAAAATAAAATAAGATACTGTTCAAAATTTCAAATGAAAAAAATTGATTTTTAAAATAACACAAATACATGTTTTGTGTATTCTGTTGCTATCGTTAAGTCTTTTCTTTAATTTGATTGAAATTCATCATTTATCGCAAAATTATGAGGAGAATTGATCTGGCGACATTAAAGAATTAATATATTTTAAAGGGGTCATAAAGATTTGTTTATTGTGACTAATAATGGTAAGTTTATCACAATTTAGGATAATTTTAGAATGACATTTTAACTCACATATGCTAAACAAATCTTCGCTGTATTGCTATTCGGTCTATATATATAGATACATATAAATATATTTGTTTGTATGTATGTGTGTATGTGTGTGTGTAATTTGATACGTTGCTTTAATATAAGCATTGTTCTCCATGTGTTTACTATAATGGGTTCCCGTTTGGAAGATGACACAAAATTATTTGAACAGGAATAGAAATCACATTATTGAACTAAAAAAAAGCAAATTGTTGTAATAAACTGTCATACCATGAATAAATTAATTCCTACCTTCCTTGTACATACAATGAATGCGAACATTCCATTTGTTAGAGTCAAATTTGCTCATTGCTCGGCTGTTTTAACCCCTTTTGTTGGTTGGTCATGTCAGTCAGTCGTACTTTTGTAAGCTGGTCACGTCAGTCAGTCGTATTGTGTCCTAGACTAGTTCACCTTGTTCCAACACAATAAAACACCAAGCATATTAGAAAGTATTATTTCTATTCCTATTATGAAACCAACTTCAACAAAGTTTTGTCAGCCCTTATAAAAAAATGTACATACATGACAGAGGACAATGACGTCATTTACCCTTTTCTTTTATGTAGTACTCGACAACTCTGACGACTGCATCCATGCTGCTGTCCCCTGGTGCAAGGGTCAAGAGGCCCGTAGAACCCAGCTCATAGTGTTCTTTGGGTGCCTCTTTCAAACAGTAGCCATCGTCACCTTGTTATTGAAAAAAGAAACAAAAATGAAGGAAAACTGAAACTTTTAATACACATGGTTACATTTTTTAATGAAATATGAAATGATAGCTGTCATAACATTCCAATATGAAATGATAGCTGTCATAACATTCCAATTGAATGAGGACGATTCTTAGAAGTTTGTCTGTATAAATAAATTTAACTTCTGGAAAGAGAGAAACACTCAAACTACGACAGATAGTATATATTTTTAAGATGACGTTAAGGTGTTCCTATAACACAAAAAAAAAGAATAGTAATATTATTTATTCTGTGAAATGATATGATGTGTGGTATATTTACATTTTGATAAAATGTAGATGAAAACTGGGCGAAATGTGTTGCAAAAAAAACAAACAGCTGGTAAAATTGTTGGGGTGATGTGGTGAAATTAGGAAGTGTGTAGAAGAAATATTGAAAGAAAATTGTTTGTTAAAAGTGTAAAGAGTTGTAAACAAGCACAGCGACAAGCATTGTCCTTTTAGTTTTCTATAGGCTTCTATATGACGTTGTCTTCTCTTAAATTACGATAGCTTCGGTTGTAGTTAAATCCTCGTCTTTAAAATAAACCTTTTTTTAAAAAAAAGAAGATGAGCTCTTTACATTGTGTTTAATGTAGGATCATCTTAGATAAAATGGATTAAAAAAGCAGTTTCCTATCAAAATTATAAAGTCGTAATGTCCTCTCGCTGTGATTAGAGTTATCTTATGATTTCCCTTGAAAGTTTCCATTGTTTGTTTTTTCAATAGAATTTCTTATTTGACCTCTTCGCTCAGATACGCGTTTACCAACTCCATAAATGAACATTCACCAAGTTGTGCAAAATTTCTAAAATCGTAAAGGTTAATGGCCCCCGAGCACGTGTCTTCAGCAACATATTTCTTGAAGTACGCCTTCAGCATGTTCTTCCTCTCATTGGGCTCCAGGGTGACATTGCAGGCACGTGATCCTTTCAAGTTGTTGATGTGGATGTCGAGGTAATTTCTGACAAACGCACTTGTTGAACACAACTTGTTCAAATCGTGTATATCTGGGTAGATTTATGGAAACATTTAATGTTTTTCAATATAAATGTATATATATATATATATATATATATATATATATATATATATATATATATATATATATATATATATATATCAACATACATAATTTGCAATGTATATCACGTCCTGTCTGTCCCGTCCCTCTGTCCGTGAGGCTATTACTTTTAGAAAGAAACGCACCAAAATACTGCACGAAAAATAACTCTTTTCGAACGTTTCACACAAAATTGTGCAATATGAAAATAAATGAATACAATTAAAATAAATAAAATAAATGAAAGTTCTGTATTAAATTATTTTTTATTCTGATGTGTATTTTTTCAAAATAAATAGATTTTAGCTGAAATGTATTTATTTTGAAAACGTCCGTCATGTTTGACTGGTAATACAATAGTATATATTGAATATATACATGACCATGTTACTCCGCTACTTTATTCACCTCGTTGGCTACCTATACAAGCCCGAATTGATTACAAACTGGCCGTTCTCTGCCACAACTTCTTTTCCGACTCATGCCCTTCCCATCTTACTGAACTTTTGTCGGTCTACTCACCCACTTGTCAGCTACGCTCTTCTGCGGACACACGCATTCTCTCAGTTCCTAAGACACCCACAAAAACATTTGGCGAAAGGTCGTTCTCTTTTTGTGCAGCCAAACAATGGAATACTCTACCATTACACATCCGTCGTATTCAAACAACCAAGTCCTTCAAGACTGCACTTAAGACACATCTTTTCAAAATTTATTTTCCAGATTAATGAAGCAACAATTCTTTTAATGATTAACGTTGCTTTTATTTGCTTTTTTGTGTTATGTACTTTAATTAATGTGGTTGTTATGGTATGAATGCTAATTTATTACTTATATGTATGTTAATATCTTCATGTAAAGTGCTGGGATACAGCGCTATATAAATTATTAATTAATTTATTTTATATATATATATATATATATATATATATATATATATATATATATATATATATATATATATATATATAAACCTGAAGTCAGATTTGTTTAGCAAATCGTTATTTCTCTTTGATAACACGATTCTATAACATTTTCAGTGTATGTAAAATTTACACAAATCTATTAAAACGTGCAATTTTAACTAGCAGTCAAAGATTAATGACGGCGCGGTAGATGCAATCAAAGACAGATTGTTGATATATATGTTAAATAAACAATGTGACAATAATCTGTTGTTTTCAAAACACTTAATACAAGCTAAACATGTTTCCTAAGAAATACCTTCAGCCTCGTACCGAAAAGCCACCCTGATTTCCCAATGAACAATCGTATGGCACAATGTTAACAGCTGATTCGATTTCTCTGAGGCCCCCAAGTTGGCGATACCTGCTGTTTTTGTGTCTGCTATTGTCTCTCTGCCTGTAGTTTGTGTATCTGCTGTTGTTACTACGCCTGCAGTGTGTGTCTGCTATTATCTCTACACCTACAGTTTGTTTGCATGCTATTGTCTCTATGTCTACAGTATGTGTGTCTAGTATAGTATTGTCACACATCACTTTCATGTGTGTTGGTTATCAAATAACAATATCACTCTCACAATGATTCCTTGAAGCATTTAATGTTAATATAATAAACTTTAATACTGGAATACTCGATGATTACACAATCTTTATGTACACGAATATATTAAAGATTTCACACGGTGGAGACATCAACACATTCATTCAGCCATCTTGTCTCTCTCCTTCTAGACCCTTCTTTAACGCATCCGTCACGTGATCTTTTTCTCTGCTCTCAATTCCGTGAATCTCACGTGAGAAGTGTACACTTTTTTTAAACTCCACTTCACTTTCCATGATAAATAAAGTATAAAAATTAAAATGAAATATTCAATGAAATAATTCTTGTCACATAAATGTCTTATAGTTGAAATAATGATACGAGCCTTCACAATTGTTAAAGTTTTCATTGCATTAAAAAAAATTCCCAGACCTTTTTATAACTTACGTTCTTTTTCAAGATCGATCAATATCTGAGAATTGACCGAAAAAACGTCCATAAGAAAAATGATAACAATGAGAAAGGGGCCGTAACTCTTCATCTGTTACATCGAAAACTTCTTACTTAGCATCCTCCCCATCAGCGTCTGTAAAATATGATAAATAAAAATTCAAAATAAGTAAACATAATACGTCAACATTTAAAACTTCTTTGATTTACGTAAGGAGTTTTTTTAAAGACAAAATCACTGAAATAGTTCCAGATTTAAATGAGATTAAAATATTGTTACACATTAAAATGCATCTGTTTCCATTATTTCTACTGGAGACTCTAATACTCTATTCATTGCTTACCTTGTCGTTTAGAAATCGGATTTTATTACTGTTAAAAAGTTGTATATGCTTTCATGGTAATAGTATAGTGATGTGAGTAAATGTCAAAATAAGTTCGTATCTTCATGCCGTAAAAATATTTATTTAAAAATAATTAATCGATCACAAGGTGCGGGATATCTAAATATCTAGATCCCACTTATTCGGTTAAAATTAACTAATATCTACTGATTGTTTTAAGACAACTGAGGGTGAAGGTTAACAAACCAGTGATAAAGCACTTTTTCAGAATGTTCAGTTGTTTCATTCTAACGATAGTTCGAAGCGTTGTTACCAATCTAATATTACATATATATGTATTAAAAATTCAGAAGTATGTCCTTTACCATTTAGAAATCAATGCAAGATGATTGTATTATTTTGTAATCAGCAGCCATACATAGTCATCGGGGCTGGATGATTAATAATAATAATAATAAATTGATTATTTATATAGCGCTGTATCCCAGTAAGGAACTGGGCTCACAGCGCTTTACATGAAAGAAATAACATACTTATAAGTATTAAATTAACTTTCATATCACAACAAACACACAAAATTACAATACATTATACATATGCTACGTTAATCATTTACAAGAAATGTTGTTTCATCATCATAATTAACTCTTAATTATATTCGCAGAACTGAATGATTATGTTGTTATTTTTGTATGGTAGTAGTTTAGTGTAAATTAAATACAATATTTAATATTTCCATTTGAAAAAAAGAATAACACATAAGGCATTCATTTCCTCATAAAGATATTCTGATAAAAATAGGGATAAAAACTCTGGTCTTAAGCCGTATGCAGGAGCTATAACATACAAATTCTCGCTCTTCCCGTCTGGAATTCGGACGTGGTATGTGTTGCCTGATCAAACCAGGAAAACCAACATTTAAAACTCTATTAAAAATGCAAGACTAGATCTAAAACATGCATAAGCGTATGATACAATAATCTTCTATATAGAAGGAGCATATGTAACAAATAAGATAACAGATCAGTCAACAATTTTAACCGTGTTAGCGTTAGTTATTCGTTATTCAAAACTGCATGAAATTGTTCTTCCTTACTGGGCAGTTATTTATGACTTTTTCTTTAAACTTACGTTCATGGACAATGAAGTCAATCAAGAAAAACACAAAGTTTAGATTAAATCTAAATTATTACTATAACCACACACCACTTTGGAACGACTAAAATATGCGCAATCACAGTGCCTAATAGTGCGATAGAGAGATTTTTTGGAGAATTTACAATTTTAAATAAATGTGCAATTAGAGATAAGTTTTTTTTATTAAAATAGTGTTTAATAAAACGCTTTATCTCTAAATAAAAAATATTTCCTTTAATACTTACAATATAACACTTGTATTTATTTTATTGCACAACGTTCTTTTAACACTTTCATTCATACAATACCATCTCGACTGACAAACTGATATTTATTGGATCAATCAAATAATAATTTGTGTGTGCCACTCATTAATTTTTTATGTTTACGTTGTAAGTGATGAATACGATGTATTGAGTGTATTTATGACAAGCACAGTTAGTCCAGCTTCAGGTGTAGTGCCAAAATATTTATTAACTTTTTCATATTTATTTATCATTATCATTATTAATAATTATTATTTCAAATTAATAATATTATATATATTGTTTTAGAGTTATTAATATTTTTATGTCTGCGGAAAGTTTTTATCGATTTAAATAATGTTAATCGATAACAATTCGATGAAAATTAAAGTAATTACTTATAATATTTTTTTAAAATTTTTATTAATAAATAATTAATAATTAATTATTATTTATATATTTTTTACGTGCAAACTTTTCCCGCGTAATATTATAATTTATTTTATTACTTTACGTGAACCGGCAGACGTCAACTACATAATGGCTGACAGCATAAGCGCAGTTAAATTTAAACATATAACTAGAAAGTTGGGCAAAAAAAATTTTTTAAGCTAACTACGGATGGCAAAGTCGAAGATGGTGAAAATGTTTACTGTGTTCACTGTCATAAACAATTATCTTTTAAAGGATCAAATACATCGCTAACGCGTACCACCTTCAGCACAAACATCCGGTCAAGTATCAACACATTTTCATAAAATTTAGTTCAAAATATTCTTAATTTTCAATGTCCGTAACAAAATGTTCAGTTTAATGACGTCATAAATTTCTATTTTTGGCTTTAATCGAAATTATCGATTAATTAATCGACACTTTTTCAAAATTTAACGATTAAATTTAAATTAATCGATAACAGCCCTTATATTTTTCATTATTAATATTATTATAACAGTTACTCTAACTGATTTTCGTGTTATTTAAAGTATTACTAGATGACAGGTAGCGAGGGGGAAAGATTTCAGATGAAAGGAAATTCAAAGAAACTAAAACGTAGTAAATTAAATAACAAATCGTACCAAAAAAACATTCGCCGGAGTATGCTCAACAAATTACCAAATTTTATTTTATCTCATCTTATTTGTTACAGACGCTCCTCCTATACAGAAATAAAATAAAAAAATACAGTGGAACCTCGGTACTCGATATACGTCCTTAATCCGTTCCAGAGACTTTGACTTATACCAAACAGGACATATAACAAAAGTATTTTTAACAAAAGAAACAAAGGAAAAATGAGTAATCTGTTCCCCAAAAAATAACATATTATTATTAACATACTATACATAATTTATTAATGTAGTTGTAAAAAATAATTTTAACACTTCTTAATACTAAAAGAAATAAATAAAAAGAAATTTAGTGCAATATATAAAAAATGTAGCCTCGCTTTCACTTGGTGAGACGAGTCAAGTGCTTGCTAACATGGTGTTGAGGAGTAGTATTGTTTGGGAGAAAGACGACTTGAAATGAAACTACAGGAACATGTAATTCTGTTGTTTTTTTCTATTTTCTGACATTTTGTCACTAGTTGACCATGGTTGAGGCTCGCCAGGTTTGACTTTAACTTAAATTCTGTCTTAAGAAATTTTCATTTTCAGGATGTTTCGAAAATGTGACATTATCTGGTCAATTTTTTCTTTCCTTGTCCCCTCTCATTAACTTTTTTGAGAACTCATGTTTAGTGAATTTACTTAAAATTTACCAGCTATTGCGCGAGTCGTTCACTGTATTGTAGCAACGAAAGTACTTACGCTTATGAGAGGTGCAATAGGACGTAGCATTGTGATTCATCCAAGCAGTGGCGTAGATAGAACTTTTGCAGCCCGGGGCGGTCTTCAATTTGCCGCCCTTTTTAGGGGCCGTCCATAATGACGTCACGCACCTTGACGGGGGAGGGGAGTCATACATTTGTGACGATGTATGACGAGGGGCGTGTGTTTAAGAAAAGTGACGTCACGTCAAAACGGGCAACTTTAAATATAATTTCCACTTAAACATTTGATTACTGACACTTTATTTCAAGAGTTTTATGTAAAACGCATGTTATGATATTAGAGTGCAGATTTACACTAAAAACATACTTAAATGACAAAAATTTGATTTGAAACATGCTCATTTTTAAATATAAAATACGGCTTTTATAGTGGGGGGGGGGTGTCAAAGGTTTGTGACGTCATATTGAAGAAGGGGTCCAAGTTTTTGTGACAAGTGACTAGCAATGAGGGGGTAAAAAATCAGCCAAAATCGCGTGACGTCATTTATGGACGGCCACTTATTTGATTATATGATGGTTTTTATAAATTAATAAACATGAAAAAATAATTGTAATTGAAACGAGTTAAAAATGGGAAAATGTTTACCATTGCATGCCATATTTATGTAAGCAGTAATAAAATATGCCGCTTAAGATGATATATATATTTATAAAAATACACAATACTTTTTTTGTAAAGGCCACAAGAAAGTTCCTGAGGTTGCAGGTCGCGCCCCCGCCCCTTTTTTCATGAGACAAAACATATTCAAAACTTAAACCAAAAAAAACAAAAAACATTACAAATTACTTTTTTTAAAAATTTATAAATAAATGAATTTTGAAAAGAAAAAAAAAGTGTATACATTAGTATGTAAACATATTTATATATTTACTGTCCTAACTTTGATAATAAAAAATCGTGTATAATGATGTTAAATTTATATTATTTGCAATATCTTTTTCTATGGTCAATATTGCAAGATTGTGTAGTCTTAAATCTCTCATTGTGGAACGAAGATAATTTTTTATCAACTTCAGTTTGGAGAAGCTCCTTTCACAACTAGAGACACTGATAGCAATTGTTGAAAAAATTTTAAGCAAAATTACAATGTTGGGTACAGAATTTTCCAATCTGTACTGTTGAATAAATTTTAATAGATCAAGGGGGCCCTTTTCCCCCCGTTTTTCTAACGTAATGCCTCTTCTTGTAGTGTAGATACAGCCATAAAAACCAGGGTCATTTTTCTTTCAATATTGAACTGTTCTTTATAAATGTCAGTAAAGTAATTTATTTGATGTTCAAATTCTTTATTTAGTAGGTTTCATGGTATTATATACGAATATTTTCTTGCAAGGACATGCAACTCATCAAAGCGTTCTTTTATAATTCCATCCATTGATAAAAACATTTCTTGTTGTACTTCTTGTTCTAAAGATAGAACCACGTCTTCTGATTTTTTCACCACTCATCATTTTTTCTACTTCTAGCTCCGCGTTCAGTTGACATCTCCAACTCTTTACAATTGTTCGGCTGATATAACAGCTTTATCCATCAGAACATCTCTTTGTTCCATGCAATGGTTTTGCATTAATTTTTTAATAAAATTACTGGTTCCCATAAATTGAAATAACATTCCAGAATCTGATCTCGTTTTGCTAGTTATTTCTTCAGAAGTCAATTTTCCCATGGCGCTTGAAATTTTTAAAGTATGTCTTTTTCGAAATTATTTATGCCAATTTTTGTGTTTATTAACAGATAAAATTTGAATATTTTCATATTCTTGTCATAAATCTTAATAATTTTCCATAACATAAACGAATTTCAAATTATTTACAAATTACTTTAATTGGATAGGCGTTACATTGTTATTGAATAACCGATGAAAAACACAAATTAGTTGTGCTACTTTTATGCAATAAAAGCAAAATAATTTTAATTATTAATAACTTACCTTACAATAATTTTCTGAAAACTGAAATAGTTATATAAATTACTATTTAAAATTTAAACACAATATTTGAATCACAATGCCTTGTAGGTACTTGTTCGCGCATCCTTCTGCGAATGTCGAAATCCCATGCAAAAACCGTCGTGGAGATATTAATAACACATATTATTCGGCCCAGCGGTGATGTGTTTTTGTGTAGTTTTGTTATATAAAAGGGTCATCTGGGACGTATACGCTTAATTTTCCAAACAAATTGATACATAATTTGAACTATTAAATTTTTTTTTACGGTTTTGCGTTACTTATAACATCAACTTTGTAATCTAACAAATGGTTTGCGATTCCGTTAATTTAGACTAGTTATTACAAATATTTTTGTTTCACCTTGGTTTCTCCTTCAAAAGAAAAAGGGCAGTTGTCGGAAATGGTTGAATTTTTCAAATGCCCACAAATATATTTTTTATGTGCCAGTTTTACACACACAATTTCTAGCACGCATGCTGTTCTTGTTCAAAACAAAAGGTCGTAAACCAATCAAAACTGTTCGCGTCAAAACATGACGTATACCAAGTTGGACTTACCCAAATCAGACGTATACCGATGTTCCACCGTACACAAACAAGCAGTCCTATTCTATATGATATATTAATATTACTTCTACACAGAGGATTATTTCGTCCTACGATTTTGATGGCGTTCAGAATAAATAATATATTTATTTATTTATATATTTAATGTATTTATGTACTTAATGTCTACTACACCATTTATACGATCACCAATAAATTTTAGGAGTCGTTTAAGTACACTTCTGGGATGGTAAGGTAACTGATCTTTAAAAATGTAGTTTTTTTATTATTAGAGCTATATGAATATTGTTTTATTAATCCGATCGCTATAAAATTTCGGGAAGTTATTGAGTACACTCCAGCAATGGTTTTTTACATACATGTTAAAAAAATACAACTTATAGAGCGCCTGGTGCCATCAATATCATGTTTCCTTAAATGAGCTAAATACAATTTTAAAACATTGGATGCTGGGTAAATTGATGGATCTTGATAAAACTGGTACATAAAAACTTCTTGGCCTATAATCAAATATTATAATGTAATCTTGATTCGATTTTACACGATCTTGAAAAATATTGATAAATATATCCATTATGATCCAGATCTTTATGGTTTTGAACTTACATCTTGCATTGTTTAGGCCTAGGGGTCCTCAATGTCATTTTATTTTATATAAGCTATATAAATTAAATATCAATTTAATGATCCGATCTCCCTGAACTTTTGAGGCGTTGTTACATACAATTTTGCGAAGGTTTTGATGAGACCCGGATCACTGTGTTGATAATTCTGGTACCATTGTATGTTTAGGTGCCAGGCATATTATTTCAGTTAAATATAAGAGGGCACTTTTCGTATTAACAGCTAGTCAGCTACGGTATTAGGAGCTCCTGTTAGGAAACGAAGAATGACACAAATGTGTTGATTCTTTTAGCCTGTTCTTTTGTTTGGGTTTTTATTTTTTATGTTCTTTATTTATATATATATATATATATATATATATATATATATATATATAATATATATATATATATATATATATATATATATATATATATATATATATATATTGTTGTTTTTTAAAAACAGTTGCCTCTCGACACTACACACATGAAAACGAAGATGTGCATTTTTTGTAAAGTTATTGCGAAAAAAAATCAAGAGAATTAGTTATTTTGGAACCCATGAAATCGGGTTAATAACAAACTATCAGCCTTAAGAAATTTGAGAAATTCTTTGAATTGCAACAACTTACTTATATCATTTTGTTATAAGATACTCCAGTGGGTTATCACTCTTAATATGTAATATAATTAAATCAATTACATTTTACAATAAGTTTATCTAAGTTCTTAAAATAAATGAAATTTAGTAGACGTATGATGTGATTTGTTTTAACCAATTTCGTTGTTTAATATTTCAACAAATTATTTTTTTTGTTTTTTTAAACCACAGTAATGATGTAGCGACGTGTTAAAGACTGTCTTCATCGGTGGGCCTTATATTAGCCGGCTAAATAAGACGGTCTTCATCGGTGGGCCTTAAATTAGCCGGCTAAGAAGACGGTCTTCATCGGTGGGCCTTAAATTAGCCGGCTTAAGAAGACGGTCTTCATCGGTGGGCCTTAAATTAGCCGGTTAAAGTAGACGGTCTTCATCTGTGGGCCTTAAATTAGCCGGCTAAAGAAGACGGTCTTCATCGGTGGGCCTTAAATAAGCCGGCTAAAAAATTAAAATGTTGTTTAGTCTGTTGCTAGGCCAATGTACTAGTTTAATTTGATCCCTTCTATAACAAGAGAGCTAAGAATACATGGGGCTCCTCGATGGCTCGGGTGCAGGAGCCTGAGCTTGGGGAGCGTCGAAACTAGAAGGGAAATAAACTGTGGGCTTCTTCTCCTGCTGCCCAAAGTTTTGGGCATATGCCCCATCGAACTGCCCGGGTTCAATCGTCCTGTTAACTTCCAGTGGAATGTGGGCTCGCTTCTGTCTCTTGGTCTCCTCCCACACCATCACGGCGATCACAAGGAATGACGCCACTATGCCGACGATGAAGATCACGGTGTATAGTGTACTAAAATCTTTCTCCGTGCATTCGTCCCCCTCATCCTTCGCGTGGGGGCAGTCAGGATTTGTATCGCATTCCAAGCTTTTAGCTATACACAGTTTCATGTATCTGCAGTCAAATTTCTCGGATGGGCAATCTGGATATAATGGAAACATTCAATCATGAAAATCTGATTTAAAATATATATATATATATATATAATATATATATATATATATTTATATTTTTAAAATTTCTTTTTTAAACAATGATTATGCTAAGTGTAACTAAATAAATGAATTTATTTTCGAAATAAAGGGAAGAACATAGTTTTCATAAACTCTAAATTCATTCATTCCTGTGATTACCACACGCTAAAATCAGAAACTTGACTTGATTTGTTGGAGTGCCTCTTGCGCGTTGCTGTACTTTTGTCAGAATAACCTTTTTTTTAATTAAATTTCAATCTTCCCATTTTGTCCTTCGCTTACCTCATCTCGTAACATCCCAATAAAACGAGATACATATCAAGTACTTATTAGACGGTATTACCTCTTATCCCATTACAAACACAATGCTAAAAATTTAAGCCGACCTTCCAAAACCTTATAAATATTTTGCACATAATGACAGACGACAATGACGTCATTTACCCTTTTCTTTTATGTAGAACTCGACAACTCTGATGACTGCATCCATGCTGCTGTCCCCTGGTGAAATGGTCAAGAGTCCCTTAGACCCCAACTCATAGTGTTCTTTGGTAGCCTCCTTCTTGCAGTAGCCTTCGTCACCTTGTTATTTAAGAAACAAACGGTAATGACCGACAATTCATGAAATAGGAAATGAAGTAGCCACGACATAGAATTTTAAATTGGAATAATCTTGGAAGATAGTTTATAATTACAAATCAAGAACAGCACCAAAATGAAAAAAGTCTATTTACGGAAAGCCTACACTTCATACAAGAAAAAAGTATTCATACATCCAAAAGAAGAATAAATAAAAAATAGTAAGCCAGAGGAAATTAACGAATAATTAATCGATTAATCGTTAAAAAATTTAATCGATTTAAATTAATTTGATCGATTAAAATTCTAATACAATTTTTAAAAACATTTCTAATTTTTTTTCTTCTCCAATTTATTAATAATTTATATTTTTTGTTACCTACATAATTTGCCCTAGTATTATTATTATCATTTATTTAGATGTGCATCCGTACACAAACATGTTTTTCCTCCTTATTTCGTGCATTGCAGAACGAATTTGCTGTGTTACTTCTCACAATTTGGGAGCCATGGAATTACCGCGACTTAACCGATTTCGCGAAATCATGAATCGCAACTTAAATGGATCTACATATGCGATTTAAAAATATAATTAATCGAAATTAATCAATTAATCAATTTAAATTTTTTTCCCGATTATTAAACAGTACCAGTACTAAAAAATAGTATTTAGGCAGAGAAATAATATTGTACAATGAATTCTTTTGGTGGGGTAAGACTGTATTTTATAATTTTGTTGAAATTTAAGCATATTTATGGTAAAAATTTGTTTGCAAAAGTAAACATTTGAGGTAGCGTGGCTTGGCGAAATTATCCAGTGGGGTAAGAAAGGCCGATCAGTACAAATACGTTATCTTTTACAATCGTAAATAGCTGTCAATTGGCGCCGTGCACTTGACTCTTTCGTTTTAAAATATACGGATTGCAAGGCACAGTCCAGGGAGGAAGAAAAGAGGCAGACAAAAGAAGAGATGGGAGGACGATATCAAAGAGTGGACCGGCCTGTCATTCAACGTAAAGTAATGGGGGTGAGACTGCAATCAGGCTTTTAAATAGGTACATTTATAATATAAAAAAACAGGGTATTAGTAGGCCTGACAAGACGTAACACAACAGCGAACGTTTCGGCAAAGAGCCATCCTCAACGGACAAATAGTACACACATGAAACGAATAACATGAAATAATAATAAAAAAACACTTAGAGCTGCGGTGAAATCCAAGCAGTCCAGTAGTGATCCCTACTGGACTGCTTGGATTTCACCGCAGCTAAGTGTTTTTTTATTATTATTTCATGTTATTCGTTTCATGCTGCTCATATTTTAAATAGGGTTGTTACATAAATAGGGTTGTTACATAAATAGGGTAGTTACATAAATAGGGTTGTTACATAAATAGGGTTTTTACATAAATAGGGTTGTTACATAAATAGGGTTTTTACATGAATGGGGTGGTTACATAAATAGGGTTGTAACATAAATAGGGTTTTTACATAAATAGGGTTGTTACATAAATAGGGTAGTTACATAAATAGGGTAGTTACATAAATAGGGTTGTTACATAAATAGGGTTTTTACATAAATAGGGTTGTTACATAAATAGGGTTGTTACATAAATAGGGTTTTTACATAAATAGGGTTGTTACATAAAAATAAATAGGGTTGTTAAATAGCATAAATAGGGTTGTTACATATCATAAATAGGGTTGTTACATAGCATAAATAGGGTTGTTACCTAGCATAAATAGGGTTGTTACATAGCATAAATATGGTTGTTACATAGCATAAATAGGGTTGTTACCTAGCATAAATAGGGTTATTACATAGCATAAATAGGGTTGTGACATAGCATAAATAGGGTTGTGACATAGCATAAATAGGGTTGTGACATAGCATTGTCTTCTCCAAAATCATCTATACAGGCAGTGAACATTAAACTGCTCAGATGTTAAATCCACGCTAAGGTAAGATATCTGCAGCAGTGTGTTCAAAGTTGGATCAAGCCAGAATAAGGGCTTTTTAAATCTGTAATTTAAAGAAGTTAATAATTTTTATCCACACCGCTCTCTGTAAAGATTTTTAAATGATTTCCTTAAAAATGGGGACAAAACCTCTGACAGAAATGTTGTTATCTCATCACACAGTCAAGCGGTGACAATTTCCACACATTAACATTTACCAAGTTGTGCTTCATTCTTGGCGTCGTAAAAGTTTATGGCCCCAGTACACGTGTCTTCAGCAACATATTTCTTGAAGTACGCATTCAGCGTGTTCTTCCTCTCATTGGGCTCCAGGGTGACGTTGCAGGCACGTGATCCTTTCAAGTTGTTGATGTGGATGTCTAGGTAGTTTCTGACAAACGCACTTGTTGAACACAACTTGTTTAAATCTTCTTTGTCTGGGGATAAAAGGCGATATGGTGCTAAATATATTTTGAAAAATGTAAAACGATAAAATCGTGCCATAGCTTTGATAAAATCCATAAAATAACACAAATATTTAGGAGATGCAACTTTTTTAATGTTTACCAAATGAAATAAACTACAAAACAAGGTATCGCGAAAGTACAATAAATAGAATCAACGAGCTATGTCTGTAGTTTGTGTGTCTAGTATAGTCTCTATGCCTGTAGTTTGTGTGTCTAGTATAGTCTCTATGCCTGTAGTTTCTATGTCTGGTATAGTCTCTATGCCTGTAGATTGTGTGTCTAGTATAGTCTCTATGCCTGTAGTTTGTGTGTCTAGTATAGTTTCTATGCATGTAGTTTGTATGTCTAGTATAGTCTCTATGCATGTAGTTTGTATGTCTAGTATAGTCTCTATGCCTGTAGTTTGTATGTCTGGTATAGTCTCTATGCCTGTAGTTTGTATGTCTAGTATAGTCTCTATGCCTGTAGTTTGTGTGTCTAGTATAGTCTCTATGCATGTAGTTTGTATGTCTAGTATAGTCTCTATGCCTGTAGTTTGTGTGTCTAGTATAGTCTTTATGCCTGTAGTTTGTGTGTCTAGTATATATAGTCTCTATGCCTGTAGTTTGTGTGTCTAGTATAGTATCTATGCCTGTAGTTTGTGTGTCTAGTATATTCTCTATGCCTGTAGTTTGTGTGTCTAGTATATATAGTCTCTATGCCTGTAGTTTGTGTGTCTAGTATATTCTCTATGCCTGTAGTTTGTGTGTGTAGTATAGTCTCTATGCCTGTAGATTGTGTGTCTAGTATAGTCTCTATGCCTGTAGTTTGTGTGTCTAGTATAGTCTCTATGCCTGTAGTTTGTGTGTCTAGTATAGTCTCTATGCCTGTAGTTTGTGTGTCTAGTATAGTCTCTATGCCTGTAGTTTGTGTGTCTAGTATATATAGTCTCTATGCCTGTAGTTTGTGTGTCTAGTATAGTCTCTATGCCTGTAGTTTGTGTGTCTAGTATAGTCTCTATGCCTGTAGTTTGTGTGTCTAGTATAGTCTCTATGCCTGTAGTTTGTGTGTCTAGTATAGTCTCTATGCCTGTAGTTTGTGTGTCTAGTATAGTCTCTATGCCTGTAGTTTGTGTGTCTAGTATAGTCTCTATGCCTGTAATGTGTTAGTCTAGTATAGTCTCTATGCCTGTAGTTTGTGTGTCTAGTATAGTCTCTATGCCTGTAATTTGTGTGTCTAGTATAGTCTCTATGCCTGTAGTTTCTGTGTCTAGTATAGTCTCTATGCATGTAGTTTATGTGTCTAGTATAGTCTCTATGCCTGTCATTTGTGTGTCTGGTATAGTCTCTATGCCTGTAATTTGTGTGTCTGATATAGTCTCTATGCCTGTAGATTGTGTGTCTAGTATAGTCTCTATGCCTGTAGTTTGTGTGTCTAGTATAGTCTCTATGCCTGTAATTTGTGTGTCTGGTATAGTCTCTATGCCTGTAATTTGTGTGTCTAGTATAGTCTCTATGCCTGTAGTTTGTGTGTCTAGTATAGTCTCTATGCCTGTAGTTTGTGTGTCTAGTATATTCTCTATGCCTGTAGTTTGTGTGTCTAGTATAGTCTCTATGCCTGTAGTTTGTGTGTTTAGTATAGTCTCTATGCGTGTAGTTTGTGTGTCTAGTATAGTCTCTATGCCTGTAGTTTGTGTGTTTAGTATAGTCTCTATGCCTGTAGTTTGTGTGTCTAGTATAGTCTCTATGCCTGTAGTTTGTGTGTCTAGTATATTCTCTATGCCTGTAGTTTGTGTGTCTAGTATATTCTCTATGCCTGTAGTTTGTGTGTCTAGTATAGTCTCTATGTCTGTAGTTTGTGTGTCTATTATATTCTCTATGCCTGTAGATTGTGTGTCTAGTATATTCTCTATGTCTGTAGTTTGTGTGTCTAGTATATTCTCTATGCCTGTAGTTTATGTGTCTAGTATAGTCTCTATGCCTGTAGTTTGTGTGTCTAGTATAGTCTCTATGCCTGTAGTTTGTGTGTCTAGTATAGTCTCTATGCCTGTAGTTTGTGTGTCTAGTATAGTCTCTATGCCTGTAGATTGTGTGTCTAGTATAGTCTCTATGCCTGTAGTTTGTGTGTCTAGTATAGTCTCTATGCCTGTAGTTTGTGTGTCTAGTATAGTCTCTATGCCTGTAGATTGTGTGTCTAGTATAGTCTCTATGTCTGTAGTTTGTGTGTCTAGTATATTCTCTATGCCTGTAGATTGTGTGTCTAGTATATTCTCTATGCCTGTAGTTTGTGTGTCTGGTATATTCTCTATGCCTGTAGTTTGTGTGTCTAGTATAGTCTCTATGCCTGTAGTTTGTGTGTCTAGTATAGTCTCTATGCCTGTAGTTTGTGTCTAGTATAGTCTCTATGCCTGTATTTTGTGTGTCTAGTATAGTCTCTATGCCTGTAGTTTGTGTGTCTGGTATATTCTCTATGCCTGTAGTTTGTGTGTCTAGTATAGTCTCTATGCCTGTAGTTTGTGTGTCTAGTATAGTCTCTATGCCTGTAGTTTGTGTGTCTAGTATAGTCTCTATGCCTGTAGTTTGTGTGTCTAGTATAGTCTCTATGCCTGTAGTTTGTGTGTCTAGTATATTCTCTATGCCTGTAGTTTGTGTGTCTGGTATATTCTCTATGCCTGTAGTTTGTGTGTCTAGTATAGTCTCTATGCCTGTAGTTTGTGTGTCTAGTATAGTCTCTATGCCTGTAGTTTGTGTGTCTAGTATAGTCTCTATGCCTGTAGTTTGTGTGTCTAGTATAGTCTCTATGCCTGTAGTTTGTGTGTCTAGTATAGTCTCTATGCCTGTAGTTTGTGTGTCTAGTATAGTCTCTATGCCTGTAGTTTGTGTGTCTAGTATAGTCTCTATGCCTGTAGTTTGTGTGTCTAGTATAGTCTCTATGCCTGTAGTTTGTGTGTCTAGTATAGTATACACTTTGTTTAAACGTGCATCATTTTCCATGATGACTCAGATGAGCTCTATCAGGACTCGGGACATACTTGAGCAAAAGCTAAATCTACCAAGTTGTCATGTTGACAGACAGACACAGACAGACGGACACATGCATACACATAGATTAGGAACATGCATGCTGACATTAAAACTAGGGCTCAAAGGTATACACTTATTTGATTGTTTGCCTTCGTTTATTTATCTCTAAATCTGCATTAGTACTTGTAAGAAAATAATTAAAGGCCGTCCATAAAAATACGTCACGCAGCAGAAAAGGGGGGTGGGGGTGTAAGAAAGTGCGACTGTTTGTGTTTAGTAGGAGGGGGGGTCAGGCCGTGTGTGACGTCACGGTGTTTTATATTAAATTTTAATACTTTTTTTAATAACAAAAAAAGTTTGTCCATAAGTGTGACGTACTTTAGTGGAGGGGGATCCAAGATTTGTGACAGTGTGTGAAAGGGGAGAAGGGGGGGGGTAAAAAATAGTCAAAAAATAGCGTGACGTACTTTATGGACGGCCCCTTAGAAGTAGAAGGCTTCTTTCTACCTACATATTTCTAGCTGACCTACGCTGAGTCTCTTTCCATGACTCGTTTAAATGTCAATTAAAAATGAAATAAATCTTGTCGCAAAATCTTTTTGTGTGTAAAACATGTTAATATTCCTTATAATTTTTAATACAATACATTTTAAAAAATATATTTTTAGAGTCGTTTGCAACTTACTTTCTTTTTCCGCGTCAGTTGATGCCTGAGAATGGAGCACAAAAACATCCAGAAGAACAACACTGATAACGAGATAGGGCCCGAATATATCCATCTGTTAAATTGAACATGGCAGCATTATCATCCTCAGCATCGTATTCTGAAATTAAATGAACTATAAATTACAAAACAATTTATACAACAATTTTTTATTCAAGTTATCCTTGACAGTTTATGATATGTAAAATTTTTAAGCACTTTGATAGTTCTTTTGTTGTAAAACAAATTCATTAATTTAAGGTAAACTGTAACAAAAGGCAAGGTATTTTTTAAACTCAGTCTACATTGGCTTTTAAAAACCACCACCACCACGGAATATAACTAACTTAACATCCATTCGTAGCCTTGTCTTTTAACTTACGTTCGTACATGCATTCATAGCCTTGTCTTTTAACTTACATTCGTACATCCATTCATAGCCTTGTCTTTTAACTTACATTCGTACATCCATTCATAGCCTTGTCTTTTAACTTACATTCGTACATCCATTCATAGCCTTGTCTTTTAACTTACGTTCGTACATAGATTCATAGCCTTGTCTTTTAACTTATATTCGTACATCCATTCATAGCCTTGTCTTTTAACTTAAATTCGTACATCCATTCATAGCCTTGTCTTTTAACTTATATTCGTACATCCATTCATAGCCTTGTCTTTTAACTTACATTCGTACATCCATTCATAACCTTGTCTTTTAACTTACATTCGTACATTCATTCATCGCCTTGTCTTTTAACTTACATTCGTACATCCATTCATAGCCTTGTCTTTTAACTTACGTTCGTACATGCATTCACAGCCTTGTCTTTTAACTTACATTCGTACATCCATTCATAGCCTTGTCTTTTAACTTACGTTCGTACATCCATTCGTAGCCTTGTCTTTTAACTTTAATTCGTGGACAACAAAGAGAATGACAAAGTTCACAAAGTCTCAATGAAAACAATGTTTTACAATCATATGCCTCGTGCAACAACTACGGTACACGCGGTGGTATATAGTGCACAATAGAACGCCTTGGGGTCTTTCCGTTTTTATTATACGCACTAGTAAAGACAAATTTGTATCCCGTCATTCTATAAATATAAATGACCAATTTTTAGTTCAAAACACCCCATTCATAACTTACCTAATTTTACTTATTTTGATGCAATTTTTTTAAAATTAATTAATTGTTGTTGTTGTTTGTTTTGAGTTCATAGTTCATAGTTCAAGACCGGTACTATTAAATATTCTATCAATTAACATAGTTCATAGTTCATAGTTCATAGTTCAAGACCGGTACTATTAAATATTCTATCAATTAACATAGTTCATGTTTAGAGTGCTGTCCATATCATGATGTTGTTTTTTTAATTTATGAAACTTTTCAATTGAATCTGTGGCGGATTAAAGGGGGTGCTGATGGGGCTAAAGCCAGGGGCCCCCAATGATTTTAGGGCCCCAAACTTATTATAATTAATAATAAAGGTAGCTGTACAGGGCCCCAGGTAGAATTGCAGCCAGGGGCCCCGTGCAATCTTAATCCGCCCCTGAATTGAATGTATGCTTTTCTCTATAGTTTTCAATTCATTGCGGTGAACCAAGAACCAGGCTGGAGTGTGCTCTATATAGATCTCACAATGTTTCTATTATTATTATTACATGATAAACGTAGCTTATGTACGCCTTAATGTATGTTGTAGTTATGATATGGATATTTAACATTGAATTCATTGCTAATTATGTGTGTGTTACTATTTTATGTGAAGCACTGTGAGCCCACCTGCTTGTATTATTATTACTATTATTATACAAAAATCATTATTATTTGTATTATTATTAAAAATTATTATTATTTTTATTATTGCTAATATTAAAATGCTGTTAATAATATTTCACACCGTTTCACATAAAATTGCCTTTTCTTTTTCACATTTTCTTCTTTATCTTTAGCGCCCTCATAATATGTTGATAATTCTCGCTCTGGTATATGTTATGGGTATTTCCGAAGTTCTAGTAGATAAAAAATACCTCACTGGTCGTAGCTGCTACATAATGAGAGTATCAGAACTAAGGTGGAATCGGGGGAGACAATAGGCATGGATTTTTCAAGTGTTTTACTTTTCAAATTTGTTCCAGTTCCTGTTTGTGTATAGAGCAATAAGAATGCTACACTATTATGTGCAACATTAAGACCAGTGATTCTCATACCCTGACAGTAGCCTTAAACTAAAGTTAAGTTTCATTTGCCTATATGACTTTACCATTTGCTCCTAACATCATAGACATTGTTACAGATTCGTGTAATAATTTATTGTATTCCCTCCCTTTCTCCAAACTTTAGTAACTGATGCCTCACCTAAGAAGCCATGAAAATAATCAGAATGACAAATGCAAAAAGTTACAAAACTTGTGAGCCATAATGATCAGACCATTAGATCTAATCATTGGCTCTGAGATATAGAAGAAGATTAATGTGTAACAAAATACAAGTGACGAAAGCAGTGCATGAAAAACTTGGGGTAAAAAAACTTTCTAAAAATAAGTTCTCCATTCTCTGTTTGACACATTATATTAGAGTACACCAGAAACGTTTTTTTCAAGTGACGATATTCTTTTTCTCGCTGTAATAAATTCAGAACACAAATTTTAACATACCTGTTAACTAACGCTTGAAAGTTTAAGATGAATATTTAAAAATCCTCTCCTAGGTTAGAGTTTATGTAACTTTGAGCAACGTGTCCGGGTCGGCCTTAGGCATTGGCAAACTAGGCAGCCGCCTAGGGCCTCCGATTAGTCTCATCATTAGTGCAGGCCACGCACAAGAATCTTTCCATATTAATTTTTTTATTTATCTATTACATTTAGGGCCACGAAATTCACTTCACCTAGGGCCTCCAATCCTTTAGTCTGGTCCTGAATGGGTAAAAAAATACCGATCTAATTTACGCTAATTAAAAAGCATATGTATAAAATATCGCACTGCTTCAAAAATTTTCAATTTAATTTACCGTATATACTCGTTCGCAAGCCGACCTTTTTTTAGACAAAATCTAGGGGGAACATTTGGGGGGTCGGCTTACGAGCGGGTCATTAACGTATTTCTGCATGGATATTGAATATCGGTGTTGTTATTGTAGATCATCAAGGTCCTTTTTAACAACTGCTCTACCAGAGGCTATAAGGGACCGTCCATAAAGTACGTCATGCTATTTTTGACCATTTTTGACCCCCTCCCCCCTGTCACAAATCTCGGGAACCACCCCCCCTAAAGAACGTCACACTCTCGAATTTTTTTTTAATTAACACCTAATTAAAATATATCATTTAATACTTAAATTACACTTCACTATTAAACTGTATTAAAATATAAAATTTACACATAAAAGTAGGGATGTATCGGATTCAAAATTTTGAAATCCGACCGGAGCTGAATTCGGCAGGATTTATGAAGTGAAATCTGGCTGTAGCCGGAATCAGATTTGTTAAAATGGCCGGATTCCGGATTTGCCGGAGCCATTATGAATATATAATATAAATTAGGGATCTACCGTCCAGCCGGATTTCTGAAGTGAAACCTGCCGAAGCCGGATTTTTTAAAATAGCCAGATTCTGGTTTTGCCAGAGCTGGGGCCGAAATACCGTACGCCCTCACTTAAAAGAACTATCAGTTTATTAAAATGAACTTTAATCGTAGAATAGTTAATTGTCAACAGTTGTCACAGTAATTCAATGAAACAGTAACTCAAATATCGATTTTGAAAACAAAAATTGCAAAAATTATACTTGACAATTTTATAATAAACATCATTTATCTGCTACCTTTTCATTTACAATGGTTGAGGTCAATTTTTAGATAATCATCCGATTATGCATTCTATAGACACAGGATAAGAAGAAGTTTAGCGAAAGTTGACCTCAACCAGTGATTAAATAATAAAAAGGAAAAAAATTGAATTACAAAAAGACTAGATTCACAAATTATTTGACCAACTCTTGTGCTATATTGAATATGTTTATTATGGTCCTATGAATTATGTTTAATTCAAAAATATTCACTGGACATCATCTTACAACGGTGAAGTGAAGTGTTTATCCATAGTTACGACTGACATCAATCTTTCACCAGCATCGTTTCCTGGAAGTATTATCGCAGACAGATCAACTCGTCCTCATCTAGCCACTCAACAGGCTCTGTATATGCATTTTCTCTTCTGGCAATAACTGCCAACGGTTCTCTTTGCTTTCTAGAAGTGATTCTCAAAGGAAGGATACGTTTTATCTGAGTTAATTCTTGAACAATTTAAGTGGGCACATTCTCCTGAGCCCGAGCTCTGTGTTGCCCTGTATGTTTCTTCAACATTGTTTGTGAGGCAAAATATAAGTGACATACTTTACAAAGTCGATCAAATAAGCTGGTAATCATATGGTTGTACTTCGAAAACTCCTGTTGATCTTGGCATAATGTAATCAAATTTTAGAGTTTATGCTACATAATCATAATTGGCATCCTTCTGTCTCGCGAGACGATGGTGCATCACTGTTGAGTTGGGTTGCATTTCCTCGAGTGGCTGTGCAGTCCTATCCTTGAGTGACAGTCTTTACCACAGTTTTTACACACGAATTCTGTGCTACCAAATGTTTTGGCCTTTCTCCTAGCTCTTGTTTCTGTAGCCTCCTCCATTCTTCGCTCCTCGGCTACTATGACGCCCTCTTTGACAACTGTGCGCCACGTAGATCAGTCTTCTGCCTTACACTCCCAGTCGCTTTTGCGTATTTTGGCTGCTTTCATGTCCCTTTGGCAGACATCTTTAAATCGCAGACATGGGCGACCTGTCTTCCTCTTACCCAATGCCAGTTTTCCATATAGCAGGTCCTTGGAGATTCGGCCAGGGCTCATTCTCTTAACATGGCCTAGCCATCTCAGGCGTCTTTCACTAAGGACTGAGAACATGCTTTGGGTATTGGCGCGCATTAGGACCTCATTATTAGGCACCTTGTCTTGCTACTTAATGCCTAGGATGCGTCGCAGGCATCTCAAGTGGAAGCTATTAAGCTTGCGCTCTTGGGTTGTATAAGTGGTCCATGTCTCGCTCCCGTATAGCAGCTTAAAGGGAAATTGAGTGCTATATAATTTCCCACCTCCCAATAAAAGCCTTAATTTGATTGATGAGTTTTACTTAAAAAAACTTGAGCTTGTTCTTCTATTTTATTAATTGTTGAACATTCTCATAGCATAATCAATGTGGTAAAACTAATTTGCTCTCCCTATACCACTACCCTTAATTACTTGTTTCTGCTTTTATTAGATTTGACTGATTTTTTAAATAAAATTAATCTAAGTTCCTGAAAGATTTCCAAATATCAGATGCCTAGAACGAGAACATTGTTGTGAAAATGAAAATTCCTTTAAAATATAAAGAAAAACTAAATTAACAAAATTTAACCTTTAAAGTAAGATTAAATGTAAATAAGTCTTTTTAACATTAAATAAATATATGGAAAGGGAACGCGGTGGTCTAAGTGATAGTGCGCTATGTCTGTGGTACCGAGACCCTCAAAAAAATATTTTTTTAAATTAAAAAAAATCGGTCACGGGGTCGATTCCTGCTGCTGGCGAGTTTACTCAGCTCCACTGGGCACCCCTACGGGTAGATTGATGCTCGTTAACCTTGGCTGGTAGTTCATCTAGGAGAAGGAAACTCCGACTTCAAACCTCCACTGCCTTTCGGACACACCCGCTACTCGGGAAAGGCTAAGGGAGTTAACCCTGACAGAAAAACAGGTAATGGAGCACCTACAGGCGGTCTATACATAATAGTACATTCCGGCAGCTCCTGCGACGCCAATGGCAGCCAAGCTGTATCGACGCAAGTCGTTCCCTTGGTTACACCATATTGACGTGGAGAGGAGGGATGTGTTGTATGGGCAGCAGCTAATTCTCCATAATACCCGCCCAGGCTTGCATCCCCTCTGGAGAGGACACTCCAGCGTCGCCGCAAGGTGTCGACAAAACACGGGAAGCAGCAGTTACCGGTTCTAAGCCGTTCAATTGACGTAGAGCTAGGCTTCCGACGGTGGGAGAGACTACCAAAGTCTCACTGGACAGCTACCGCCCGCCTCAAACTGGGCAGCCACCAGTCAAATAGGTGCTGCAAACAAGGAAGGAAATTTAACAGAATCTGTATCTGCTTTTTATGAAGCTTTAAGTCCAAGTTAAGTTTTAGTTTGGTAGATTGGGATTGTAAGAGGGAAGAATCTTGAAGGTAAAACGTTGAAATGTGAGCTTCATACTTTGTCGCAACATTTCATGTCATGATATTTGAAATATTGGCTGGTACAAACATGATTGTCCAACCATTCCTGATCCTTGGATATCAGTCATGCTGCATCCAATTCAGATTTTTGAACATATTCAGGAGATACGAATTTCATGCTATTTTGCTATATTAAAAGTAATTCTAATGTTTAAATAAAACAAACCCGTAACAACAAAGTTTTTGACTATAAATCCCTTATATATGAGACATAACTAACAGTATTGATTATTTTCAAACATTTACAGACTGAATCTGTCTTAACTCAAGTTTGCTTCATAACCCTAGGGGGGGAGGGGTGGGTGGGAGGGGGAAAGGGGAAAAGTCTGGTCACCGATTCGCTTGTCCGAGCTCAGCGTGACACGTAAATGTAAACAAAAGCACCCCGTCGCTTCGACGGGTCGCCTCAATGCGTCAACTCAAACTTTCACGTGGGAAAAAAACAATAACAAACCGTGAATTTGAATTATATACCTCATATAAGGATAAACTAAAAATGCATTAATTTAATTACGGTACGTTCGATCGATCTGAAATTTTGATACGATGCATTGTTAGGTCAGACGGGTCAGTGTGCCAAATTTCAGCTCGATCGAATCACGGAAAGTGGGTCATTTTCGACTTTTGTTTTTCCGCCCGCGCGCCCGCCCATGAGATGATGAGATGACGACAGACAGACAGAGACGGCCGCGAAGTTAATATAAGGGGTTTTTTTAAAAATGAAAATTATTATTAAAGCTATTTAAATTCTACTAATAAAATATTAATAAATTTGAAAAAAAATATTCAAAAAAATAAATGTTTGACATCACACATTAATAAATGTCGGACCCCCCCTCCCCCTTTCAAAAAGTGTCACACTTTCTTATAACCCCCTTCCCCCCCCCCTCGGAGCGTGACGTACTTTATTGACGGCCCCTAATATATAGTTAGTCATCTGGACTTACCTTATTTAATTATTTTATTTATTTTTGTGAACGTTTTAATAGATTGTTTTAAAAATTTTGTTTTGAGCAATGTATTTTAATGTACGCACTTTCGTCACTGTTTACCAAATATTTTTTTTTAAATACCGGTAACTCTTGCCTAACAAAGAGCACAAAGACAGAGATGGGCATTACAAAGTAAACAATCATGATGACAGTCTTAGCTTGTTTTTTTTTAAATGTGTACCATTTTGTTTAAGCTGTCCTATTATTATTTTTTTAGGTGGGGGGCGGGTTTGGCTTGCGAGCGGGTTATACACTTTTAATACTTTTCTCTTCCAAAAGTGGGGGGTTCGGCTTATGAACGAACGGGCTATAGAACAGTAAAACAACACAGAAGGAATGAAAAAGAATATATATTTTTTTAAATTTAGGTAAAATTTCTCTAAAAGAATAAAGGCAGGCACATACAATTTATTACATTTAAACATTTTTAATGTCCTAAATTTTTATAACATTCCATTATCGTGACATCCTTTTAAAGATCCGAAAAAATCTCTGTTTTCATCACTTCAAACTTGTCGACATTTTTATAAATATTTATATATAAGATTTCATTGCATTGACTACATTACAATATTTATGATATCGTTAAGAATAAAGATATTTAAAATGTCTTTAGATATAAGGTATTGGATTTCTCTACATTTCTTTGTGCGAAATGTGCATATCTCTGTTTAAACATATCAATCGTGTCATCGTCGGGAAACTTGTGTTGGTTTTTCCTGATTATCAAAAACATTATTTAAACTTAAGCTATTTACAACTGGTCCGAATGCTGCTGAAATATTTTCCCTTAGTTTACGAGCGTGGACTGGGATATTTGAGAATTTTTATAACTACTAAGCTTTTCAAGTTGAGCATTAACCTCTTGAAGTTTGGGCGAATAGCTGTGATAAGAAGTGCTTTTGTGTGCGGCGAAGCTGGGGATGTAAACACTGTCGAACGGACCTGGCGACATCTGGTGATGGACCACGTGTGAGTCTTTTCCCCTCCGCCGGCTGTGTGTCTCCTCCCACAGGATCATCCCGCAGATGCAGCACGTGCAGATCACAACGATGACCCCCGCAAGGATGTAGACCGGAACCAGTTTGTCATGTGCGCAGTCGTTAGCCTCATCCTTGCCGTTGGGGCAGTCCGAGATGAAATCGCACTCAATCTCCTTGCTGATGCAGAGGTTTTTTGTTTCACAGTCAAAAGTGTCTGAAGGGCAACCTGGTGATGTTATTTGATGACGGTGTTAGACTGAAAATTACTTTTTAACTTATTATAATGTGGGAACTCTGATCAAGGGGGATTATCCCAAACACTAAGAAGCAAACAGGGCAACTAAAAATAGTTGTTGCTGTGCATGCTTGCAAAATAATTGAAACGCGTGGTTTAATTTTAATGTTTTAAAATTCAATACAATGAAAACAGAACTAGGACCATTGTTTCTCACCAATAAAACCATCATGAAAGTATAGTGGTAACAGCAAACTGTATGTGAATTCAGGTATCACAGTGAAATATGGTGAAAATGACAATCTTTCGGGTAAATGAGGATCTGGAGCTGGATCTAGGCGATATAATAGGTCTGTGTTAAGACTTTTGGAACGTCTTCTCTATTCACAACAATGTAATAAAAAATAAATACAGTCACACACAAAAAAAACAACTACAAACAAACAAACAAACAACCTAGAAATGATCATACGTTAACGTAAGAAAAACTGACCCGTCTCTTTTATACTGTACTCAACTAAACGAATGAGAGCGTCGATACTGCTGCCGCCTTTCGCTATACATATGGTGCCTCGTTTCTCTAAATGAAAATAACCAGATGGCGACTCTTTCTTGCAATGACCCTTTTCTCCTGTGGGTGAAGTGAATGAAAAGCAACTTACACTAAGTCGACATAGTAACTTTGGATCATGAAAATACAGATATATACAGATATATACAGATATATACAGATATATACAGATATATACAGATATGTACAGATATATACAGATATTTGCAAAGCTAAACGTAGTATACAGTAAAAAGTTAAATTTGAGAAATCACTTTTTTGTCTAACATTCTCATGTAGGCTACTCCAGGACTTTAAGAGCTGATTCTTTCTGTTTCATTTATTATTTTTAATTGCTGACTAAACAATATCAATTTTTCTTTTCCGGTTAAATAGAAATAGTACGACCCTTTTTCTTCATGTAAGTTGTGAACACGTATGTCTGTCTCTCTATGTTGTGTTTACTTCTTTTTCAAACCATTAGAAGTGAATTCACTTGAAGACTAGGAGATACGGTGGTCGAGTGGCAGCGCGCTCGACTGACGTACCGATGGTCACGGGTTCGAATCCATGGGATGCCATGGATTTGTTCCCGGGGCCTAGGGCGTCCCCGAGTCCACCCAGCTTCGAGTGGGTACCTAACGCATAGTTATGAAAAAATAATAGGCGGCTGGGTAATGCGTGGAACCCTTATAGCCGTGGCATGTGAACGCTGCATCACTTGCCAAAATCAACTGCTGCCTTGCAGATGGTCTTGGCTGACCAAAGGCTATGGAAGCACATCCAGAAAAAACAGCAGGCTGAAGTCGGAGACCACGGGCCAATTGGCGCAAAACTCGTCGGCACGCAATTCTCAAATTGAGAACGAAGAAGTAGAAGAAGATTTGAAGACTGGGCGAAATTTAATGATACAATTCTTTTTGCACGCTGCGTGTTTTGAGTTGGTTAAATATTTGAGAATAGCAATATAAAATCACATCAATATTAGTATTTATTAATGATATATTCTATAAAAACAATCACATATTTAACACACTCTTTTCACAAATCCTTTTGTTTATTTTTAGGTTAAAAAAGAATGATTTTTAAAATTTAAATTCAGCCATGAGACCGATTCTTTTCTTCATAACACAATGTTAATAAACGAATAAAAAATTGAAATTGAAATAAAAGTAAAATTAACTCCACCCATTCAAAAACCAAAGAGGGACATTTATTTGGACAACCTACCTAACAAGGATTTATTCAACGAGTTGTAGATAAATATTGGACCTGAACAAGAGGGAGACGACTCGTACTTTCTAAAAAAAACCTTCAGAATATTTTTTTCTGACATCGGCACGAATTCTACGCTGCATTTCCAAGAACTGTGTAGGAATTTGATGTCAAGGTCAAGGTAGCCGTGGACAATAACAGTTCTACTGCAGAGGTTCCCAAAATACTCGCTTTCTGTATAGGGGAAATAACTCTGGTTACGTCATTATAAGTAAAGATAAGAATACTCGTGGATTCACATAAAGTGTCATTATTCTTAGAACAACGATGGGAAAGTGAGGCCGGTTAAATTGCGAGACTATAAACCAGAAGCCGTGCAAGAAATCTTTGTTAGCAAAATTCAAGCAAACAGTAGTATTCCTGGATGAGGATAACTAAAGATTATAGTACCATACTTCATTTGGCGTTTAGCACAGTCACCTTTAAAAAATAATGGTACGTAACCACTAGTTACGGAAATACAGGCGGCTGGGTAATGCGTGGAACCCTCTTAACCGTGGCCTGGTCTGTGGACGCAATAATTTTATGTATAGAAGGAGCTTCTGTATAGATAAGCCAAGACAATTTCTAGATGATATTTATCTAGCAACAAAAATAGCAAAAAACATAAATAAATAATAACAATAATAATGATTTTATATTTTATATAGCGCAGGACCCCAGCAAGCGGCTGGGCTCGCAGAGCTTTACATAAAAATAGTAACACACATATATTTATTGATGAATTAAATTTACAACCTTGACATCCTTTATTACAAAATTATTTTTTAAAACAAATAATGACATTATGGTACACATTTTTAAAGACATAGACGAGGAGTGAAAAAGTCACTGCATTGTTACGTAACCACATGACACAATATTAATTATTGTTAACAAATGTTGGAGTTGTCTCCTTGGCACCAAACACAAACTTCATCTCACAAGACTGCACACGTTACAGGGACATCATTTAATCTCAACTTACTGACATCATTTAATCTCAACTTACTGACAACATTTAATCTCAACTTACTGAAATCATTTAATATCAACTTACTGACATCCCCAAGATCAATATCTGTAATATCTGATGTGCTGTAAATCAGTTCCACGAAGATGATTTGAAAGACGAACCTAAATACTCGCAAGTTCATTGGCGAGCCTTCGAAAACACATTGTCTGAAACAATCAGATGCTAATAGAATCATTGGTTTGTAATTGAATGTTTTTAGTTTGAATTCCCCCTATTAGAAGTGATTATAATATATATATATATATATATGGAATATGCTTTTATGTGACGTCTTTAGAAAGCAATTTCAATATTTATTTTATATTTCATTTTTTCTACTAATATAGTGCAGTAAACTGAGCCTAATGTTTGGCTCACCACGCTTTACACACAATGTCAACTTGAGAAAAGGTCCCACTATTTATGAGAAACATATGAAGAGGACATAACTATAGATGGGAAAGATCTGTAGCAATACTTATGCACTTACACTTCAATGATAATCTGATCCGTTTTGTTTACACTTACCTGTCTGCTAAACTCGTATCGGTTATGTGCACATAAACTGTCGGTTGTGCTCTTACATGCCAGTAAGACAGTAACATGTCATTTTCACTGTTACCTGTCAATTCTAATTTTAATCTATTACCCTATTACCCGTAAGTTGTACACCTAACATTTTGAAAATCTTTACCTAAGTTGTATAGTCATACAATGTAAAAAAACTGAGATCACCTGGGTAATAACTTAAATGTACATAAATTTCTTCCAATGTATAATGTTTACGCTCAAAATCGGTTAATAGTATTGATTTTTTACATGCTTAAAGAGCGTAGCCAATAATTTTATATTTTATATAAATATACATTTTTACATCGATAAATAGAAACTTTTTTCCAAAGACTATTTTAAAATTTTATATTCAAGCGTGGTACAAATTAAAAATAAAAAGTGTGTAAGAAATTGATGGCGATACATGTAAAACATTTAGTGGTCTGTTTGAACAATTTGTAAATACTATTTTTTAGGGCTGCGGAAATTAACAATTATTTTCTCGATTAATCGTTACAAAAATTTAACGATTAAATTATTTTAACGATTAATCGACCCATCGCTACAAATTATTGGAAGTCAAAAGTAAAAAAATAATTATAAAAAAATAGCGGCCGATAAATAATAAATTTCCTGACGATTACACGAACAATTTGGTTTTAAACTATTGACTGACGGGAATGTTCAAAATGTTGATAAAGTTTGCCTACCATGGTTCTAACCTTTCGCCTACTTATCAAACCAAATGAAAAGCGTATTAAGCTAATGGCAGTACAATGGTGGAAACTTAATATACACCGATATCCGATAATGTAATTCCTTGCGAAGACCGTTTTGTGCATACCACTTACCTCAGTTCCATGTGAATGATTGTTCAGCTCGGCTGGTTATATTGTCAATTAGACCCGCTCATCACTTGAACCAAATAATGTCAACACACTTGTCTTTTTGCGTAGTTGGTTAAAATATGACATATGAAGGAGACATTCCAGTGTTATTTTGACTTTCAACGAGAACGTTTAATAAGTGTTACTTATGATGTCTTAAATTTTAATTTTTGGCTTTAATCGAAATTAACGATTAATTAATCGTTAATTTTTCAAAATTTAACGATTTAATTTAAATTAATCGTTAACATCCCTACTGTTTGTTAAATAGCTCTACTCTATATTAGATGACCATTTAGTAATTTACCATGCACTGAATTAATAATTAGAAAGATGTGAAACAATAATTCAAAATATGTCAGCATTCTTAGAGGATGTTTACCTTTTTCCGTTACTTTCCAACTAATGTCAAAGATGTTCTTCGTTTCGTTTCGCCAATTTGAAAAGCGAAAATTAAAAGGCATAAAAACCGCTTCAAAATAAATTACAGGAATTTTTTTTTATTATTCTGCAAACATTTTAATTGCTTGTCATGTTCCTTTCAATAGTGCCAAAAGGGAAAATTCGGGGTTTTCCCGCAAGGTTAAACTTTGAACAGTTTTTTTATGATGCACTATCATTTCTTATCTTATCTTATCTCCTTCAATACAGAAGATTATTGCGTCCTGCGCTTATCTATGGTTTGTGTTTAGTACTGAATTTTTATTAGAGATTTAAATGTTGATAAAGTGTTGGTTTTCCTGGTTTCTTCAGGCAATCCATTCCACGCCCGAATTCCGGACGGGAAGAATGAAAATGTGTATGTGTTTGTTCTTGAATACGGAATAAGAAAGGTGTTTTTATCCTTATGTCTATCTGAGGGTTGTATTAAGATATCTTTGTGTTGTATTTCTAAATTAGAATTAATTGCTCTATGTATGGTTCTTGGTTTTGTTTGATTTTTTAATAACTTCATTGACATGGGGATTCTATGATAGTTTCTCATTTATTAAGACTCCTAAGTATTTTGCATCTTTAGTTTGGGTCAGTTCTTTTCCATGAATGTAATATTTTGAATTTATTTGTTTCTTTTTCTTTGTTACTCTTAACAGTTGACACTTTTCTGGGTGGAAAGACATACTCCAGTTAGTTTCCCATTTTATCAATTCATCTAAGTCTTTTTGTAAAATTTTGCTATCTTGTTCTGATTTAATTGTTCTATAGATTATACAATCATTGGCAAATAACCTAACTTTTGTTCCTGTTGAGATGTCAACAGTTATCACTACCGACTCCTAAGCGACTACTAAAGTTTGATTTAAATCTTGTAAATTGCACTGATCTTTGAAAAATGTACTTTAATATTTGCGTGCTTTCTCTTCAATGGTCCCCAATGGTGATAATAATAATAATTTGAGAAATTAAATAGCGCGAGCTGACCGCGCCTTGCTTAAAAATAGTAAAACATTTATTTATTAATGCATTCAATTTAAAATATTCATTTACTAATAAACAAAACATTTAATGAGATGACGGTGCACATAATCTATGTTTAATTGTAAAAAGAGTTAGCAATGCAATGTATTAAATTTAAGTTAACTCGGCTGTTAAAAATTATCTGGCAATTCCAGAACTCCTATTGAACTTACACTTTGACATTTAACCCTTCTTAACCTGCAAATTTAAATAAATGAACGATTCACTATCACCCCTCGCATGGGTAAATTAATCTTAATACCAAATGTAACTCATGCACACCAAGGAGGCTAAACGGTAAATACCGAATTGATCTGGTATGCGCGCACACTTTAAAACGTTTGGCGTGTTGAAAGTGTTTCTGGAATTGTTTTTACTAGCGTAAAATATAAAAAATATTTTTAAAAAATTTTAACATTATGATTAATTTTGAAAGATAGGATATCTAACATTGAAAGGGAGATAGCTTTTGCGGTAATTTGGGGTCTGGATATTTTAAAATGTACGTTCATCTTACGTTACACTAAATTGGCTAAAGCAAAGAGAACGGTGCGCTCAACTATTTACATTGATACATTGTTATGGCAGAGCGCGTACTTCCGGGAATGAAATGTTGTATTTTTACACTTAAAAAGGGAATAAGTCCAATTATTTTTATCCATAAACGTAATTAAGGTTGTAATTTTAGGGTCTGGGTTAGGTTTAGTTGTCTATTTTTAAAATTAAAATAGAAAAAACAAATATAGCAGCCAAAATTACCATTTATCGAGCGCACCGTTCTCTTTGCTTTTACCCACTAAATTACAGTTCCTCCTGATGTACAGAATAATATTTTGGCTTATACTTATCCATGATCCATGGATTATGTCTTACATGTCATATTTCATAAAGTTTCAGTATTTAGCATCTCAATTCTACTCTCAGACACAGAGATTAAAAGTAGTAAAACATGTTTCTGATTCAATTCCCAATCCACCAACATATGCAGATCCATCTTCGGAGCATTCGGTCATGGTGAGGGTTCCCTGAAGAAACCAATTCGGTCATGGCAAGGGTTCCCTGAACAAACCAATTCGGTCATGGCAAGGGTTCCCTGAACAAAACAATTCGGTCATGGTAAGGGTTTCCTGAACAAACCAATTCTGCCATGGCAAGGGTTCCCTGAACAAACCAATTCGGTCATGGTAAGGGTTCCCTGGACAAACCAATTCTGTCATGGCAAGGGTTCCCTGAACAAACCAATTCGGTCATGGTAAGGGTTCCCTGAAAAAACCAATTCGGTCATGGTAAGGGTTCCCTGAACATACCAATTCGGTCATGGTAAGGGTTTCCTGAACAAACCAATTCTGTCATGGCAAGGGTTCCCTGAACAAACCAATTCGGTCATGGTAAGGGTTCCCTGGACAAACCAATTCTGTCATGGCAAGGATTCCCTGAACAAACCAATTCAGTCATGGTAAGGGTTCCCTGAACAAACCAATTCAGTCATGGTAAGGGTTCCCTGAACAAACCAATTCAGTCATGGTAAAGGTTCCCTGAACAAACCAATTCGGTCATGGTAAGGGTTCCCTGAACAAACCAATTCGGTCATGGCAAGGGTTCGCTGAACAAACCAATTCGGTCATGGTAAGGGTTCCCTGAACAAACCAATTCGGTCATGGTAAGGGTTCCCTGAACAAACCAATTCGGTCATGGTAAGGGTTCCCTGAACAAACCAATTCAGTCATGGTAAGGGTTCCCTGGACAAACCAATTCGGTCATGTTAAGGGTTCCCTGAACAAACCAATTTGGTCATGGTAAGTGTTCCCTGAACAAAACAATTCACCATGGTAAGGGTTCCCTGAACAAACCAATTCGGTCATGGTAAGGGTTCCCTGAACAAACCAAGTTGGTCATGGTAAGGGTTCCCTGGACAAACCAATACTGTGATGGCAAGGGTTCCCTGAACAAAGCAATTCGGTCATGGCAAGGGTTCCCTGAACAAACCAATTCGGTCATGGTAAAGGTTCCCTGAACAAACCAATAAAACCAACATTATCGGTAATATCTACGATACGATGAGAACATTTAAATAACTGGAATGAAACATATATTAAATCCTAAAGATTAATAACTTGACAAAACATAAAATGACAGCGATGGTACTCACTAGCCATGGCTATGGGTCAAGGAATGGGCCCTAATCTAAGTATTCTATAAATAAGATGGACATGTATTCAAACGGGCCATACGATTTTTCTGAGATCAATAATTGCTGTGTAGTGCAATTTACATGAATTATTTCGTAAATGTTAATTTAATTAATTAATAAGTCATTTCTTCTTGACAGTTTTCCTCGAAAGTGATTTAAAGGTCGACTATTCTCTTAAACCGACGACTGAAAACAAATCTAGTACATTCTTTTTTTTTAAAGGAATTATGTTGAAACAATTGACTGAAGCGTCCATCTCTTGCCATTTCATGAACCTGCATATGAACCAATGAAATTTGATGTGTACAGTGTATTGCATTTGATTATATTTGCTCACTTGACGTCAAGAAATATAACATCAGCTCAGGTCTTTATAGACACTGGTAAGTAAACAGAGATGAGCATTAATATTTATTAATATGATTATTTTTTGGGGGTCCTTGATAGAAGACGAACTTTGTAACTTTATATTGTTCATTTTGTAGTTTATCCTACCCCATGTTTTTACTCCAAAACCAAAGCGGTGTTTCCCAATGTGGGGGACCAAGCACCACAGGCGACGAAATGGTGAGATTTTTACTAAAGGAGATTATTTAATAAAACAATCTGTATCAGCATTTCTTTAACGATTCTGAAATGATAAAGGCTTAAAAAGTTATGTAAATCGTTGAAATCAGAAACAGTATCTTTGGCAGAAGAATAGATGCAATGAATGATATTAAAACAGAGTTTTTGAAAAGCTGAATACAAGAAATGAGGTATGAAATTTGGTTATAAAGTATGTAAAAAAATGTGGAGTCTCTTCAAGACGTGTTGTGAAGAAAGAAATGTAAACCATGAGAGGCTTTCAGCTGACACGGAACCAAGTTGGAATAACTGACGTTTATTATTGTAAGGTGCAAAGCTCTTGTCCACGCAAAAACCAGGGAATTTGTTTCATTACCTTAATTGAATTTACCATCTAATTTTTTTGAAAAGTGCAATGTGCTGTAACTATGTAAAGAAACTGAGAACGCTATAACTTGCTTTTGCCGATCAGCTGAAAATTTTATCGGCTAGGATAATACAAAGATTTTCTGACTTAATTAAAAAAAATGATATTCAAACTTATATATGCAGCTAATCCCTAAACATTTGTCTGATATATCAATTGTGAATTATTACGAATTCACGAAAAATTCAGATAATTAGTCAGTAAAAACTTTATTTGATATGACAGAAGCGATGGCAACGCTTCTGATCTAACATAAATAAAATATTCAAAATCAAACAATTCAAATTAAAAAATTCGCACAAAAAACTCTTATCGCTATTAATTGTTTCATATCTTCAAATTTATATAAATGTGGCCATTACACTATGGGTAGATGTGAGACTGAAACTAACTTCATTGGAATGTGAGACTGAAGCTAACTTCATTGGAATGTGAGACTGAAGCTAACTTCATTGGAATGTGAGACTGAAGCTAACTTCATTGAAATGTGAGACTGAAGCTAACTTCATTGGAATGTGACACTGAAGCTAACTTCATTGGAATGTGAGACTAAAGCTAACTTCATTGGAATGTGAGACTGAAGCTAACTTCATTGGAATGTGAGACTGAAGCTAACTTCATTGGAATGTGATACTGAAGCTAACTTCATTGGAATGTGAGACTGAAGCTAACTTCATTGGAATGTGAGACTGAAGCTAACTTCATTGGAATGTGAGACTGTAGCTAACTTCATTGGAATTTGAGACTGAAGCTAACTTCATTGGAATGCGAGACTGAAGCTAACTTCATTGGAATCTAATTTAACAAATATTTTTATCCACAAACACCTCACTTTATTTACATAATAAATTTGAACTAATAATTAAAATTAAATGGGATTTTTTTTTAAATTTACATTTTATTCTTACATGATTATTTTTTTCTCGTAACAGGTTTTAAACTTTAATTACTGTGTTTCCTCGTCTATTTCCTACTGATGTTTTGTCCTACAACATATTCTTTAAGTTTCTTCAATGAACACCACTACCTCCCACAAAGTGCACAATTTTACTTAAGCTCAAGTGACAGATCTCTGAGACTCTAACATATTTCCAATACCTCGTCTATGTAATTCCGACATACATCAAAACCAACAATGCATCAAGTGTGTATGAATTTAAGGCAACTTTACCTTACAAGGAAAGGAATTATTCGACAATGTGACATAGATAGGAATTCTACATTTTGAGACTATAAAACATTCAACTTCTGGAACCAAACTGAGACTTTGATGAAAACCCGATTTATTAAACCACTGTTACTAGTGTGTTGAGTCTTATTTAAATAAAAGTAAATACAAACGACTAATTCTATTCCAGGGGATGCCTTGTGTAGTAAGAGAGTAGTCATAAAGAATGTATTTGAAATCAAAATTGACCACAGGTGGACCATGAACGTGTGCACGATGACCCTGGTGCCACACAAGGAAAACAACACGCTACAAGCTTTCTTCGTGGCATACGCCATTCACAAATCAGCGACCAACTGTAAAACTGGAGCCATCTTAATCCACGACTCTAAGGAGAATCCACTTTTAGGTGGGCCTCGTTGGTCAGCTTACTCCTTTACATGTGCCCCGTACATACCGCAACTGTTAGCCTACTCCACTAGCATACTCCTTTACATGTGCCCCGTACATACCGCATCAGTTGATAGAACTTCCTGAACATCGCTTAGAACAATATATATTCTAGTGAATACTTCAAAAAACGTTAGGTAGCTAGTAATGAGACAGAATTGTAATAAAAGATGTAACATTTTTTAAAGCATGTTATTTACCTTAGTTTTAATTCAAATCAAGCGATTGTTTTCTGACGTGACACCTAGTGATTTGTTAGCCATAATGTGAAGCATTGTTTTGATGACCCTACCAAATAATTTGCATAAAAATAATCACTGTTAATGTTTTATCACTAAAATTAACAAAAAAAAATAGCGGCGAGAAATAACTCACACCACTATTAGATATTATTGAAAGAATTTTGTTCTCCTAAATTTACCGATAAAACATTAATTATAATTTCGTCTTTTATATGAATCACAATTCTCCCAAGCGCCACATTTCCAGATACACCAACGCGCCCCTTTTTTCGAGGACCCTAAATTATTTTATTATTTTCTCATGTTTTCATAGTCGACTTATAAGTATTTGTCACCTTCAAAAAAGATACAAAACACTGATGGTCTTTGAATGATTGTGTTCTTATTTCAGGGCATGAGGGCTACTGTGGATCATCTTTTCCGACGGAACGATATCATTTGGGTGAGACGGGAATGATAACCCTTAAGAAGTCTACCTACAACAACAATCTGAAGGCGACAATACGGGTGGTTGAGTACTACGTCAAAAACGAGTGTAAGAGAAACTTTTGGATCAATTGGGGTTGTCGAGGCATGCTTGGGTCGTGGTGGGTTGTCATGGCACGCTTGGGTCGTGGTGGGTTGTCATGGCACGCTTGGGTCGTGGTGGGTTGTCATGGCACGCTTGGGTCGTGGTGGGTTGTCATGGCACGCTTGTGTCGTGGTGGGTTGTCATGGCACGCTTGGGTCGTGGTGGGTTGTCGTGGCACGCTTGGGTCGTGGTGGGTTGTCATGGCACGCTTGTGTCGTGGTGGGTTGTCATGGCACGCTTGTGTCGTGGTGGGTTGTCGTGGCGCGTCCCAGTCGTGGTGGGTTGTCATGGCACGTCCCAGTCGTGGTGGGTTGTCATGGCACGCTTGGGTCGTGGTGGGTTGTCATGGCACACCCCAGCCGTGGTGGGTTGTCATGGCACGTCCCAGTCGTGGTGGGTTGTCATGGCACGTCCCAGTTGTGGTGGGTTGTCGTGGCACGCTTGTGTCGTGGTGGGTCGTCATGGCACACCCCAGTTGTGGTGGGTCGTCATGGCACGTCCCAGGCGTGGTGGGTTGTCGTGGCACGCTTGTGTCGTGGTGGGTCGTCATGGCACGCCCCAGTTGTGGTGGGTCGTCATGGCACGTCCCAGTCGTGGTGGGTTGTCACGGTACGTCCCAGTCGTGGTGGGTTGTCATGGCACTTTCCAGTCGTGGTGGGTTGTCATGGCACGTCCATGTTGTGGTGGGTTGTCATGGCACGTCCCAGTCGTGGTGGGTTGTCATGGCACTTCCCATTTGTGGTGGGTTGTCATGGCACGTCCCAGTTGTGTTGGGTTGTCATGGCACATCCCAGTTGTGGTGGGTTGTCATGGCACGTCCCAGATGTGGTGGGTTGTCATGGCACGCTCCAGTCGTGGTGGGTTGTCATGGCATGTCCTAGTTGTGGTGGGTTGTCATGGCACGTCTATGACAGGTTGCCATGGCGATTAGGTGAGGAGGGGTGGGGTGACATAAGACGTGTTTCTGTATATGTTCTCGTGTTGTAATGCGGATTTTAAAATTTTATTTTCATCGAAAAAGGCTTTTCACCAACAAGTTCGTTGTTGTCTTCTGTTACAGAGTTTCTCTTTCGCTGATAACCACACTCATCTCTACTACCTGTTTGTAATCTCATAAAAAAAGTATTCCTTTTAATTAAATTATTTGGCGTAGGTAAGATTTCAAAGCCCTTTTTTTTGAACAACTTGTTACCATTGAAAATTAAGAATGCGTGTTTTTTGTAACATAGAAAATCCTCACCGTAAAGCTATTTAATATAAAGTTTCATCCTCCCCCCTTTCCCCAACATTATCCAGCTTGCCCAGTCTTTACGTTCGACTGCAGCGACCAAAACCTGTGCATAGATAAAAGCCTGGAGTGTGAACATCACATGGACTGTCCTAACGGCCACGATGAAGGAATACATTGCCCCAAACATTTGCACCTCATCGCCTACATCCTATCGGCAGTCGGCTTCATGGTGGTCATCGGTTTAGTCTGTGCCATATTCATCTACGAGAGAGCCAACCGGACGCGGCGGTTGACGATGGTCACAGCCATGTATGCCAGGAGCTCATCCTGATTTAAATTTTCCCTGAGTATTTTGAATAAAGTTTTTTTTGAAATGATATTCATATGTGATTCGAGCCATCAACACCAATTTTACAGATTATGAATACAAACTAATGTTTATATCAATTACTAACAATAAATGATATCAATATTTCTTTGTTACATCTCTTGAGTGACTCTTGTTTCATTTACTATGAAAGCTTTTTATGTAATAAATTACTTTTTCGTTCACGAAAATGATCATCAATATCGCACGCTTGCGACATTGCATTAAAGTCAAAGACATGTTTCACAACTGTGCCGTTGTCACAGATAAGGCTAGCTGGCATATACATGTTAAAGCTCGAAAACCGTAGTCTTTAGGAAATGTATAAAATGATAATTAATTTTTAGAGCACCGCTAACCGGTGATAAAAGAAAGTTGGAAAGAGAAAAGGGAGATAAATGTAGAATTTTTAAAGATATCATTGAAACAAAAAATATGAACTCGCTTACGACATTTCTGAAATAACTTAATGCTTAACGTGTGATGGTTTTAATATAAGAGCATTTAGAGGTCAAACAAATAACACTGCTGTGAACAAATGGTCAAAGACACACATTATAATGTCCATATTTTACCTTGATCTTAATTAAATCTGCAATTTTTACATTTTGATTCCACCGGATGTTAGTCAGTAACTTTGGTACAATACAATTTTCCCAGGCATTATTTCAAATGTCCATACACCGTTAGGACTTAGCTTATTGCTGCTACAGGTAATTCAATAAAAAATTAATTCAGGATACACTATGGGTGTAAGAGTTATGCAGTAAAGAGCCAAATAAAGAAAAAATGACAGTCAGACGATTCTTTAACATTTTACTAACGTAGTGACGCTGTTAGTTGCAAAGGAATATTGTTCTTTTCTATGTTTTTGAGGTTCTGGAAATTTTTACTTCATCAAGTCAATGATTCCAATAATTTATTAACAAATGGCCTTAACATAAATAAATGCGTATCAAATACTATTACAATGAAACTAATTGAATGGTTAGGGACTTCGTTAACTTGTGTTTCATGGAGCCTCCCAGTCGAAGAATAAAAGACTATGAAAGTAAAAGTCCAGCCTTATCAAAATGGAAGAAAATTGTAGAAAATTCATGAGATGTTTTGACAATGTTGAGTAAAGAAAAATGATTTTCTTACAACAGTTAATTTACTTGACTTTTATTACCACGATTTAAAATTATAGGTCGTTTCTCATGACATTGAACACAAGTGATTTTATTTAATTAATGGGAAAATTAATTAAGGAATAAATGAATTCAAGCCCGCTAGATTTTTTAACATTTAGGCTAAAACTTACTTTGCCTAAAATAATATTACTTCGACTATTCCTTACAATGAACATAAAAAATGTAAGTTGTAAAAAAAAAGCTTCGATAGGCTTAACAGTAAATCAAAAATAATTTACAGTCGAAAAACAAATTTATTTGGGCTAATTAGTAAAATTTAACTTTAAAGCAGGAATTGATATAAAACGTTGATATTGACAACGTCCGCAAAGATTTCTCCAAGAAGTGAGTCAGAAAACTTAAATTTTTAGACAAGGAAAGCAATGCGCTTCAATTTTTATTTATAACATAAACATGTATAATTGTTTATTTTACTACTTCAATAACAAAAATAATACTTTACTTGTAATTACTACATATTTAATGAGGCGTGAAAGGTGGAGGCTACGCCGCTGAGATATGGTTTATATTTGGAAATTTTGTTCAAAAGTTGTTTTCCTGCACATTTTAGTACTGGTGCAGTAAAAATGTATTGATTTGGTTTTTATTTTATTTTACGACTTAAATAAGTAATTTTGTTCTTTCTTTTTTACTCATTGGAACAATTAAAATTAAATTTTAACTTTCAAAGTTTTATTAAATGTAATATGAAGGCAGATTTAATTCCTCGTTTGTTTATTTTCTAAACGTTACAATTAAATCGTCCCAAAAAGTTATTCCATTGCTTCTAAGAAGGTAGTGTTTAAACATCTTGATGGGAACGCATGTTGTATATTCACTATTATTAATATTATTATTATCAGGTGAGTTTGGTTACATGAACACTGTGTCACAAGAGAAGGTCTGCTTGTAATGTCGCATACAAGAATACAAATATTTGATAAATTACATCACTTGATGGCTGACTTTGGGGCACTGAGGCCGGGTGGCACTGAGGCCGGGTGGCATGCGTGTTCGGGTGGTATACCGAGAGTCATGGGTACGATTCACTTAAGGGCGGAGATCCAATCCCTTGGCCCAAGGGTGCCCCTGAGTCCACCCAAATCTGATATTAGTTTGGGTAAATATAAGGCCACAGAGCATTACGCTAGCCATACAATCCCCTCCCCTCGCATGCTGTGGCGATAGCAACTTGTAAACGCTGCCTCACTTGCTGTGTAGACATATTGTCTGGAAAGGCTGATATATTTTTTTTATTCCTGACCTTTTGTATAACAAAATAATTGTAACTTTTTAAGTAAGATAATAACTTATACATTTTCGCATTTATTTCAGACTTAAAAGCCAATTTAAAAAGCCTTGACCTGTTCCCGTCAAGAATGATTACAATTAGAATGTGTATAATTCATTTAACCAAGACGATACTTGACAGATGACTAAAGTATAGGCGTATGATTGGTCCGAGGCAATTTAGAACTCCGTTAAATGAGATTTGGTGTATCCAGCACATTATGTTTCAGCATTTCCTTGGACTCACTTCTGGTTAACTATTCGTTAGTACATCTTTTCTGTTTACAGACGCTCCTTCTATACAGAAGATTATTGCACATATTAACATAGAGGCGTGTAAGTTATTAGAGCAAGTTATTAGTTATTAAAGACATGTTTAATTTAAATAGACATGTATTCATAAACGTTACTATAGACACATTTTGTGTGTATTAAAACTTTATAGAAATTAGGAAATTTATACACGCATGTAAGACGATAAAAGGAAATCTTATTCCAGATGTAAGATGGCCCCAAGTTGTTTATCTTGTAGCCAATAACCTTAAAACAGAGCTCCATTCTGTAAAATAAATGTAAGCGCCACGACACTTTATGTAATTTAATTTTTTAAAACCCGTAAAAAACCAAGTTTTTGACTATAAATCCTTTACGTAAGAGACGTAACTAAAAGAATGTTCATTATAATACGCAGCGCAAGACCATCCAACAATACAAAATTGTAGTTGTTTCGTAAAACATGTTTAATACAATGCGCACCGATCAGGAATATGTTTATAAAAAGTGTTGTCAATAAAATACGCACCTTATTGCGCGACAGAAATGTTGTTCAATATAATGCGCACCCTTACACTCTATCTCAAAAAATAACATGATACATAGGAATAAATAAAATAATCTAAAAAATCAATAATCTAATTACAGTACATGCGATCGATTTGAAATTTTGATACATTGTTTTTATCATCGGCACGAAACTGCCTGCAAAATTTCAGCTCGCTAGCTTACGAGGAAGTGGGATAAAAATCGATCCAAAGTTTTGGCGACCGACAAGCAATCAAGGGTTCAACCAGACACCACGAGTTCCTATAAAGGATTTAATAAGAAAGAATTAATACTTTTACTTTTCAAGCTCATAATTTTATAATGGAACTCACAGTTATCTTGATTATAGCAGCATAATTTGATATTTGTATCATCACAGATCTTATTATTGATGGCAGTATTATTGATGTCAGTATTATTGGTGGCAGTATTATTGATGTCAGTATTATTGATGTCAGTATTATTGATGTCAGTATTATTGATGGCAGTATTATTGATGGCAGTATTATTGATATCAGTATTATTGATGGCAGTATTAGGATTATTTTATGCATATTCCTCCCATCAGTAACTATTAAATACATAGAATAAAAGTTAAGACTCTTATTGCCTGTAATATTATTTAATTTAAACTGTTTCAGAGTTTAAAAAATACGTCAACGCTAAGGAACTCGATCTGACATTTTCCCTATAATTCTTATATAATCGTCACATTACACATTTTGTTTTGTGCATTTCTGCACTTTTTTTTACAAGGAACTAATTTTTAAAATGTCGTTTTCTTTCTCCTCCCCTCAGTTTGTTCCAAGGTCGTAGTGATAAAGACGGTCATGGAGATACAAATCGATTACAATTGGAGATCAAACGTGTGCCGCCTGAATCTGCATCCTCACGAGCCAAACAGCTGGTTGCAGGCTGTCTTCGTGTTTTACTCAGTCCAGAAGCCGAGCGCGACGTGTTCAAGGGGAGCGGTGTATCTATGATTCCGCGGGAGACTCTCTCCTTGGTTAGTTGATCAACGTTGTGTGTACTATATACGCAATAAAACATATACAATTGTATATTAGAACTTATGCGGACTTGGTTTCAAAAAGCCTGCATGAAATGCAAAGGTAGTGAAAGAGGCATATCGTGAATTTGCTGAATAAAGAAAGGTGTTCTTTTAAGATGATATTTCTACAGTAATTTAATTTAATCCAGCTGGCAATGAACTACAGAGCTTTCTAAAAGCTTAATATTTCCGTTTTTTGAAAAATATCTTGGTATAAAACAATGAAATAGGGTGTGCATGGTATTAATGAAATATATCTATTTTGTAATGGTTACCATTTCTAATGTTATAATTTTGATTGTTATTGAAATTTGGTTAAAAACATAATTTGCTTTTCACCAGCTCCCATACATAAGTACTACAAAAAATCTTTTCATTGTAAGTTTGTTTATCCATTTTTTTTCATTTTTGCATCGGAAGGTAATATCGGAAGGTAATATCGGAAGGTAATATCGGAAGGTAATATCGGAAGGTAATATCGGAAGGTAATATCGGAAGGTAATATCGGAAGGTAATATCGGAAGGTAATATCGGAAGGTAATATCGGAAGGTAATAAAGGTTTTTGTAAAAGAAGTTCGCCAAAAGGACGTTATGAACTAGGCGATAATGGAAGCATTATGGTGACTAAAAAAACATATTTCGGTAACCTGAAAATGTCCCTTCGCATCGTTGAGTTCATCGATAAAAATGAGAGTGAGTAAACAGACGAGATTTATCCTGTGTCCACAATTGTAATTCAAAACTGTTTTAGACTAATTTTAGACAATATGCTGCTTTAAACACACGTTTTGAAATAAATTGGGGGATACATTAATTTGTTGTTGTTGTTTTTTAACACCAAGTAAAAACAGAAATTTGGTCTTAAACTCCTTGTTGATATAAATAAGAACATATATATTTGTGTATACTCATTTTATTTGTATATTACATTATCAATCCTATTTATACTGGATCGACAGCTTGCCCGGCAGGCACACTCGATTGCGATGAGGATGAAATTTGCATCGCTGGAAAACTTTAGTGCGAGGGACACGAGGACTGCCCCAACGCTCAAGACGAGGGTGACCAGTGTCCGAAACTATCGATCGACATCCTGCAGATTGTGATCATAGTGTTCCTGACCCTGTTTGTGTGCTGCTCGGGCACCATCACGTGCGTGTTTCTTAGCGAGAGACTAAAATACAACAAGAGACCGAGCCAACAAGTACGCCGGACGTTTGACGAAAGCAATTTTGGCGTGGACGAAGTCTACAGACCGAGCAAAGAGTCTGCGCTCCATTCGCCCAAAGAGGAAGATATCTCCGAGTTCTTCCAGAACGCTCTGCCCTCTCTGGGCCTGAGCCCGAACACATCCTGTACTGTTGTACCGATAACTGTTTCATCCCATCGAGGCAGCCCTGTGGAGTATTCACCCATCAACATTGAACCGCATCTGTTTTATGCAGGGGTAGTTGGCGATTATTATTATGAAGATTTGAAAAACAAATCCCCATCATTATCCCCGCCTCTTCGTGAAACTTTAATCAATTAATTACAAGGTCAACCATTTTAATTTAACACTGACTTAAAGATACGCTGAACATATTGTATTGCATATGTTTGTGTTTAATATATATATATATATTTACAAATCCTCCTATTTAACCACCACCCCCTCCACCAAGCCTGCATGTTCTTCTGTCAAGAAATGTGTTTGCTTAATTTCCTTTTACTTGCTGATAAACAAAACATTTGGTACTCATACTCATAGTTCATGACAATAAATTGTTAGCGGGCGAGTGAATGAAATGATTATTTGACTCACATTCATTTGAACTATTTTCGGTTGGAAAGAAAAGCATCGATATTTTAAAAAACATCAAACTAAGCGGTATTAAAATAGCCAAATGTTTTCGGCAGTTAAATTTTCTATATAAACACAATAGAACACCGCGTAAATTTAGATTATTGTGTCAAGATTTCAAAAACTAAGAATTTTTATAGTTATTCATGTTATTTTATTTTAATTATGAAGAGTCTTTATAAAGCATTTTATTTATGATTTAATATTAACTGCGAATTACGTTGACTGAAGATGAGTGTGCAGCATCACAATTGTATGTAAGCGTTACAGAGAATGATAATAAAAGCATCAGTCTGTCAAAGGTACGTGAGGTCACTCAAGTTGAGGAAGCCACCCTCACAGCTAGGAGTAATACTTTAGTTGCGTGCCGGCTGATGAGGCTCTGCGTGCCGTCTGTGGCACGCGTGGCATAGATTCGCCATCACTGGTCTAGTGTTTAAACGATTTACTTCATGGTTTGTTTTACGCTTCAAATATCTAATGAAATTAAATATTGTTACTAAAATGCTTTATTAATATGACATAGAACGCCACATGTATGGTAGTATAGAGATTATATATAAACAGAAACAGAGAGCTAAAAGCTAATACTAACAGGCCAAATGGAAATGAGTTGATTGTATGTGTTTGAGTAAATTCTAAAGCTGCACGGGATTCTGGGAAAGGAGGCGAAGCACGGTAAGAGTGTAAGAAATTGATGATTGGAGGAGCAGGCAAAGGCAGCAATGATGATCATGATAATAATTGTAATATCGTTCAGTTGAACGGATTCCAAATTGATACATGTGATTCTTAAAGAAACCGTCAATTATTTTTGATCATTTGTGTACTACTGTTTTGTCATTGATTTTATAAATTTTGAAATATCAGTAAGCACAAATTTATTTATGAATTGTTTGTGATTTTGTTTAAATAGGTAATTTTCATTTGAAAGAAAATGGTTTTATTTTTAATATCCATACACTGTTGGGAATTAGCTTATTTCTGCTACAGGTAAGTCATAAAAATAATTCTGGATACACTATGGGTGTAGGAGTTGATGCAGTAGAGAGCCCCTTTTAAGTCATTTGACAAATAAAGAAAAAATGAAAGACAGACGACAATTTAACAAGTGACCAACGTAGTAACGTTGTTAGTTGCAACGGAATATTTTAAATGTTGATTAACTTACTAAAATGATGGTGCACAATTTGGCCGAAAACAGAAATATCGGTTCTTCCTGAAAATAAGATGAATATTGTATTTAATAAATAATAATAATAATAAACATTAATAATTTGAGAAATTTAGCACATGTATCAGTATTAATATTCTATATTGAAATTTTATCAAGTATTTGAATGTTAATACCATTTAAAAAGTTGTTACAATGAAAAAATAAAATAATAAACTCAAAGCTAAATTAGTAACGATGATCTTTAAATATCTCATTAAATGTTTCTGCTTCAAAAAGAGTGAAAACGAGTTTGGATTTCTTCTTTCAATGTCTCTTCTCTAATCATTAATAATAATATTTTCAATTCCATAATTAGTCTTTAACATGAAGAGATAAACTTAAACAGCAAAATGTTTAGAGATCTAGAAAAATATCTTAATTTATTTTACTTTGCTGAAATATCTAAAACCATTTTATCAAAACCATAGTTTAAGAATGAAAATTTCACAATGAAAATTATTTATACCTATACATAGTATATGGAATCATTCAAATCAATTATTGACTTTCAGGAAGTGTCTATTTGGAGCCGGGTCCTGACAAAACGGCCCCGGGGTGATGGGCTCCGACATAACGGCCCCGACAAAATGGTACTGGGCTGTTAGATGGACTAATAGTAAAAAAAAATCAATCAAATATTATATTCGTATTTTTACTCACCAATTCAGTGTCAGGTTTAGCTCACCAGAAACAATTATAATGACATCACAATAATGAAATTAATAGCCTTCATTAATATGGTACAAAGTCACGGTTGTTTGTTGACAAGAAATAATTTATCGATTAGTAAGCGATAATATTAAAGAGTTTTCTTTATAAGTTTTTAAAAAAAAATACAAAATACACAAACCAATTGTGCAATTAAAACAATACATTTGAGCTTTATTTTAAACTAAAACAACAATAGACGTTTCGGCTAATACCTTCATCAGTACAATAACATACAATAGGTACTTGCATATATTTAAATTCTTAAAACATATTATAGCATAAAATAATTAAATATTAATTAAAAATTAAATAATTAAAGAGAATCTTCTATGGTGAGCTCCAGTGTGGCCAGCGGTCCCACGGTGGGCAAAAGAAACGCTTCAAAGACACACTAAAAGCCTCAATGAAAGCGTTTGCCATCAATCCAGACACGTGGGAACGAGCTGCAATGGACCGATCCAACTGGCGCTCTTCCATTCAAGAAGGTGCCGGGTCATGCGAGGCAAACCGGATCACCGCCGCAGAAAAGAAGAGGCAAGCCCGAAAGGCCCATGCTCCAGGAGATGTCGCACTCGTCCCTTGTCCCTTCTGTTCCCGAACCTTCCGTGCAAGGATCGGCCTAATCAGCCATCAGCGCACGCACAGACAACCCTCGGATGACTAGAGTGGTCCTCGTCGTATCGACGGACAAACGAACATTACTGATGAAGGCATTAGCCGAAACGTCTATTGTCGTTTTAGTTTAAAATAAAGCTCAAATTTATTGTTTTAATTGCACAATTTGTTTGTGTATTTTGTATTTTATTTAAAAGCTTTATTTAAAAGCTGTCCCATTCTGTATTATAAGTTTAAAAAGTGCGATTTCAACAAGCTTTCCTGCCACGTATGGAAGTGTGAAGAATTGCTGACCTGGAGGTACAGGCTTCGACTTTCAGTTGGGGAATATTTTTTAAAAATTTATTTTAATTTACTTTTTTTTACATATTTTAAAACCCATTTTATTGGATAGCATTTAAATGACTCATGTTTACCCCACTGAGACGCGACCTTGGCTGCTGTGCCATTGACATATACGATTAGACGACATGCCCATTGTCATTGATATGTTTATAGTTAGTCATTCTTTATTGATTTTCGCCGTTTATTTGAATGTACTCATTTTTTAAACATTTTTTAAATTCATTTTTTTAAATTCATGAATTGATCATTAATAATATTTTAAAGGAATCTCCCAGACAGAACCCCATTTTAGGCTTAGGGTTAGGTTTAAGGTTAGATTTAGGGATAGGTTTTAGTGTTAGGGATAGGTTTAGGGATATATTTTTATGGTTATAGATAGGTTTTAGTGTTAGGGATAGGGTTAGGGATATGTTTTAGTGATAGGTTTAGGTTTAGTGATAGGTTTAAGGGTAAGGGATAGGTTTAGGGATAGTTACTCCTTTTTCCAACTTTTTCCTTTCATTTTTTCTCCCTGAGCGTAAAACTAGTTTTAAAAGAGGCCAAAACAATGAAATTAACAACATAATTTTAATTCCCAGCCATACTAATACAACACTGTGTCCTGCGCTGGGTCCGAATACCTTTTTAATCGAACGACACCCGCCCGGGTCCGACTAGTCGCTCCCTAATTTTAAATGCGGGTTGTTTATCCGAAAGTAAAATCGAAGACTCGGGAAGGAGTATTCTTCAAATTTTATTATATCTATGGGAAATCCCGTTCGAATAATACGCATATTTTTTAATACAGTGCAGATTAGTTTAGCATGAAAGGCTTAAGATCCAATTAAGAAAATGGTTGCTGCGTGTATCAACAGCAAGGCATGAGAACATTTTTTCAAGACAACATTAAAGATCCAACAATGACATAAAAAATGATGTCCTTTCATCTTTAAAGTAAGTGTAGTTCTATTCTTTTGTCTTCGTGTTTAGCTACTTTTTTCATTAAGATCCGTCAAGTACAATGTTTATATTATTAAACCTTCATTGTTCAATGTTTAGCTGAATAGGAAAGTGGGAAGTCTTTAAACTTTAACTACACAAACACTCCCTAAGAGATCTAAAAATGTCTCTTTTAAACGAGAGGCATTGCATATTCTAAAATAAATGTTTGTTTTTTATCAGGCCAGAATTCCAGCACAAAAAATTTTTGCAATGAAATGCTAAATATTGATTTTCTTTAGTTTATTTTATTTTAAAAATGAACAAAGTTGTAATGTATATTTTTTAGTTAAAGATTAATCATATTTTAAATTTTATTTTTTTATTTTTTTTTGTAAATAGACTGAGAAATTGTCATATTGTATTACGCTGCTCATATTGCGTTAATGTACACATTTACAATAAATCTGATAAAAGCCAATGTTGATAATGATCCTGACAATTGTCTTAATAATACTACAGGTAATTCCAATTTCAATGACGTCTTTGTCAATCGGGTTAAACATAATTTACAACAAGATGCATAGATATCAAACGTGTAATGTCATTATTCAGTTTATTTTCTGGGAAGCTAATTCGAAAATAGATATAAGCAAAGTGTTATTTAAAGTTGTTGTATCCAACTGATTGAAATCTGGACCAAACCACTTCCTGAACCTGGACCAAACCACTTCCTGAACCTGGACCAAACCACTTCCTGAACCTGGAACAAACCACTTCCTGAACCTGGAACAAACCACTTCCTGAACCAGGAACAAACCACTTCCTGAACCTGGGCTCATTAATCTCGTTGAGCTATGGCAAGTGGTTACAGATGTGTTATGGGAACTTAGTACGAGAGTTGATTGAATATAGTGAGATAACCATAGAAATTGTTAGCCAATGTCAAGCACAAAGAAATCTTTATTGTCATCGATGTAGAAAGTAAATTAAACTAACAACATATCTTTCAAGTGAGCCATACTGAGTATACAATCAATAATTTATTTACAGTCGTTTGTTTGGGTTTGTCTAATTCATAACTTTGGTCTTCTCCTATCTCAGTTAAAATAGATTATTAATTCAATGACATTTTTTCAGAATTCAATTCCAGTTTACAACTCAAAGAATAAATTCCAGTTAACAACGAAAAGAATGAATTGCAGTTTACAATGAAAAACATCAATATCGGTGACAACGTTAAGGTAGAATTAGGAAATCATTTTCCCGAAACGTTTCGTCACAATATTTCAAATGATGCTGCTTCACTACTTGAAAATTAAATATTACTATGAAATATTCGTCTAAGATAATTTACTTGTCCAGAATACTACTCAGGGTCGTCTTCCTGGATTCATTGCTGTTTGATTTTTCTTCAAATATCTCCTTAATGTGGTGTAAGTTAAAATAACAAAACATTTTAACGAAAATAATATTACATATCAATAGTCCATTCATGAAATAAGATTTTTTTTTAAAGCAAAAATGACAGATTACAAAACAGTAATAAGTAAAGTCATGAGATAATGAATTTTTTTTAAAAAAGGTTGATTGCCTAGTTAAGCCAATAGAACGGCTAAAACTATAAAAACACATGATAAGCCACAGGATGGCTAAAACTGTAAAACACATAAGCCACAGGATGGCTAAAACTATAAAAACACATGATAAGCCACAGGACAGTAAAACTATAAAACACATGATAAGCCACAGGATGGCTATTTATTAATGAGACACATCTGAGGCTAACACAAATTAAATATGTGCTTGCTCAACCCAATGACAATCACTTTTTACAAATTCAATTAAGATCAGATCAGTTTAGATGTGTTTGAGTGCTTTGTAAATATTAATCCTAGCACATGATTCAATACTTTTTTTTAACAACACATTTTACATTTGGAAAAAGCCCAGGACGTTTTATACATTTGTCTGAATATATTTATCCACACGTTTTTTTTTGTTGTTTTTTTGTTGTTGTTGTTTGTTTTGTTGTTTTGTTGTTGTGGGAGGGGGGGGGGTTGTAACTTAATTAGTGAAAAAATACATTTAAATGTTCGGTGCTCACGTAGATAAATTATCGATACTCTTCAAGGCTGGAGGTGAATGGGTCTGCACAGACTCTCAGGGTGGACACCGATCTTAACAAGCAGATCTTAAGTTCTGATGTACATGTGGTGTGGCGCATCTTTAACAAGCTGATCTTAAGTTCTGATGTACTTGTGGTGGGGCACAACTTTTAAAAAAATAAAACTGCAAATTCTCTAAATTAATTCTAATTTATGCATTTACTGTAAGGTTTTTATGTGATTTCAATCAATAGAAACGTACAACAATGATAACAACGGAATTTGATGACAGTCTTCAAACCTTTTACAAAGTTCGGCCTACAGTTGGTGTCGTTCAGCTAACATTAGACACAGAAGTTTTATTCATTTCTATTAAATTCTAGATCACATTTTCTCTAACACAATACTTATCCAGCATGTTGCCATCTTTATATGCCTGTGTTTTAAATGTTATATTTCATCTATACCTTCCACAGTGTGTTCCGAGAAGTTAGTAGTTAAGACTATGGTAACAATTGAAATCGATGCCCTTTGGATAATCGGCTCCAAATGTGAAGTGTTTCTCGAATCCCGGAATAACAACAGTATCTTACAAGTTTTCTTCGTTCGATATTCAAAAAAAAATACACAGCCGGTTCAGTTGTCGTGGTGGAGCTTTCTACTTATACGATTCTAAAGGCAACTCTCTCTTAGGTAATTGCAAGAATTAGAATAATTATATTTTTTAAAATTGCTTTAATAACAGGCAATAAAAACGTAGTGTCCGGTTTAAGGAGCTTAGACATGTGCTCATTCCTTGTAAGAGTAAGGATAGACACGTGACGTCATCTTGAAGAAGTAATTGTTTAGGCAGGTTTTTATTTTTCTATGCCCAGCCCCATCTTACTCTTATAAAAAAAACACCGTAAAAAACCAAGTTTTTGACTATAAATCCTTTATGTACGAGACATAACTAAAAGAATGTTCATTATAATACGCAGCGCAAGATCATCCAAAAATCCAAAATTGCAGTTGTGTCGTAAAACATGTTTAATATAATGCGCACCGATCAGGAATATGTTTATAAAAAGTGTTGTCAATAAAATACGCACCTTATTGCGCGACAGAAAGGTTGTTCAATATAATGCGCACCCTTACACTCTATCTAAAAAAAAACATGATACATAGCAATAAATAAAATAATCTAAAATCTCAATAATTTAATTACGGTACATGCGATCGATCTGAAATTTTGATACATTGTTTTTATCAACGGTACGAAACTGCCTGCAAAATTTCAGCTCGCTAGCTTACGAACAAGTGGGTTAAAATCGATCAAAAGTTTTGGCGACAAGCAATCAAGCAATCAAGGGTGCAGACACCACGAGACATAAAGGATTTTTTTAAAAAACGTAAAAAAACAAGTTTTTCACTATAAATCCTTTATGTACGAGACGTAACTAAAAGGAATGTTCATTATAATACCCAGCGCCAGACCATCCAGAAATACAAAATTGCAGTTGTGTCGTAAAACATGTTTAATATAATGCGCACCGATCAGGAATATGTTTATAAAAAGAGTTGTCAATAAAATACGCACCTTATTGCGCGACAAAAAGGTTGTTCAATATAATACGCACCGCGACGCTCTATCTCAAAAAATAGCATGATACATAGGAATAAATAAAAGTAATCTAAAAAATCAATAATTTAATTACGGTACATGCGATCGATCTGAAATTTCGATACATTGTTTTTATTATTGTTACGAAACTGCCTGTAAAATTTCAGCTCGCTAGCGTACGAGGAAGAGAGTTAAAAATCGATCAAAAGTTTTGGCGACAAGCAATCAAGCATTCAAGCAATCAAGGGTGCAGACACCACGAGTTAATATAAAGGATTTAAAAAGAGTAATCTTTTCCCAGTGATAATCAGTAGTATTTGGTCAAAGTATCTCAGGCCCTCATTTCACAAAGCTGTGGTCAACGTATCTCGGCAAGGTTTTGAATCTCTATAAAGTTTGGTATTTTGTTCGAGGTCTAAGCTCGTCCCTGAGTCCACCCGGCTCCAATTCGTACCTAGTACTAGTAGGGGAGACAAAGGCGGCTCGGTGCTGTGCCGCACAATCCCTGAGTCCACCCGGCTCCAAGTGGGTACCTAGTACTAGTAGGGGAGACAAAGGCGGCTCGGTGCTGTGCCGCACAATCCCTGAGTCCACCCGGCTCCAAGTGGGTACCTAGTACTAGTAAGGGAGACAAATGTGGCTCGGTGCTGTGCCGCACACTCCCCTCATAACCGTGGACAGTGAACATTAGTTGCGTCACTTGCTAACAGACCGGCGTAGTCGGTGCCTTCTGGTCGGAACGTAAGAAGCAAGAACCTCCTGCGATATAAGGAGCGTCTGTAATGTTTTTAAAAAAGTTTTTGTTAAAGTATCTCCATTAGTTGAAGAGTACTGCATTAAACCAATGCATCTTCTGTTGTATTAAAAGTAAGTAACAATGTTTTTCATTATTACTTACGTTTAAATATTAGTTTTCTTGGTTAAGCTTTTTACAGAAGTCGTTATTTTTAGAGACTTGTTGCAGAAAACATGTCAAATATTTCCGAGATGAAAAACATTTAATGATAACTATTTCCTCTAAAATGATCGTTATTCATGGAAAAATTTGTTTAGAAATGTATATTAAATCGAGTGAGTTCTTTTAAAATCTAGTTTACAAGGGGCCGTCCATAAAGTACGTCCCGCTCCAGAAGGGGAGGGGACGGGGTTTAAGAAAGTGTGACAGTTTGTGTCAGGGGGGAAGGGGTATCCGGCGATGTGTGACGTCATGGTGTTTTATATTAAATTTTAATTATTTTGTTAATAAAAAAACAAATTTTGTTCGAAAGTGTGACGTACTTTAGGGGGGTCCAAGATTTGTGACAATTTGTGACAAGGGAAAGGGGGGTGGGGGGGGGGTAAAATGGTCAAACATATCGTGAAGTCCTTTATGGACGGCCCCCAAGACGTTACAAAAATCTACAGCTTTGGTGATTTTTACAAACAAGTGCTGCTCCTTTAAAGGACGTGGAAAAAGAAGTAAAACATTTAACCTTTTACTTTCCTTAATAAATTACTTGAAACTTGATTCTTTCAGGAGAAAGGGGTTACTGCAGCTACAATCGCCCGAAAGGATATCACACCTTAGGTACAAAGGGGAGGCTATTCGTCACCAAAAGTTTGTTCAAAATTACAAACCTAAAGGTCGATATTTGGGTCGTTGAATACCAGCTAAAAAATGCAAGTGAGTCGTTTATTGAGATAGAACGGATAAAATGAAATTGTCTCATACATCAGGTCAGATGGAATAAGGTGTTAGTTAGTATGACGTAGAGTGTAGCAAATAGAATTACACATCGCTCAACTAAAGTTTGTAAGAAAATTGTTAGACTTGTGAACGAATGCGGTGAATGAGAACATAGTAATCCACAAATTTGACATCCACATAACACTTATGACTACAGTACGTCTCCAACTCCAACATGACTCTCCATCAGACTAACCAACTCTGTATCTAGCGTACATCTCCTGAGTCCTCCCCACCAACAAGACTCTCCATCAGACTAACCAACTCTGTACCTAGCATACATCTCCTGAGTCCTCCCCACCAACAAGACTCTCCATCAGACTAACCAACTCTGTACCTAGCGTACATCTCCTGAGTCCTCCCCACCAACAAGACTCTCCATCAGACTAACCAACTCTGTATCTAGCGTACATCTCCTGAGTCCTCCCCACCAACAAGACTCTCCATCAGACTAACCAACTCTGTACCTAGCGTACATCTCCTGAGTCCTCCCCACCAACAAGACTCTCCATCAGACTAACCAACTCTGTATCTAGCGTACATCTCCTGAGTCCTCCCCACCAACAAGACTCTCCATCAGACTAACCAACTCTGTACCTAGCATACATCTCCAGAGCCCTCCCCACCAATCTCCTTTTCTACCCCCCCCCAACCAAAGCCTCAAAACTTAAGTCTGTCAATCAATCTCTTGTTACACCCCCCCCCCACATTACGTATATATGTGACCTTGACCCGCTCATTGTTTGTGATCTCAGTAACAGGTCTGGTTGGACAAACCCACACACCTCGCAAACATGTCCCGCGGTAAGCTGTCTTTGATCTCCCCAATTTACATTTCGCGCCTCCCTGGCAATATCTGGCAACTCTCTCTTTCACCCACAACTTAAGAACAGCCATGCCACGCGCACGCAGCTCTGGTCTCTTGGCGGACAGTCTTTGAATGCTAGTCACCATCTGATAAATCTCCGCAATAATACATAGAAGATTATTGCGTCCATGCCGGTCTGTTGGCAATTGACGCAGCGTTCACAGGCCATGGCTATAAGGGTTCAACGAATTACCCAGACGCCTTTGTTTCCTTAACTAGTGGTACCCAGTCAAAGCTGGGTGGACTCGGGGACGCCTTAGGCCCAGGGAACAAATCCTTGCCTTCACATGGATTCGAACCGGTGACCATCGGTATGCGCAAGCCACTAGACCACCGTGCCCCGTAATAGAATAACGGTTTAGTTTGTCAATGCTATATAAGGTTGTTACCTCGCACAAACATCTAAAATAGAAATGTAATGGGGCTTCAGAACTATGTTATACACCTGTGGACAACGATTATCTTAATTAACAAAATTCTAGCATCGCAATGGTCCAATTGTAAAAGTGAAAGAAATATTTTAAAAGTTTTTTTCTGCATAAATAACATAATTTCTAGTTTTGATCCATGCTAATGGGACATTGCGTGTCTAGGAACCTAAAAATTTCTTTAGTTTATTACAAAATACGTTTACTACATTTTTTAAATATTTTTTTTACAACCTTAAAAAAAAATTAAATCTCCTTTTACGGGACATAAGAATAATCCAAATTAGATAAAATTGGGCTCATCCAGTTCAACAGTATTTTTTCATTTCTCTATTCCCATTCAAGCTTGTGCTAATGACACATTAGACTGCGGCTCTGACTCTGACGAGTACTGCATATCTAAAAGCCTTGAATGCGACTGGTATGACGACTGCCCCAACAGCACGGATGAAGGGACACATTGTTCTAAAAAGGTAACGAGCTCTTGGAAAACCTGGGCACTAGGCATCGCCCTGGCCTCACTGTGCTGCTGCTGCGTGTGTTGTAACGACAGGGAGATGGAAGAGTTGAACGTCATCACAAGTCAGAATGTACAGTTTGGTGGCGTCAATGCAGCCTCATCTCGGAACCACGCAGCCTGTAAACATGATGGCACAATCCTCACCTTACAACAACGCCATCCCAGCAGACATGGTCTCCAATGACAACCGCTCTGGTGGATACTCTCAGCCTAGTAACGTAGACAGTCATCTACCGTATGGATACGCTCAGCCTAGTAATGTAGACAGTCATCTATCGTCTGGATACGCTCAGCCTAGTAACGTAGACAGTCATCTACCGTCTGGATACGCTCAGCCTAGTAACGTAGGCAATTATCTAACGTCATAAAACGTGTCTTGAATTCTAAATAATGGGCTTCAAGATCTTAAAAAGATGTATAATAGTTTTTAAGTAATGATGTTAAATGATAATCGGAAATATTCGAACAAATTGTATTCCCGCATTGCTGACATTTTCATCCAATAAGGCCGCCAAGGTGTGTTCATTTATAAGTTTAGAACGCTCCGTGCAGTGTGTTTGTAAATTAATTCATTTATTGTTTGGCGATAAGTGTTCCGTCATTACGTTCATTTGATGTCCGAAATCAACAAAAATAGACGTAATAAATGCAGTCTCTATTGTCGAAATCATGATGTAGGCTAGACATAAAATGCAATTTCCCACATTACGTATTGCGTATGACATCATTTAATTATTACCACCGTTTCCACACCATCTTCACCAGCCCTAGTAACAGCTCTGGGTTTGACGGCATTTCCTTAACTCCACGAAACGTGCAACGTTATTTCCCGATTCCATGCCTATATTCGCCAGCGTCTATAACAGGGGTCGGTGAACAGGGGTAAAATAACCCAATTTGAGGTAACATGGGAACTCTTGGGGGTAATGCAGACACATTTAGAGCCTATATAATCCACTAAAATCTGCCCCTTTAGGGTAAGGACAGCATACAATTTTATGATATTGGGGTATCGGTTAAATAAGTCCACCAACCCCTGCTTTATAAACATCTTTGCGTGCGGCGTCATTTCCTTAATTCCACGAAACATGCCACGCAATTTCTTGAATTAAAATAAGTATAAAAGGTCGATGCGATTCCAAATTCAATTAAAGTTAGTTCGAGCTTGGAGTCAGTTTAACAGTAAAACAAAATTTTAAAAATTTGTAAAAACAGTTGATCACACACAAAAACAATAACGTAACAGACCGATTGCTGAACATAGAATAATACATCAGGGCGAAGGTGCCGTCTCACAAATGAATTTCCAGGAAAAAGGGAATTACCCTTTCTGCCTCACTCGTTGTACGAATCATCGCTCGTTTTATGGAGCAACTTTTTCATAAAAAATTTTGCTCGTTATACGAAAATCTCGTTATGAGAGGTGCTCTGTATGAGAGGTTTGACTGTATATGCCAATTAATAGCTCGCCCATCGCGTCAATCAGATCTCATTGATACAACGTTGTGGTCGCGAGGGCGTGAACGTAAAGAAGTATACATACGTCCCACGTCCGCATGGATAGATGTAAGAGTCTCTGACCACCCAACATCGGCGTAGGGTTACTGTAACATGCTAAATTATGGTGCATCTTATTTACCGTAGGCACCCTAAGATTCAGAAAACACTGCAACAGTTATAAGAATATATTTCTATGAAGTCAGCGGTAACAGGATGATCGCTTTAAAATCGGATTTACATAACGGATAATCGGTTTGCCCCCCAAAAAAACGAAATTAACATCCCTAGTTTTAAGGTGCTCAAACGACTCATAATGGGTTTAAGGGGCTAAGACTTATAAAACGAATATTCAAGATTCTGGTTCCTTTGATACTGCACTTTAGATCATCTGCTACGTCTACAAGAATCTATATATACTAGGGGTTGTATGCTTTAAAGCTTTAAGGCGCCTACGGCGCCCACTTTTTTGTCAAAACCCCAAGTAAATTATCCTTGTTTGATAAATACGAAATATTAAACTTCCTGAAATTTACACAAAGTATTTTATAATTATAAATCATCAAATCCTATTTTTACATCGTTCCCTTTATCAAAATTAAGATATAAGCTAAAGCAATAACGTCATATAATATTTTTTACAGCACGTCTTTAATTGATAATTATTTTGCACACCTTTTTGCGCGCCTTGTATTAAATATAAGATCAAACAATGACGTCATATCAAATATTTTTACAGTGCTAATCACCACACGATTTTTTAACTGCTATAGACTGTTGTACATCGTTCCTCAGCGTTCCACAGTGAGCTGGACAGTGATTTGGGCTTTCTCTTCGTGGTCGGACCATGCGAGGCAAGCTGCAAGTATGTTCAACAGATACTAATTTTATAAAGCAGCGCACCAAATTACTGCACCAATGCATCAAAAGGTGTGCAAATTAAATATGCAGTGTAAAAAAAATAAATAATTATATGACGTAATTGTTTTCGCTGATATTTTAATTTTGTAAAAAGAGAACAATGTAAAAAGTTATAAAATACTTTGTGTACATTTCAGAAATTTTAATATTTCGTATTGATCAAACAAGGACAAGTTAGTTGGGATTTTGAAAAAGGTGGGAGCCGCAGGCGCAATAAAAAAGTGCATTTTTTCAAAATAAATAGATTTCAGCTGAACACTTCCGTCATTTTTTACGGGTGATAATCCGCGGATCTCTCCTGAGTTCCTTCATTTCATTCACTCACAGTCGTTTGCCCAAACCCACCCCATTTTGACAACTGTGTCTTTCAGGAAGTCTTCACCCGTCAATAAATCATTAGCGGCGTATGCTACGCCGCGGGTCATCTAGTATTATTTAATTACCGCATTCCTTAACGTTATATAATCAAGCAATCGATGCAGTTGTCTCTGTGTGCATCAGTATATATCGCAATTTGATATAATATAAAACCATGGAACAAAAATTGGATTTTATAACAGTTTTCCTGAATTAAATTTCATAAAAATTCCCTATTAGATTTATTGTGCGTTAATATTTAAATGTATTACAGATAAAAAGGTTGAAAACTTTAAAAGGGTTAAAATCCTGGCAGTAATTTTTTTTTAAAGAGTACAAAGAATACTAAGCAGCATATTAAGCCGTGGTAAGAAAACCATAGGGAAAAATCGTATTGGCTTTTTAACACACCATAACACAGAATAACACTAAACGCACAAGACTAATTACCTGCAGTTGATACAACTCTTCTATTTTACAAAAAATTTGTCAGAATTGGTGAAAAAGAGGCATTTTTAAAACAAGATATTTATTGACTATAAATGTGTTGCCACAAAGTAACTACGTTTACATTAAACGTCTTACGTGCTATAAATGTCCGACAACACCCGTAACTACGTGCTATAAATGTCTGACAACAATAGTCACTACATATAACTTGCATGTCCTACATGCTATAAATGTCTGACAACACGCGTCACTACATATAACTTGCATGTCCTACATGCTATAAATGACTGACAACACGCGTCACTACATATAACTTGCATGTCCTACATGGTATAAATGTCTGACAGCACGCGTCACTACATATAACTTGCATGTCCTACATGCTATAAATGTCTGACAACAATAGTCACTACATATAACTTGCATGTCCTACATGCTATAAATGTCTGACAACACGCGTCACTACATATAACTTGCATGTCCTACATGCTATAAATGTCTGACAACACGCGCCACTACATATAACTTGCATGTCCTACATGCTATAAATGTCTGACAACACGCGCCACTACATATAACTTGCATGTCCTGCATGCTATAAATGTCTGACAACACGCGCCACTACATATAACTTGCATGTCCTACATGCTATAAATGTCTGACAACACGCGCCAATACATATAACTTGCATGTCCTACATACTATAAATATGTTGCCCCACACACGTCACTATGTATAATTTGAAGGTCCAACAAACAGAATGTGTGGACGAGGTCCGTCATACGTTAATCATAGAATTAACATTAGCTACAATATCGTTTAACTGACGGTTGCATTTTGAACATCTGGTAAACAAGTATGACATTCTAACCAATCAAGAATCACTGATTTTATGATAACGCTTTATGAGGAAGGTTTAGAATGTCTTAATATCAAACATGTACAATAAATAAGAGAAGTTAGTTAGGCTAAATTTAAATTTGCACTTATTTGAAATAATTTTTGTTCATACTTTAATTTTCATTGTTGATTGAGTTTTATTTAGCCTTGTGGAGAATAGGCCAAGATTTTTATTACAAGTATTGTCAACTAATCTAAAAAAGGTGTAAAGAAAATAGATTGTACGAACATAAAAATTGTGATTGTTATTGGTGATATAGAAACATACATTTAGACAGATAGTCTTAAATATAGATAGATAGATATAGATATATATATATATATGTTAGTGTTATAGGTTTGGACTATGTTAAACATATTGGTATTGTAAAGTTAATTTTAATCATGAATAATGTTAAAAATATCAGACCGGTCTTAATTTTTAAAATTCTGTCTCATGATAATTGGACAATTGGTTGTTAGTAGCGACCATTTATAAACTTTGTGTTTCTATAGAACTCCTTAGCATTTATTTTCATTTAATTTATTAATGTTGAATCAATTAACAAGGAATTAAATCAACTTTCAACCTAATTTAATTAGCAAATTAATTCTGTTGTTGATATACAACACATATATATTGTAATACATCCTTAGCTGGACAAAATGATTTTAAAAATTCGTATTCCTATGCAGGAACAAACACATACAAATGCTCGTTCTTCCCATCTGAAATTCGGTTGTGGAGTGATTTGCTTGATCAAACGAGGAAAATCATCTAACCATCAAATTTTAAAACTCTAATAAAAATGCTAAACTAGGCATTAACAGAGGACTAGCCTAGGACGCAGTAATCTTCTGTATTAAGAGCGTTGGTAATAGATAAGATAGGAAAATCATAATAGGGTAATACACTAGTAATTTAATAATTTAAATCATTCTGTACCTCATCAAGTAGCTTGGTTCATGGCACTGCACATAAAATAGTTATACACATACAATAGTTATACACATACAATAGTTAAACACATACAATAGTTATACACATACAATAGTTATACACATAAAATAGTTATACACATACAATAGTTATACACATACTATAGTTATACACATACAATAGTTATACACATACAATAGTTATACACATACAATAGTTATACACATACAATAGTTATACACATATAAAAATCAATGCATTCAAATTTATTCAATGTAAAACATACTTATCATAACCACAACATAAAACGACATTACAGTTTACATAAGCTACGTTTATAACCACAACATAAAACGACATTACAGTTTACATAAGCTACGTTTATAACCACAACATAAAACGACATTACAGTTTACATAAGCTACGTTTATCAATTGAAGAAATGCTGTTGGTTTTGTTATTTAACTAATTTTTAAAGTAAAGTTTGAAGATATATGATTTTAGTGCAGTCATTAAGGACTTAGTAGTTAGATTACTGTGAATGTGTAATGGTAGAGAATTTAAAAAAGAATGACCTTTCGCCAAATGTTTTAGTGTATGTGCTAGGAACAGAGGGAATACGTGAGTCTGCAGAAAGGGTAACTGATGAGTGGGTAAGTAGACATCTTGTTCACTAAAATAGGAAGGGCATGATTCTGAAAAGAAGTTGTGATAGAGATCGGTCAGTGTGTAATCAATCCGTGCTTGTATAGGTAGCAAATAGAGTGAGTAAAGTAGCGGTGTAATATGGTCATATTTCTTTGTATTAATAACTGGCCTGGCAGCTGAATTTTGAAATTTCTGTAATTATTCAATGTATTGTTTTGGCGAACGTGAAAGAAAAGAATTACAATAATCAAGACGAGAGAGAACAAGAACACAAACAAGATAAAACATGTTCATATTTAATTTCATGTTTTCTGGTCCCACTTGAGTGCGTTTCGATGAACTCTTCCCATGGCTCCTTCGGTATCGTAAATAACGGTTGGATTCCTTTAACAAACTCACAATGAACCTTAAAAATAAATCAGGATAGAGGATACATTATTTTCTTAACATTGTTCTTTAATGAAAAACTTCGGGGACTATTTCAAACCTTTTCATGAAAACATAGTTAACTAGGTTGTGCTGCGGCGCCGTGGCGCCTGCGGCGCCCACTTTTTTTTAGGGCACCTACGGCGCCCACCTTTTTCAAAAGCCCAACTAACTTGTCCTTGTATGATAAATAAGTAATATTAAACTTCCTGAAATGTACACAAAATATTTTATAATAGGGGCTGTAGGGCGCCTACGGCGCCCACTTTTTTGGGGTTCAAAAGCGTAAGTAAGTTACCCTTGTTTTAGTAGCGTCACGGACATGACAGACGTGACCTGCAGTAAAAAAAATCGTGTGGTGGATAGCACTGTAAAAAAATGTTATATAAATACTTTGTGTACATTTCAGGAATATTTCATATTTATCATAAACTAATTTTTGAAAGCAGCGCACCAAATTACTGCACTAAAACAAAAAAACTATTTGAGTCAGTCAGCGCTGTTTGAGTTTTAAAAATGTTATATAAATACTGTGTGTACATTTCAGGAATATTTCGTATTTATCATACACTAATTTTAGAAAGCAGCGCACCAAATAACTGCACCAAAAAAAAACTCTTTGAGTCAGTTAGCACTGTTTGAGTCTATGTTTTTAAAAAAAGCAGAGTGATGTCCCTTAGCGTTAGGTGTCATACATAATTGAGGGTAAATATATATATAACTAGTTTGTGCTGCGGCGCCCCTTATTTTTAGAGCGCCTACGGCGCCCACCTTTTAAAAAAGCCCAACTAACTTGTCCTTGTATGATAAATACGTAATATTAAACTTTCTTAAATGTACACAAAGTATTTTATAACAGTTTTTTTTTACTTTTATTTTTTTTTGTCAAAAGCCCCAGTTATTTATCCTTGTATGATAAATACGAAATATTCCTTAAATGTACACAAAGTATGTATATTATATAGGTTGTGCTGCGGCGCCCACTTTTATTTAGGGCGCCTACGGCGCCCATTTTTTTCAAAAGCCCAACAAACTTGTCCTTGTATGATAGATACGTAATATTAAACTACCTTAAATGTACACAAAGTAATTTAAAACAGAGGTTGTAGGGCGCCAAGGCGCCCACTTGTCAAAAGCCCAAGTAACTTATCCTTGTATGATAAATACGAAATATTCCTGAAAATTAAACAAAGTATTTATATAATAATTTTAACAGTGCTAATCACCACACGATTTTTTAAACTAATTTTAGAAAACAGCGCACCAAATCACTGCACCAAAAAATAACTATTTGAGTCAATCAGCACTGCTCACAACACAAAATTTTAAAAAAGCAGAGTGATGTCCCTTAGCGTTAGGCTACATAATTGAGCGTATATATATATATGATTATTGTATGACCATATATAAATATAGTCTCATTGCTTTGAAATAATAATAATTGCATCGAAACAATAGCGTTATTTATATTCCGGTTATTTTTCTAAGGAGTGTGAACAAATGAAATCCTTAAGAATCGATCTTCGCATTAACATTTATTTACGGAAATTCCCGTTAGCACTATCTGAACATTTTGGAACAAAGTTCAGCATTTATTTTCACGAAATAAGTATGTAAGATTAATGTTGCTGCCTATATCAATATCATCTCCTTGCAGGAACTTCTGACAAATAAACATTTCACATGAAGATCTTCTGTCTATCTATCATTTTTAATGCATAAAGGATTATTGGAGCTTATCGTAAATCGTAAATGAACAACCTTTCAAATTTGCACAATAGATTCAGGACACGTCCATCTGTGTTGCTTTTAATGCTTAATTTGAGTTGTCTTTTGTGAAGCACTAAAACATCAGTAGTGCCATGCATGTGCTTCCATTGTTGTTGAAACACAACTTTTTTTTAAAATCCAAAGTTAACACAAAACAAATTCCATTGAGTAACCACGGTGACTGGGAATCATGATATCTTTCACCCAAAAACATACATCTGAATATTTCACAAGCTGAGTATAACACAAGTTTGGAGATTGACATTAAAAATGAAACATTCAACGCGGGCATTCGTCTGGTCTAGAATATTCTTCATGAACATCTTCCTGGATTTATTCAGTGTTAACGTTTCTTCAACAGATTTCCACGTGACATCACGTGAGTTCCAATAATAATACATGTACTAACTTCACAAACTATATATTGACATCACGTGACATCACGAGAGTTCAGGCTTCTCAGGCTTAACTAATTCAATTCACTCATTTTCTTACTCGTCATTTGTAAACCCTAATCATTTTAGCCAAACGCCCCAAAAGCGCCCCCACACGTTTTTAGTCATATTACATCATAGTAATGAGCATATAAGTTTGAAATTTTTATCAATCCAGAAAAAGATTTTTCCTTTACGATTCTGTGAAAAACAAAATTCTTCTTTTTAGTCCGCTTATAAAAACTTGGTTTTTAAAAATCTTTTTTTTTACTTCAATTTATTTTATTCTCTTTAGTCTAAGTGTATGCTATAGTGAGTTTTGAAGTATTGATTATGTTCTAATATAATACGCATTGCCCGACAAACATTGACAGACTTGAAATGACTGATCTCCCCTTGATGTTAAACATGGTTGATGTGGTCGGGGTTGGTGTGAACTCGGCACGTGAATGTAATGTACACAAGAGCAGACGGATAATACATATGCTTATATATAGATACAATAAAAAGTTCAATAACTTAATAACGGTACATTTGATCGATCTGACATTTCGATACAATGCATTGTCATCCAAGATCCATCTGTGGTAAAATTTTGAGATCTCTAGGACCATCAGAAGTGATTTAATTTTACGTTGGCAGATTTGAAAAATTGTGGACAGACAAACAAACAGGAACGAAAGTGAGTTGATAAAACGTGGTAAAAATGAGTCAGTAACAGGCCGAACACACATAAAAGCCAAAGATAACAATCTAAGTTTCAAAAAAAAATCATTAATTAGTTAATTTATAAAACTTTATTTGAAATTTGATAGAATAACGAAACAATAAACGTACCTGTCAACTTATATCAGTCGATAAATTGTAACATACACAACACCACATAGTCACAGATAGTTGTAACATGCACAACACCACATAGTCACAGATAATTGTAACATACACAACACCACATAGTCACAGATGGTTGTAACATACTCAACACCACATAGTCACAGATAGTTGTAACATACACAACACCACATAGTCACAGATAGTTGTAACATACACAACACCACATAGTCACAGATAATTGTAACATACACAACATCACATAGTCACAGATAGTTGTAACATATACAACACCACATAGTCACAGATAATTATAACATACACAACACCACATAGTCACAGATAATTGTAACATTCACAACACCACATAGTCACAGATAATTGTAACATACACAACATCACATAGTCACAGATAGTTGTAACATATACAACACCACATAGTCACAGATAATTATAACATACACAACACCACATAGTCACAGATAATTGTAACATTCACAACACCACATAGTCACAGATAATTGTAACATACACAACACCACATAGTCACAGATAGTTGTAACATACACAACACCACATAGTCACAGATAGTTTTAACATACACAACACCACATAGTCACAGATAGTTGTAACATACACAACAACACATAGTCACAGATAGTTGTAACATACACAACACCACATAGTCACAGATAATCTAAAAATAGCAAATAGTGAATGACACAAATCACACAGATTTACTTCACTAATTGCAGATTGAAAATATTATCTTATCCAAAATTGTCAAACTATTCATTATTATTTATATTAATTCTACATAATGTTTTAGGCTTTTCATAGTTTACTTAACCAACCGATTTTTATTTCTAATAAACCTTTAACCCCAAGAACAATAAAAGCGCATTTATGTGAAGGCAATTGATAAAATTGATAACATAGATACAGTCCTTATTAAAGGTTATTGTGAGCCTTTTATGGGCCATTAAAAATGACACATAAAACCTAAAAGACTTGTTTTGCTGAACTCTACCCCCTACTCCAATGGAAAGGACAGCTTAGCTAATCAAATAACAATACATTTGATTACGACGATTTGTTCAAAAAGATTTGTGACGAACAAAATTTTAAAAAAAAATTGTTTTTACATATCTAACATCAATCGTCATTGCTATGAAATATTTTAACTTATTTATATTTTCAAAAGTGTGTTTCAAGCACGTAGACGTTAAAACCATGATGAAAATAGGAATTGATAACTACTGGAATGGTAAGGAATGCACTGTGTATCTGAACGCCCACAGCGCCAGCAGTGTTTTACAAGCAAGCTTCCCTCAATATAATATGAAATCGAGACACAGCAATTGTGAAGATGGAGCCATCTACTTAAACGATTCAGAAGGCAACCCTCTTTTAGGTACATTTCTCTTACATTGTTTTTATAAAAAGAAAATACACTAATTATCATAAAAGTTACTAAGTGCATAATTGTATGCAGTAAATTGATAGCATGCACACAGGGTATGAGTGAGCCTGACAAGACGTCACTCTTTTTGTGACGTCTTGTCAGGCTCACTCATACCCTTTGTGCATGTTATCCATCTACTTATCTATAGGCCTTATTGCAGTCTCACCCACATTTTGTGTATTTGGATGCAGCATGTTTTAAGCATGGCGTTGTCCCCAGAAATATTCTAAACATTGAAAAAATACAAGTTGCATGTTTAAACCTTGATTTTCAAAATATTCTACGTATTTTTAAATCGTCTGTGAAGTTGTCACTTTATTTAAATTGCCCAATATCGCCGTAAAAAAAGCTCTTAAAGCCTTGAGAAAAAAAGATAATGATGACTTCATTAAACAAAATGTTTGTATAGATAAAAATTTTAAATGGTACTGAAATTATTACTATTTTTTATAATAAACAATCTTATAATTTGTTATATACATTAAAATATGTTTCAAATATCTAACTCATAAATTAAAATCTTCTGAATATATCCAAATATGGGGTACGGAGGTCGAGTGGCATGAGCGCTCGGCGGGGGTTCGATTCCCGGTGAAAGCAGGGATTTTTTATTGGGGCCAAGGGTGTCCCTGAGTCCACCCAGCTCCGAATGGGCATCTAACAATAGTTAGGGACCGAAAGGTGCATGGGTAATGCCTGGAGCTCTCATAGGAATTTTTCAAAAATTGCTTCTAAAATTATGGGAGTCGAAGGAAAAGACATTTTTGAAAAATTCGTTCTCCAACATTGTTCTAAATATTATTAGCTATCGTTTGGCGTTTTTTTCAACCCGATAGATGCTATGGTTGGCGAGAAATTGACAAAATACAGATATTTTTAGGGGGTTTTTTTTGGATTTTCCAGGAAATCCAGTAAACCTTTTCGGGAATTTTGTGGCCCGTGCACATCCTTGGGACCTCCTTCACATATTTGAAAGAGACCCGAACCCTCTATCTGGTGTGGTTCAGGAATATGTGCATGTGCAAGCTCGAACAGACATCCATAACGGATAGATTTTTCAAACTTATAAGCCCAATTTCCACATGGGTAAATTGTGCTAAAAATAATGCTAAGTAAAAAATAACCTGCAATAATACAATTTGGATACCTTTGGTTACTGGAGGAGTTGCATGTGCAAGCGTTACAGACATTTCCAATCTATAAACGCAATTTTTCCAAGGGAAATTGCGTTTAAAACACAGGATAGATTATTGTCATAACTAAAAATGCTTTGAATTTCTACCTGTTTCAGGAGATAACGGTTACTGCCGCAGGTCTGGTCCGGTTGGACATTACATCTTGGGTTCTAATGGAAGTCTCCACGTCACGAAACAATCCCACATAAACGATATGCTGAATGCTGTTCTTCGAGTTGTTGAGATCCAGTTAAAAAACAGAAGTGCGTCGAAAGGTGGGACAAATAGTTATATGATATGTAGTCTTGGAATTTTTCCAGGGGAAAATGTCAAGGGCTGGTAGATTTGAGCAAATTTGAAAGGCGTGTTATTATGTCTGTTAAAATCTCTATTTTAGATTCATTACAATCTTTTCGCCTGTTTCCTCTTTGCTTAGTTTTGTATGGGTTTTCTTTGTTGGCCACCATATATCCAACAATTGTTTTATCGGTTGGGAAAAAGGGGAGGTTATCTGATTGAACAAAATTCATTTTAATTATTAAAATGTTAACTTATCTTAAAAGTCTTGTTTAGACGTCTTATTATTAAATGTTAACTTATCTTAAAAGTATTGTTTAGACGTCTAATGATTAAAATCTTAACTTATCTTAAAAGTCGTGTTTAGAAGTCTAATTATTAAAATGTTAACTTATCTTAAAAGTCATGTTTAGACGTCTAATTATTAAAATGTTAACTTATCTTAAAAGTCTTGTTTAGACGTCTAATTATTAAAATGTTAACTTATCTTAAAAGTCTTGTTTAGACGTCTAATTATTAAAATGTTAACTTATCTTAAAAGTCGTGTTTAGAAGTCTAATTATTAAAATGTTAACTTATCTTAAAAGTCATGTTTAGACGTCTAATTATTAAAATGTTAACTTATCTTAAAAGTCTTGTTTAGACGTCTAATTATTAAAATGTTAACTTATCTTAAAAGTCATGTTTAGACGTCTAATTATTAAGATGTTAACTTATCTTAAAAGTCTTGTTTAGACGTCTAATTATTAAAATGTTAACTTATCTTAAAAGTCGTGTTTAGACGTCTAATTATTAAAATGTTAACTTATCTAAAAAGTCGTGTTTAGACGTCTAATTATTAAAATGTTAACTTATCTTAAAAGTCTTGTTTAGACGCCTAATTATTAAAATGCTAACTTATCTTAAAAGTCTTGTTTAGACGTCTAATTATTAAAATGTTAACTTATCTTAAAACTCTTGTTTAGACGTCTAATTATTATAATTTTAATTTATCTTAAAAGTCTTGTTTAGACGTCTAATTATTATAATTTTAATGGAGAGCGACGCTTGGTTGTTTATGCTAGAGAATAATTCCTTGATCAAGCAACTAAGAAAGTGATGAAATGTCAAATCTTCACTACTGATGGGTATTACAATTGTTTTATGAAATTTGAAGTGGTTATTTTTGGGGGCAGCTGCCCCGTAGTCAACTAATTAACGTACATATTCCATAGACCGACACACTTTATCTTGGGTTGGTCTGTGGTCACGTAAACCACGTAAATATTCCATAGACCTACACACTTTATCTTGGGTTGGACTTTGGTCACGTAAACCACGTAAATATTCCATAGACCTACACACTTTATCTTGGGTTGGACTTTGGTCACGTAAACCGCGTAAATATTCCATAGACCTACACACTTTATCTTGGGTTGGTCTGTGGTCACGTAAAGCACGTAAATATTCCATAGACCTACACACTTTATCTTGGGTTGGACTTTGGTCACGTAAACCACGTAAATATTCCATAGACCTACACACTTTATCTTGGGTTGGACTTTGGTCACGTAAACCACGTAAATATTCCATAGACCTACACACTTTATCTTGGGTTGGTCTTTGGTCACGTAAACCACGTAAATAATCTGATGCCAGCGGCGTAGCCAGAGGGGGCACCTGTCCTGGGCGACATTTAGTTAGGGGTGGCAAATATCTCGTCGTTTCTTAGATTCTAAGAAAAACTTTAACCGAGAGTGGAGCTTTTTATCAAAAACAAAAATGAAATTGGTAAAAGAAATAAAGGAGCTGATCTAAAATATATAAATTATTCAAATTTGACAGCCGCTCCTTTTGTAGAAACGAAAATTACTGTACCGTTTCAATTTCAAAAACGAGCCTATCATATGATCAAGGCGCTACTTTATGGGGGCGGAAATTCGTCGGTGTTAATTAGCTTCTGAAAATGAAAAGCGTTAAAAGAATAAACAGCCAAGGTAAAAATTATTTTTTTTAAAAGGTAGGAACTATATTAAGAAACTATATTAAGGAACTATATTAAGGAACTATATTAAGGAACTATATTAAGCATGTGAAAAATTATAATACCAAAACGTCAAACTCCATGGTACTAATGCTAATGAACTCACAAACAAATAAGTTGAAGTAGTCTAAGAACATGACACTGACGTCCTGGTTGGTACCTGTAAATGATGCAAGTTTGTCAGCCGCTCATCTTGTAGAAGCGAAAATCGCTGTATCCCTTAAATACCGAAAACAACCAATAACATTCCAAAGACATGCATGGACTTAATTTATATAAAGTATTAGTACGTACATTATTAACCTATTTGTAGCCCAGTGGTGGCTTTGCTTGTTAGTTGGAATAAGACTAACCGTTCCGCTGATAAAACAAACAACACAATTCAGGTAAGTAGACTACTATAGCTGTATGTAATGTTTATTGACTTCTCTCTAAGCTAACATGACGCAGTTTACAAGTACAAGTAAAATTAAGCTACTCATCCCTAATCGCTACGCCCTAAACACATTGGCTCTACACAACTTTCACTTAGGCCGTTCTCTCACACGTTCTCTCTACTCTCGAGTGCGTCCCGTTTAATACCCTTCAGACTCCGCCCCGTCTAATCTGTCAGTCATCTTGGACTACACCTATGTCCAACCACTTCCGTCACAGTCCATGTGTGTCCAGTCCATCAATCACTAAGCCCCGCCCTCCCTAGATTAAAATTAGGGGGATGGGCTGGGTTGACTTAAGCGTGTCTTGTGCGACCTTGAATTCCCAATTCAAGCGAGATAACATTTTGTGCCAGAACGACACATTCCGCACCTCTAGTCCCACGGACTCCCGAATCTACTGACCGCGCCGGTTGGCACCCAAATACGATTCTAAAACCTCTGGTCAGTTGCCGTCTTTGTCCGTACCGCGCCCGGCTCCATTTTAACTTAACATCAAAGACCTGCCGCTCTCGTGGCGGTTACTCTTTGAATGCAACTAACTGCCCTGAGGATCTAAAGACTCGCGCTGAGCTCCGCGCTCAGTGGCGGACAGTCTTTGATCTCCACACAGTTCTACATTTAAATCAAGTCATAATCAATAGTTATAATAACTAATATACGGGGCACACTGCCACATCTCCCCCCATGCTTTTGAAATCCAGCGCCCTAGCTGGTGCAATTTAAGATTATCCTTAAAGACTATACCTAAATAATTGTAGTAGCTGTACTGTTGTCAAATAACTGTTACACTAAAATAAGCAATTTTACAGATAGTATTGCAAGAAAATAGCAATACAAACAGTTCTAACAGCTAACGCAATGAATCTAATCATTCGCTATTATATTATTTGGTAAAATTTTTAAGATTTGCATAGAATCATAGAATGAGGTACTATAAGTTATTAAAATTATATGAATGATACCTAAAGAATATTATCCATTGTATTAAAAATATGATAAACAGCATAGTATAGCATAATACAATTATAAGTATCTAACATTGGTGAAAAGTATATAAATCATTTGATTGAAAACAACCAATCTTAAAGTCAATGAATTGAACCCTCTAGGTTGTCCTCACATCATTGTTCGTTGGGTACCTCACAGTGTTTCTGCGTTCTCATCCAGGGACGCATGCGCTCTGCTGTGATTTACACGGCTGGCTAAGGGGCTGATCTGCGCGGCGGGGCTTGAAGGGGTAGACTTGTCTCCTCCGTGGTGTGACTATCTACTGCAGCGCCCCCTGGTCTGGCCCGGTAGCTAATTATGGGATCATCCCCATCACTGTCACTTTCGGCCAGTGTGTCTGTGGGGCTTGCATCTGACCTTGGTACCAGGTCAGAGAGCGGTGCTTCAGCCAGAAGAAGGTCTGCTCTGTTGACCGTTCTGGCCCTCCGGCAAGCGGCAGCAGTTTATACAAGTGCTTGTGGGGTGGGCGTGCGGTGACGCAATACAAGTCGGGCTGCCAGATGTCTTGGATTTTATTATGCCCCAAGATTCGATTTCTGACATAGACGAAGTTCCCGACTGATAGAGGGGGGTCACGTTTGTTGTCCGTGACTGCTGTCCCTTTGGCCACTTTGACCCTCAGATTCTGTGGGTCCTGGTGCTTATTTTTATTACGGCGCTTGCTGGGTCGTGGTTGACTATGCTTTGTTGGCTGTTTACATATTGACGACATGTTTTCCTTGTTCTCCTTGGTAAGAAAACTGGCTGGGCTAAAACTCTGAGTGGCAGGTGCAGTCTTTGGCACGGTCTTTAATTCACAGCTGGCAGCTGTTGATGCCAGAAACTGTGGTACTTGGTTGGCATGGGGTAGCCAACATTTTAGCACATTCATGCCAAGCAGCACTTGCGCCTCTTTCTTTTGCACATGCGTTGCTCGGCTTATTGATGTTGGGACAACTAGGAAGGGGACGTTTCTTAAATACTGCCCGAACATTTTCACGTCGAGAGTTGTTACCCCGAGGTATGGTACTTCAGCTCCATTGACGGCTTGCAATGTAATGCAGCCTGTGTCAAGGGTGAGGTGGCCAAGATGTTGAGATGCCCAGGAATCAGAAATTGTGCTTACCTCGCTTCCAGTGTCGATCAGCGCCGCAACCTGGTGACCATTTATGGCTATATCCAGGGTTGGGATGGCACCAGTCATCCCTATCGACGTCACTGGTTATGCGTCGGTTAACAGCAGTGTGTGAAGGATAAGGTCTTCCGGACGAACGTTGCTGTTGAGACAATTCATGGTCTGGCTGTTGCTGACGTGTTTGTTGCTGCTGCTGAGGATGTTGTTGGGGTGCACCATTTTGGTGGGAGACGTACCTCTTTTTGGCCTGGCACTCGTCTTCTAGGTGGCCCTTCGACTGCACCACATGCAGGTCAGGGTGCCCCGTGGAGATGGTCCCAGGGGTTGAGTGGACTGTCTGCGTGCGGGCTGCCGATGTCGTCGTGGATCCAGACTAGGCTGTCTGGGAGCTGGTGGACAGTGCATACCGTAAAAGTCCATGTCCCCTCGCTGCTGGCGAATCGACTGGTGGAGACTATCGGCCACAGCTGATACCTGTTGGTCTATGTGGGCCATTAGGTGTTGTGTCAACTGTGTTCAGTCAGGGAGAGGTGTCGCTGAGAGCTGTGCAGTGGCGGCGACATCAGAGAAGTCTTCTCTCATCCATCGTTGAGCCTCCTTCCTGACATCTTCATAGGAGCTGCCAGTGTGCAATCTGGCATATGCTCGTATGTCGCGGCGTAGGGCGGCTGGCTGAAGGCCTTGGATAAAAGCATCTCTGAGCATGTCATCCACTAAGATGCCAGGTCGTGCAGAGTTAGCCAGTTGGAAGAGACTTTTCAACGCCGCCGAGTAATCGTCGACTGTTTCACCCAGACCTTGTTGCCGACGGTAGAAGGCTGCTGTAAGGGTGGTGGCGTCCCTCTGCTCACCCCATCTCTGAACTATGAGGTGTAGCAATTTCTCGGGGGTATTTATCTCTTCAAGTGCCCGGTCCAAGAATTCCTGGCGGGCACGTCCCTCTAGGGCACCCACGATCCAGGTAACAGCGGCGGCAGGGGGTACGGGCTGTAACTTTAGCAACAGATGTGCCTCTTTTACGAAGGGTTCTGCCCCGCTGTCACTTGTAAACTTAGGTAACTTGGGCAGTCGAGTAAACTGTAACTGGTCCTGTTCCATGCCTGAGGATTTCAAACAGTAAAATACTTATCATAAACTATCCTCACTATATCCTGCCGACAAAGCCAAAAATATGTAGCCGAGTAGTGGTTATGCTTGTTAGTTGGAATAAGACTAACTGTTCCGCTAATAAAACAAATAACACAATTCAGCTAAGTATATTACTATAGCTGTATGTAATGTTTACTGACTTCTCTCTAAGCTAACATGACACAGTGTACAAGTATAATTAAGCTACTCATCCCTAATCGCTGCGCCCTACACACAATGGCTCTACACAACTTTCACTTAGGCCGTTCTATCACACGTTCTCTCTACTCTCGAGTGTGTCCCGTTTAATACCCTTCAGACTCCCCCCCCCCGTCTAATCTGTCAGTCATCTGGGACTACACCTATGTCCAACCACTTCCGACACAGTCCATGTGTGTCCATTCCATCAATCACTAAGCCCCGCCCTCCCTAGATTAAAATTAGGGGGATGGGCCGGGTTGACGTAAGCGTGTCTGGTGCGACCTTGAATTCCCAATTCAAGCGAGATAACTTTTTGTGCCAGAACGTCAAATTCCGCACCTCTAGTATCACGGACTCCGGAATCTACTGACCGCGCCGGTTGGCACCCGAATACGATTCTAACACCTCTGGGCAGTTGCCATCTTTGTCCGTACCGCGCCCGTCTCCTTCTTAACATCAAAGACCTGCCGCTCTCGTGGCGGTTACTCTTTGAATGCAACTAACCGCCCTTAGGATCTAAAGACTCGCGCTGAGTTCCGCGCTCAGAGTGGCGGTCAGTCTTTGATCTCCACACAGTTCTACATTTAAATCAAGTCATAATCAATAGTTATAATAACTAATATACGGGACACACTGCCACATATATATATATATATATATATATATATATAAATCAAAGTATGTATGTATGTATGTATGTATGTATGTATGTATGTATGTATGTATGTATGTATGTATGTATGTATGTATGTATGTATGTATGTATGTATGTATGTATGTATGTATGTATGTATGTATGTATGTATGTATGTATGTATGTATGTATGTATGTATGTATGTATGTATGTATGTATGTATGTATGTATGTATGTATGTATGTATGTATGTATGTATGTATGTATGTATGTATGTATGTATGTATGTATGTATGTATGTATGTATGTATGTATGTATGTATGTATGTATGTATGTATGTATGTATGTATGTATGTATGTATGTATGTATGTATGTATGTATGTATGTATGTATGTATGTATGTATGTATGTATGTATGTATGTATGTATGTATGTATGTATGTATGTATGTATGTATGTATGTATGTATGTATGTATGTATGTATGTATGTATGTATGTATGTATGTATGTATGTATGTATGTATGTATGTATGTATGTATGTATGTATGTATGTATGTATGTATGTATGTATGTATGTATGTATGTATGTATGTATGTATGTATGTATGTATGTATGTATGTATGTATGTATGTATGTATGTATGTATGTATGTATGTATGTATGTATGTATGTATGTATGTATGTATGTATGTATGTATGTATGTATGTATGTATGTATGTATGTATGTATGTATGTATGTATGTATGTATGTATGTATGTATGTATGTATGTATGTATGTATGTATGTATGTATGTATGTATGTATGTATGTATGTATGTATGTATGTATGTATGTATGTATGTATGTATGTATGTATGTATGTATGTATGTATGTATGTATGTATGTATGTATGTATGTATGTATGTATGTATGTATGTATGTATGTATGTATGTATGTATGTATGTATGTATGTATGTATGTATGTATGTATGTATGTATGTATGTATGTATGTATGTATGTATGTATGTATGTATGTATGTATGTATGTATGTATGTATGTATGTATGTATGTATGTATGTATGTATGTATGTATGTATGTATGTATGTATGTATGTATGTATGTATGTATGTATGTATGTATGTATGTATGTATGTATGTATGTATGTATGTATGTATGTATGTATGTATGTATGTATGTATGTATGTATGTATGTATGTATGTATGTATGTATGTATGTATGTATGTATGTATGTATGTATGTATGTATGTATGTATGTCCTTTATAGCTGACTAAACCATTCATCTGATCGCCATGTAACTTTTGGAGTAAGCTCCTGGGATGGTCACTGGCAAATTTTTCTTCAAAATTTAACACTCATGGGGCGCCGTTGGCCCATAATATGATTTTTTCCAATATGAGCTATATAAAAATTAGTTAAGCGTTAGCTATTAGGTAAATTGATGGATCTTAACCAAACTTTGTATATAACAACTTGGTAGCCAATTTTGAAATACTATAGGGCACTAATTTCCTAACGTCCATTTCTTCGGGGCTGTGGGCCCAAAATGTCTTTTTTCATAAATGTTTAAGATTTTATTCCCCATTCAAGTATTAAAGATCTTGATAAATATATATAAATAAATCCACTATGAAATTAATTGAAATAAACAGGTGTTTTAAACTTGACATCTTGCACTAATTGGGCCCTTGGGCGCTAATGTCGTTTTTTGCTTATAAGAGCTATATAAAAATTAGTTTATGCGATAGCTACTGAGTAAATGAATGGATCTTAACCAAACTTTGTATATAAAAACTTGGTAGCCAATATTAAAATAAGAAAGGGCACTGAACTTCTAAGGTCCAATTGTTCAGGGCTGGGGGGCCCCAAATTTCTTTTTTGCGATTATGTTTGAGATATTATTTGCCATTCTATTTTTAACGATCTTGAGAAATATATACATGATAAAACTTACATCTTACATCGAATGAGATCGTTGCAACGCACGACGTGCCTGATAGTTTCTAATAAAATTTTTATAGCATCAACTCACTTTTCCGGGGGCCGGGTAGGTGGGGGTGTTAGGCGGCTAAACTTTGTTCCGCCCCGACGGCACATATCAACGACTCACTACTGCCTGATGCCCTTGCCGTTTCGTCTTGTCTGGTTGATATTTGCCTGAACCCTTCTGTAGGTCTTGTTCTCGTCCCACTCTTAATAGCACTTGTTCTCGTCCCACTCTCAGTAGCACTTGTTCTCGTCCCACTCTCAGTAGCACTTGTTCTCGTCCCACTCTCAGTAGCACTTGTTCTCGTCCCACTCTCAGTAGCACTTGTTCTCGTCCCACTGTCAGTAGCACTTGTTCTCGTCCCACTCTCAGTAGCACTTGTTCTCGTCCCACTCTCAGTAGCACTTGTTCTCGTCCCACTCTCAGTAGCACTTGTTCTCGTCCCACTCTCAGTAGCACTTGTTCTCGTCCCACTCTCAGTAGCACTTGTTCTCGTCCCACTCTCAGTAGCACTTGTTCTCGTCCCACTCTCAGTAGCACTTGTTCTCGTCCCACTCTCAGTAGCACTTGTTCTCGTCCCACTTTCAGTAGCACTTGTTCTCGTCTCACTCTCAGTAGCACTTGTTCTCGTCCCACTCTCAGTAGCACCTGTTCTCGTACCACTCTCAGTGCACTTGTTCTTCAATAAGCCCCCAATTTTAATTCCATTTATCACAGCCTCTAATATTCAGTCAAACTTTGTACATTTTTATCAAACATTTATAGTAAAAAAAATTCTTTTTAATTTTAAATTTGTGCATTTGAAAGAGGACGCGTACAGTTTTAAATGCATTTATAAACCATTAATATAAAATAGAGTTATTAAAAAATTTAAGCTGCATTTCTAATATTCCTTTGACAATAACTTGAACTTTACTTAAGTTCCTCTCCAAGGTCTAGCAACCATCATATAAACCATCATAGTAGGCCATCATATTAAACCATCATAGTAGGCCATCATATTAAACCATCATAGTAGGCCATCATATTAAACCATCATAGTAGGCCATCATATTACACCATCATAGTAGGCAATCATATTAAACCATCATTGTAGGCCATCATATTAAACCACAATATCAAACCATCATATTAAACCATCATAGTAGGCCATCATATTAAACCATCATAGTAGGCCATCATATTAAACCATCATAGTAGGCCATCATATTAAACCACAATATCAAACCATCCTATTAAACCACAATATCAAACCATCATATTAAACCACAATATCAAACCATCATATTAAACAACACTATCAAACCATCATATCAAGCCATCGTATTAACCCATCATATTAAACAAATAAATTGTTGGAAATGATGACATACATTCAACTTTTTTTCTTTATGCTAAATCCCCCGGAAAGCATGTCTTGAGGACTCGTTCGACTGTGACGCTCAGGATTATTGCATAGCTAAGAGCCTTGAATGTGACTTTTTCGCTGACTGTCCTAATGAATCAGATGAAAGGAAATACTGTGTTAATTTATACCAGATCAATCTCAAATGGGGTGCCGCCTTCTTCTTCTTCATCTTTATATGTTGCGGCTGCATGTGTTTCATGTGGGAAAAACACCAGCGAACTTACAGGATTCGCCAAAATCAACGGTTTGATGGCCCCTTTGGGGTTAATTACGGAGTCACACTGCCAGTAAATATGACGCAATCACCTCCTGATGGATCCCAAATCCCTGGAAATTTTGTATCCAATTACAGCCCCTCTTTTGGATCCTTTCAGCCTGCTAACATGGAGCTGCAACATGCTAGGTTTATTGGTACAGCCTGGTAACATGGAGCTGCAACATGCTGGGTTTATTGGTACAGCCTGGTAACATGGAGCTGCAACATGCTGGGTTTATTGGTACAGCCTGGTAACATGGAGCTGCAACATGCTAGGTTTATTGGTACAGCCTGGTAACATGGAGCTGCAACATGCTGGGTTTATTGGTACAGCCTGGTAACATGGAGCTGCAACATGCTAGGTTTATTCGTACAGTCTGGTAACATGGAGCTGCAACATACTGGGTTCAGTGGTCCTCAAAGTTCTTATATGACGTATTAAGGCCATCAAGTGTACTGTGATTTAAAAGCATCAAACAAATTATAGTGGACTTATTGTTTATCAAACTACCAATTGGCTTTTATTTTCTTTAGACGGCTTCAAATAATTTTTAAACTCGTTATCCGTACATTTCTTTAGACTCTGCGACTTAGGTCCAGATTTGCACTGTACCTCATTTCCCCCCATAGGTGGTTGAATATGTTAGCAGCCGGGTCCATGTTTTAGAAGGCGTTGCTAATTTCGTTTGTCTTAAGTTGGTAAAATAAACTGAAATCAATAATTGTCCGGGAATAAACATAAGTTAATTTGAGTGAATGTTCTTTTAAATATCGGTTATCAGGACTTGCATCCTTTATATATATAGATATTAACATCCTTTGAATGATGTTGTTTTTTTTTAATCAGGAAAAATCATCTACTTGTTTTCAAACCCTTAGTCAAATTTTGTTGACTTATTTGCAAAGAATGAAAGTTTGATTTAAACCAATGACTATTTTCATCATTTTTTTTCCAAGAATCTAAAAATTTGATAAAATCGTAACGATTGTTGAACCCCGTCCATAAATTGAATTTCTCTGTTCTAAAAACTATTATCATTATTACATGATCATTGTAAAAGTCGACTGCAATGTTTTTATTTCATTTATTATATTTCATTTAAATTATAAATATTTATTGCAGTACAGCTCTTCAGCTTATACTAGAGTACAAGGACACAAACGTGTTGTGTAAATAAAAGTTAATTAAATGATAGCTTCATTAATACACAATTATAATTTAGTCTATACAGGAAAATGCCTTTATCCTTGTGTATGTATATATATTATAAATATATATATATATATAAATATATATATATATATATATATATATATATATATATATATATATATATTCATATATATATATATATTAAATAAAATTTACATCATGTAGTATGCATAATCTGCCATAGAAAAACTAATAAAGTGAACAAATAGAAGAAAAGAAAATTATCAGAAACATATCCTAAATGTCTACACTTGTGGAAGTGATTCCTAAAATTTTATTGTAAAATAATTTTATAAATATCTATTATTGAAATGTGAAGTAAAAACGTATACTCAATGATGATAAACAGTGTTGATTTTTTTATGAGTTTCAATAATTAAATGATAACGTATTTTTTTTAAATATTAATTTTCTTTTGATAAGACTTCTATTACGCAGTATTACTAGATACCGCGATTGTTGTGGTGGTCAATTGTTAAAAAGTTACAGGAAGAAAGTCTCACTAAGCTTATTCTTTTAGGCAAAGTACGCAACGTGCCTAAGGTCTACGAATATTTAGGGGCTACAAAGTTTTGGGGGCCTACGATAGTTAAAAAATATAGCATTGAAAATATGACGGAAGTACGTCATCTGACAAAATAGCAAGATTAGAAGATATGAATTTAATAACTTGTATAACACTTACCAAGTGAGATTGATAACTTAGGCTGTATGACAGTATGTTGACTTTCAGCTCTTAGGCTGTATGACAGTATGTTGACTTTTCACTTAAGCTATATGACAGTATGTTGACTTTTCGCTTAGGCTGTATCACAGTATGTTGACTTTTCACTTAGGCTGTATCACAGTATGTTGACATTACCATCCAGACCAAGCTGAAAGTGTACAGGGCAGTGGTGCTCCCCACACTGCTTTATGCTTGTGAAACTTGGACTGTTTATCAGCGCCATGCAAGAAAGCTGAACCACTTTCATATAACAAGCCTCAGGAAGATTCTCGGCATAAAGTGGCAGAACAAAATTCCAGACACAGTGGTACTGACCAAGGCAGGTCTCCCCAGCATCTTCACCCTCCTGATGCAGTCCCAGCTTCGCTGGGCAGGGCACGTTGTTCGAATGCCAGACGAGAGACTGCCAAAGAGAATCTTCTATGGTGAGCTCCAGTATGGCCAGCGGTCCCACGGTGGGCAAAAGAAACGCTTCAAAGACACACTGAAAGCCTCAATGAAAGCGTTTGCCATAAATCCAGACACGTGGGAACGAGCTGAAATGGACCGATCCACCTGGCGCTCTTCCATCCACGAAGGTGCCAGGTCATGTGAGGCAAACCGGATTACCGCCGCAGAAAAGAAGAGGCAAGCCCGAAAGGCCCATGCTGTCAACCCTCCAGGAGATGTCGCACTCGCCCCCTGTCCCTTCTGTTCCCGAACCTTTCGTGCAAGGATCGGCCTAATCAGCCATCTGCGCACGCACAGAAAACCCTCGGATGACTAGAGTGGTCCTCGTCGTATCGACGGACGAACGAACATGACAGTATGTTGACTTTTCGCTTAGGCTGTATCACAGTATGTTGACTTTTCACTTAGGCTGTATCACAGTATGTTGACTTTTTAGCACGTTATCAAAGTCACATATGATGTGTTCAATTGTATTTTAAAACCTTAAATCCTTTATTTTTAATTAAGTCCCATCAGAATGTTACCATGGAATCGTGTATGTCCCATCACACTGTCACCATGGAATCGTTTATGTCCCATCAGATTGTCACCATGGAATCGTGTATGTCCCATCACACTGTCACCATGGAATCGTGTATGTCCCATCAGATTGTCACCATGGAATCGTGTATGTCCCATCACACTGTCATCATGGAATCGTGTATGTCCCATCAGATTGTCACCATGGAATTGTGTATGTCCCATCACACTGTCACCATGGAATCGTGTATGTCCGATCAGACTGTCACCATGGAATTGTGTATGTCCCGTCACACTGTCACCATGGAATCGTGTATGTCCCATCAGACTGTCACCATGGAATTGTGTATGTCCCATCACACTGTCACCATGGAATCGTGTATGTCCCATCAGATTATCACCATGGAATCGTGTATGTCCCATCACACTGTCACCATGGAATCGTGTATGTCCCATCAGACTGTCACCATGGAATCGTGTATGTCCCATCAGACTGTCACCATGGAATCGTGTATGTCCCATCAGACTGTCACCATGGAATCGTGTATGTCCCATCAGACGGTCACCATGGAAAGAAACGAAAACTTATTTTAATTTGATAATTTTTATCAAGTCAGTAAGTATAGAACCAAAGACCAAAATGGATTACTTTTCAATGTTGTGACTATTGTAGCGCCATTAATTTATATTTAGTTTTGCTTAATGCATTATGACGGGGCACGGATATAGAGTGGCATGTGCTCTCGGCGGGCATACCGGTGGTCACGAGTTCGAATCCCCGAGAAAGCAGGGTTTGTTCCCGAGGCAAGTTACAAAGGCGGCTGGGTAATGCGTGCAACCCTAATAGCCGTAACATGTGAACTCTCATAGCAGTGGCATGTGAACCCTCATAGCCGTAAACTGTGAACCCTCATGGTAGTAGCCTGTGAACCCTCATAGCCATGGCCTGTGAACTCTCATAGCATTGGTCTGTGAACCCTAATAGCCGTAGCCTGTGAAACCTCATAGCCATGCCCTGTGAACCCTCATAGCCATGGCCTGTGAGCCCTAATAGCCGTAGCCTGTGAACCCTCATAGCTGTAGCAGGTGAACTCACATAGCCGTAGCATGTGAACCCTCATAGCTGTGGCATGTGAACCATCATAGCCGTAGCCTGTGAACCCTCATAGCCGTAGTCTGTGAACCCTCATAGCCGTAGCATGTGAACTTTAATAGCCGTAGCATGTGAACCCTCATAGCTGTGGCCTGTGAACCCTCATAGTCGTGGCCTGTGAACCCTCATAGCAGTGGCCTGCGAACCCTCATAGCCATGGCCTGAGAACCCTCATAGTCGTGGCCTGTGAAGAACCCTCATAGCAGTGGCCTGTGAACCCTCATAGCAGTGGCCTGTGAACCCTCTGGGTGCCGCAAAATATCGTTCTGTCATTAAAAGATGAAATCTTTTTTATTAAACATCATTAATTTTCACAAATTTACCGAATAGATAAGATATAAAAATGTAATTTTAATCGAATTTCGAAACGGTATCGGAATGGTTTAACAACTGACTAAATGATACACATCGAAAATCTTAAATGGAAGAGTTAAATTTTGAGTTACTTTGACCTAACTGTGAACTTGTTTCCTTTGTTGTCTTTTGTTAACTTCATATTGGTTTTTGAGTGTAATGATTTTAATATAGCTGAACAAAGAAGCCCCATCAATTCCTTGCAGGTAGTGAGTAAGAACATTTTGAGCCAAATTTGGTCCCATCTCCGCTCCCAAATCTGGGTTTAAAAATTAAACAATATAATTTGCAATGTCATGTCTGTAGTGTCTGTCCGTGACGCTACTAATTTTAGAAAACAGCGTACCAAATTACTGCACCAATGCATCAAAAGGTGTGCAAGTTAAAGATGCGCTGTAAAAAAAATATTATATGACGTCATTTTTTCGCTCATATTTTAATTTTGGAAAAGGGATCAATGTAAAAAGAGGATTTGATGATGGATTATTTTAAAATAAAAAAACAAAGGCGTTGGCGCCCTACAACCCCTATTATAAAATACTTTGTGTACATTTCAGAAAGTTTAATATTTCGTATTTATCAAAAAAGGACAAGTTAGTTGGGCTTTTGAAAAAGGTCGGCGCCGTAGTCGCCCTAAAAAAGTGAATTTTTTATAAAATAAATAGATTTCAGATGAAAACTTCAATCATTTTTGACGGATGATACGCTAGTATCAATATAATACGTTGATTTATGTGGGCTATTATTAAATAACAATTATCAGATTTATGTAAAATAAATAAGTGAAACTAGAAGTACAAGCTAAAGTGTGAAGTCTACGCATTATTTATTTTACACCTGGGAAAATCCGGTTAAAATGTGTGGCACATCTTAAAAACAATGTCAAGAGTTTTATTTCACGAAAGTTTTAAAATCGTAGACACAAATGCTCACTTGTCATTATGCGAAAGCTTTTGATGCTTTTAAATTAAAGATGAAAGAATTACATCCAATGTAAATATGACAAAAACACTTCATATTTGAACAAAATTAACTTTTTTTTGCAATATTTTATTTGTACTTCTTTCTTCTTTTCTTTCGTATGTCATTTTTTTCTCTGGGGCAGCTTTGTGTGATTCAATTTTAATTATATTTATATCTTGTAAAAAAACGAAATCCAATCTTTGATTGAATTTGAAACACTTTGAATCTAACACTTTTCAGACCGAATCGCACAAAGTAAACTTCTAGCCTTCAATTCGGTCAAATTTAATTGTAAGAGGTAAGTTTGACTCTATTGGCCAGTCCATTTTCTGGAATTTATGCGGGCCTCAAAGTGGTCGATATATTGTTAATTATCTTTTACCGAGGTGTTAATACTGTGGAGGCCCAAGTTCTGAACATTGATGGATGGCTAAATAGACCATTGTTAGGGTCATCCTCTAAATCTACAACTGTAGCACTCTCATCAGATTGGAAAACTAGTACTGCCTTATTTTATGGCGCCATCTTTTTCTCTTAATGATTGATTCCGAGTGAGTTACTTTTGTTTTCTTCCCTTGTTGTCTCAAACTTCTGATCCCACAGTTGCATTATTTGTATTCCATGTGTATCGATGTTGGTCTGTACAATTTACGAAGTTGATATGACTTTACCATTTTAATCGGTTGATAACCAACTTGAATTTAAGAAAAAAAAATCACTTTAATTTTCCTTTGTTTCAGTCACTGGTGAAATGATTTTTAAAAATACGTCAGCTGGTCAAGAAAATAATGACCAGTAATGGAATCCCGATAGTTCACTTTCACCCCAAATACACCACAGTGTTTACAAATTATGGGTTTAATCGACTTTGATTAATTCTTCCCCCAAAAAACTGAACTTACGTCAATGAGACTCTACTTGTCCAGAATTGTATGCTTGACCATCTTCCTGGACTCGGTAGTGTCTAGTAGCTCTTCACAGTCATATATAGAATCAAGTAAGTTAAAATAAAATATTTCAGACCTCTAAAAGTGACGTGAGTGATTGATTCAGCCATTTGACGAATGCTCCCCAAATCAATAGTAAACCATTTTTACCAAAGATTATTTTAAGTCTAGAACTTTCAACTGAATTTAATAATGTGGACATTGTAAATTTTAATTTTAATTTAACAAACATATGAAATGACAAACTGTATTTCAATTATCCAATCATAAAACATAATCGATACAACTTTCAAACATAGTCTATTAATCCATGTATTTAACAGGTCCATTGATCCAAACATTCGACAGGATCTAACAATACAAGTATTAAACATAGTACAATCATCGATAAATAAAACTTAGTCTATTAATCAAATAAATATACAAATGCAATCCATCTAATGTTAATGTTAATGAAACCGATCAAATAATGAAATGATTGCTACAAAATCTAAAGACCTTACAGCAAATCATTCATCTACAACTCATGCAATTGGACTAATTTACAGTCTTACCGCTTCCCAAGAATTATGACATCTTATGTAACATCATGTCTAAAAGCTATTGTACAATTTCAATGTCCCGAAGTGTGTTCGAAGAAAGTTGCCGTTGAGACGGCGATAGAGATACAAATAGACTACAAATGGGTCAGAAGTGAGTGTACAGTGACTCTGGTCCCTTATCACGAGGGCGCCTGGCTACGGGCTTTCTTCGTCCTCTACTCGAACAGTAGACCGAGTAGCAAGTGTTCGCACGGTGCCATCTACCTGTACGACTCACAGTACAACTCTCTTTTAGGTAATAATACTGCAACTCTGTTTTAGGTAATATTAGTACAACTCTCTTTTAGGATTTAGTACAACTCCCATTTAGGTAATATTAGTAAAAGCCTCTTTTAGTTAATATTAGTGCAAGCCTCTTTTAGTTAATATTAGTGCAAGCCTCTTTTAGTTAATATTATTAAAGCTCTCTTATAAGTAATATCAGTAGTACTCGCTTTTAGGATTTAGTACAAATTTTAGATAAAATTAGTACAACTCTGTCTTAGTTAATGTTTGTTTAACTTTCCTCTAGGTAACATCTCTAGCCTTTAGCAATTAACAAATAACTTGTTTTTAAAAATCAACCAAATGAAGATACATCTACCCAATGTAAAAAAGTGTATCTTAAATACTAATCCACTGTATTCAGTCTACATGATTAACTACGCAATACACATTTTTTAATGCATGCACATCTAATCCTTAACATAACGTGAATCTTTTTATGCGATACATCTATTCGGAGTAATTGTATTTATTTATTGCCTCTTCAAATCGAGGCTCCGACTCTTACATCTTCTTAAAAGTTTACAGCTTAATTTATGGGCTAAAATGATATCTTTCTTTCTACTTTCAGGGGACAAGGGCTACTGCTACAGCCATACCCCAAAAGGATATCACACATTAGGTGCTAATGGTAGCATACACGTCACCAAACGGTCCTACAGTACATACCTAAAAGTTAGGATTCGGATTGTTGCGTACTTCCTAAAAAATGAAAGTGAGTCACAGAGTTAGTTAGACAAGGGCAAGGGAGTTAATATGACAGAGAGTCATATAGTTAGACAAGGGCAAGGGAGTTAATATGACAGAGAGTCAGATAGTTAGACAAGGGCAAGGGAGTTAATATGACAGAGAGTCAGATAGTTAGACAAGGGCAAGGGAGTTAATATGACAGAGAGTCAGATAGTTAGACAAGGGCAGAGGAGTTAATATGACAGAGAGTCAGATAGTTAGACAAGGGCAAGGGAGTTAATATGACAGAGAGTCAGATAGTTAGACAAGGGCAAGGGAGTTAATATGACAGAGAGTCAGATAGTTAGACAAGGGCAAGGGAGTTAATATGACAGAGAGTCAGATAGTTAGACAAGGGCAAGGGAGTTAATATGACAGAGAGTCATATAGTTAGACAAGGGCAAGGGAGTTAATATGACAGAAAGTCATATAGTTAGACAAGGGCTAGTGATTTTTTAACAAAGTTAATATGACATTGAATTATGGATTTTGTCAAATAAATAAAAATTAATTGAATATTTGATTTGTTAAATTAGATTAGTTAAATAATTGAGTAGGTTAAAAAAATTATGCATCAGGCATTGTCTTAAATAAAATATGATGATGTGACGTCATAGAAGGAGCGTCTGCAACTAACTTTAAGGTGAACTCAGTAGCGTAGCGAGGGGGTGGGGGCGAATGCCCTGGGCGGCACTTTGACAGGGGTGGCAAATTCCTAGTCGTTAATTAGTTTCTTAAAATGAAAATTTTAAAAAAAAGATGAGTTTATTTTTAAAATAAAAATTAAAGAAAAGCCAAATTAGAACTAAATAAAAGAAATGAAGGAACTATTCAAAAGCATGTGAACGTTTTAACGGCCAAAACTTCAAACTCCCTATTGGATATAAATTCTTCTGATACTAATACTACTGTAATACAAACAAAAAAACAACAAACCAGAGGCTAAATTAGTATGACAACGTGACACTGATGTGGTGATAAATTCATTGTTTCTTAAAATTTGACAGCCGCCTCTATTGTAAAATTTTGGGATTGGGTGGGGGGCGGCGGCGAATTCCTCGTTGTTAATTAGCTAATTGTTAAATCGTGAAAATAAATTTTCATAAAGTAAAAGAAAAGCCAAGATAAAAAAATAAACGAAATGAAGAACTATATTAAAATACGAGAGCGCTTCTAATGCCAAAACTTCAAACTCAATTATAAATATTAAGTCTTCTGATAATAATGTTACTGAGCTGGAAAACATATGGGCTGACAGTATGACAATAATGTGATGGTATATATAATTGATTCAAGTTTAATTTTAATGTAAGGGAAATACTGGAAAAAATTGTTGGCCTATTTATTTGGCTTATTTTAATTTTAATGTCTTTTGTTTTGTGACATGAACAATATTATGGAAATAATTGCTTATCTAGTGGAATTAACACTTGGCAAAAATAAATACACAATTTAGGGGGCCGGCAAATTCCTCGTTGTTAATTAGCTAATTTTTAAAACGTGAAAATAAATTTTAATAAAAGAAAAGAAAAGCCAACATATGTACTCAATAAGTACTCAATATTACCAAAGTTTTTTGCAAATGGAAGGAATCAGAAATTCGATATACAAGAATAGACTATTAATAAAGACCGACAATTAGTTGTTGTAAAAGAGAAAACAAAGTGGCAAGAAGTTCTTGTTAGAATATTTGACATTATTAAATCCTGGCGAAATTGAATGTGACTTTATGAGGTCACAGAGAGGGCAATACTGTTGCAAATAAAGGCAATATTCTGAAACTAATGCATTAGCTTGCAAAGTACGTTCGAGCACTCCGAGAACATAGTGGGAAAAGGGGTATAAAAACTTGTAATCTAAAATTCAAACTGAGCTCATAGCAATTTTAGGAGATACAGTTCACGAAAAATAATTTTTCTTCTCTATAACAAGATATCAAATATTCCATTGTATTTGATAGCTCTTCATATATTTGACCTAAGGACCAAACAAGTCCAGTTGTGTGATATGTAAAGATTGAAAATAAAAAAAGTAGACGCTGTAGAATCTTTTAGAGATTTTATTCAAGACACTTCTGAAATGATTTTGAATAAATGATGATCTTAAAATAATGGACTGCACAGGCCCAACGTGTGTTAATACTTATTAAGGGAAGTAAAGTTCACAAGATTACAAGAAAGGCGCAAAAACATGAAATCTCATGTCAAACTCGTTCAAACTCGTTTCACTATTCCAGCTTGTCTTTGTTTCGCTACACCAGCTTGTCTTTGTTACACTATTCCAGCTTGTCTTTGTTACACCATTCCAGCTTGTCTTTCCTTCACTATTCCAGCTTGTCTTTGTTTCACTGTTTCAGCTTGTCTTTGTTTCGCTACACCAGCTTGTCTTTGTTACACTATTCCAGCTTGCCCAGTTGACACATTTGACTGCGGCCCCAACGGCCAGTGCGTAGCTAAAACCCTTGAGTGTGAATCTCACCGGGACTGCCCCAGCGGCCTGGATGAAGGGGACCACTGCCCTAAAGTCGCCGACTACTCTGCTTCCCTCTGGCTGGCCCTGGTTGTCGTCATCGCCGTCGGCTGCTGCCTGTGTGTGCCCTTGATCGTCAGCAGTAAATCCAAGCCGAACAACGTCTGGGCGAAACGAGGAGCCGGGCGATTTGATGGCGCCTATGATGCCAATTTCGGAACCGCTCAGCCAGTCTACGTGATGGGTCAAGCTCCTCCTTACGGAAACCCGATGCCTGGAAACATGGTCCCCAATTACAGCCCTAATGTCGGTTGGTCTCAGCCTGTTAACGTGGGCCCTCAGAATTCTTTCAATGGGCTTCAAGGTCCTCAAACAGCTTACCCTGGAGTACAGCAGGGGTACCCTCCACCATCCCCCAATAGTGTGTATATACCTCAAGGCTACGTGATCCAACAGCCTACGTACCCACCCCCGCCTTATCCTTACGGTGGTGGTTCAAGTTACCCTCAGCCAGGGTTCGGGAACTGACAAATATCTTTTGCAAAACCTCAAATAAAGGTTTTTTATTTATTTTTTAATTTAAAAAATGTGGAACAGTGGCTTGAGCTTTAAAAATAAAAATGGAAATTTATTCCCGGAGAGATGAATAACTGTGTTTATTTAATCATATGCATTTTGTCATCATTCCATGTTGCATTGTAACTTTCCATTTTACATTACAACTGTCCATGCTACATTATAAATATCCATTTCACATTATAACTGATTGCTTCTTTTGCTCTGGATTTCACCGCAGCTTAGATTTACTTTCATTTTAGTAGTTTTATTCATTTCGTCTGTTTGTTGGTTGAGGAAGGCTCCTCAACCTTCCATCCGCTAGAGATACTTGATTAAATATTCATTTAATGTAAAGTAAACATTAAGAATTCACATTAATGGTTGTCTCCCTTCCTAGTGACCGATACTTTAATCACTCCAATTAATTTTATTAAACTTTCAAAGTTCCATGTACCTTTCTATTAGCAGTGGCGTAGCTGGGGGGTGGTGGGGGGGGGGTCCGCCCCGGGCGGCACACATTTTGGGGGCGGCATTTGGGGGCATTTGAAAAGTACAGCCCTTTCGGACAACCACCCTTTTTCTTTTGAAAGAAGAAAACCCGGGTGAAAATAAAATATTCTTACTTTCGAGTCGTAATTAACGGATTCTCAAGACATTTTTTATTACACAATGTTTGTTATTACTAACGTATATCCGTTAAGAAATTTAAAATCGCTTAACATTGTATCGATTTGTTTTGAAAATTAAGCGGTATACATCACAGATGACGTTTTTAATTTTTATAAGAAAACAACACAAAGAACACATCACCGCTGGACCGAATATACTATTAATATCGCGGCAACAGTTATTGCGTGGATTTTCGGCATGCACAGAATGATAAGCGAACAAGTACCTACATGGCATTGTGGTTCAAATATTGTGTTTAACTTGCAAGTAGTAATTTATATTACTGTATAAGTTTACAGAAGATTATTCTAAGGTAATTTATTAAAAATTAATTATTTTGTTTCATTAAAGTAGCACAAACAAAATGTGTTTGTTTCATTAAAATACATTTATTCACTTAAACTTTTACGCCTATCCTATTAAAGTAATGTTTAGATAGTTTGAATTAGTCTATTTTACTGAAAATTATTGCGATTTTTTAGAAGAAAGATTAATCGCGATTGTTGTTTTTTTCTCCAAGTTTTGCATAATGGTGAAAATTTGTTAAGATCGTGGATGGTGTATTCACCATTGAAAAAATTATATATTTTATTTGCTGTAAACTGTTTGATGATCTTGTCCAATCAAATTTTAAGATGGAAAAATGGTTTTAACAAAAAGTGGAAATCTCAAAATAAGTCAACACGAGTTGAGTCTACTGCAGATTCGATGATTTTCCCAATGGAAGGAATTAGAAATAAGAATTTGACAAGGTGCAAATTTTGATAAACTACAACAACAGAATATTGATAAAGAAATAAGAAAAAAAAGGGAAAGCAAAAACTCACAATACTTTATATAATTAGATTCTTAATAACAACAAAACAAAAATTGGCGTTGATGGGTCTTCGTGAAAATATTCATGAGGAAGACATCAATTCATTTGAAAATAGAGGACATTTTCTAGAGCTTGTTGACTTGTTGGCTAAGTACGACCCAGTATTACGTGAACATTTAGTAAACATTAAGATGGGTAAAAAATATAGTGTCTTCTGTCTCCTATTTGTGGAAAATGATTCAAAATGAATTCATAGACCTATTGGGAGTCGCAGTGAGAAAAACAACTATGGACCAAATAAAGCAAGCTAAAAACTTTTGTATGATATTTTACAGCACTCCAGATAGTTCCCGTACAGTTTAAACTAGTCAAATTAAAAGATACGTAGTTATTGATGTCAGCGAAGTTAAAGTTGTAGAATCGTATATTTACTTTGTAGAAAATAAAGGAAAAACTGTTGAGGAAATCACAAATGTGATTTTAAAGAAATTAGAAAATGTTTAGATACAAAAAAGTTGCAGAGGAAAGGGATTACGATAATGCTTCCGTCAATCAAAATGCAGAGTTTGTAGCATGCACGCATCATTCATTCACATCATTTTGAAACTATCGAAAAGTTGTTTTCATTTTTTAAAATTCTTCCACTCGTCGATGGGAAGTTGTTTTTTTATGTCACAGGTCAAGGTATCAAACGCAACGTTGAAACTCGCTGGAGCGCTTGAGCAGAAGCGGTATCTATAGTAAAAAATCTACATTTTAAGCGCCTTGGAAAAATTGACATCTGAAGAAGAAAATAGTAAAACAAGATCACTTGCTGAAAATTTTCTCAATTCAATGCAATCTGTTTCTTTTCTATATTGTTACAATATATGGGAATCCGTCTTTTTTGTAAATTAATGATGCTCAAAAAATACCTTCAAATAAAATGTTCACCAATGCCATATAAAGCTAAATTCTTTATAAACCCATTTCATGGAAAAAAGAGATGTGCTACTGGAAAAAGCTGTTATTGCAGCCAAAAGAATGTGTGAAGAGTTGGAGACATCGACTGAACAACGCCAAGTTAGAAGGGAAAAACATATGAGTGGAGAAATTTCAAAAGACGTCGTCTTATCTTTAGAACATGAAGTACGACGAGAAATTTTTTAATCCATGGATGGAATTATAAAACAATTAAAAGAACGCTTGGATCAGTTGCATGTCCTTGCAAGAAAATATTCGTGCATATATCCCATGTGACCTACTAAATAAAGAAATTGAATGTCAAATAAATGATTTTATTGACATTGATAAAGAACAGTTTCATATTGAAAGAAGAATGATCCAGGTTTCAAGGCTGTACCTATACCACAAAAAGAGGCATTGCGTTGGGAAAATGGAGGAAAAGGCCCCCTTGATCTATTAAAATTTATTAAACAGTATAGATTGCAAACTTCTGAACCCAACATTGTAATCTTGCTAAGAATTTTTATAACAATTATTGTTATCAGTGTCGCTAGTTGTGAAAGGAGCTTCTCCAAACTGAAGTTGATAAAATTTATCTTCCTTCCACAATGAGTGCATGATTTAAGACAGGGGTCGGGAAACCATGGCTCGAGAGCCAGATGTGGCTCTATTGATGGGTGAATCTGGCTCTCAGACAAATAATCGATTATTTTTTAAAAAAACGTTTATTCAGATTCCTTTGAATTGCATATAAAATAAACAGCATAACAATGATATTAAAAATAATTCAGAGACATAATTATGGTACTTTTAGTTTTGAAATAACACAAAATGCACACATTTACTTGCATTTTTAGTTACATAATGTATGGCTCTTACAGAATTACTTTTCAAAATATGTGGTATTTATGGCTCTCTGACAAAATGTTTCCCGACCCTTGATTTAAGACTACCAAATCCTGCAAAATATAAAGAATTATTTAAACTTTGATCGCATAATACACGAATTTCTACTATGGAAGTTAGGAAAATAAATGACTAAATAATATGTTTACATACTAATGTACACAATTTGTTCATAAAAAATAATTAAATCATTTATTTATAAATACAAAATAAAAGCATAATAGTTGGTATTTTTTGAAGAAAATTTGGAATAAGTTTGTCTCATGGGGGGGGGGCTGCAACCTCATTAACTTTCTTGTAACCTTAAAAAAAAGTATATTGTATTGTCCGTAATTCTTATAAAATATGTATTTATAGGTATAACATCTTATTTGGCCTCCTTTATTGCCGCTTACTTAAATATGGCATTCAATGGTAAAAATGTTCGCCACCTTTACTTTGTTTCAATTACAATTATTTATTTATGTTTCTTAATTTATAAAAACTATAATGTCATCAAATTACAAAGGGCGGCAAATTGGAGACCGCCCCGGGCGGCAAAAGGTCTAGCTACTCCACTGTCTATTAGCCATGGTAAATTACACACAAAGCAAACTACGTTTATTTGCAGACTTATACAGTGTATTTATCATTTATAAGGGTAGGTAGAGAGATAAGTTTTCAAACTAAACGGAGATTGGGTTGCATCGATTGTCAAAATTTTAATTTTACAAAGTTTTTATTATTTATTTTTATATATTAATTTTCGTAACATAGTGTTGTTGTGTTATGTTGTGTTGTGTTGTGTTGTGGAATCAATAACAATTTTCTATGGGCATTGGGAAATTGTTTTAATAATAAAAGCAAAACTATACAACGATATCAGCGCCTACTCACAGTTAACCATCACTATCATCCAGTATACACTCTGGTGTTTACACACTCCCACCATCACCATCGAGTATGCGCTCTGATAATTACACATTATCACCACCCCCATCCGGTATACAATCTAGTGTGTACACACTACCACCATCCCCATCCGGTATACAATCTAGTGTGTACACACTACCCCCATCACCATCCAGTATACAATCTAGTCTGTACACACTACCACCATCCCCATCCGGTATACAATTTAGTGTGTACACACTACCACCATCACCATCCAGTATACACTCTGTTGTGTACACACTACCACCATCACCATCCAGTATACAATCTAGTGTGTACACACTACCCCCATCACCATCCAGTATACAATCTAGTCTGTACACACTACCACCATCCCCATCCGGTATACAATTTAGTGTGTACACACTACCACCATCACCATCCAGTATACACTCTGTTGTGTACACACTACCACCATCCCCATCCGGTATACAATTTAGTGTGTACACACTACCACCATCACCATCCAGTATACACTCTGTTGTGTACACACTACCACCATCACCATCCAGTATACACTCTGTTGTGTACACACAATCACCACCACCATCCAGTATACAATCCGATGTGTGTACACGCTATGACTGCTACCATCCACACATTCACTATGATGTGTACACACCATCTCTAAAACTACCATCCACACATTCACTATGATGTGTACACACCATCTCTAAAACTACCATCAACACATTCACTATGATGTGTACACACCATCTCTAAAACTACCATCAACACATTGACTATGATGTGTACACACCATCTCTAAAACTACCATCAACACATTCACTATGATTTGTACCAAAATACACAGGCACATTCTCCTGTGAACTGTTTGCTATAACGTGCTATTAGCTGCTGATTACTAAGCAAATAGAGATAACGTCTAATGTAGCTTGTTCCCATACCATGATTAATACCGCGCTAAAATAAATGGTGACCGAATCTTTCCTGACAAAGTCCTAGTAAACTATTCTCGCAACTCATTGTGAAATATTTTTAATATGTCTTAAAACTTATATAGATCTAAATGATGATAGAAATTACAAAAAAGCAGATACAATATTATTTGGGAACAAAAAACATGACTAAAATCCTAATTTTAAAATACCAGTGACTAATGATTATCTTTATCGCTTTGTGTGGTTGTGATAAGACTTGCATAGGACTAGGGTATCTTTTTTGTTCAAGTGAAAAAATTAGTCTTCGAGTTTTACTGTTAAACAATCTGCACATTGAATGTAGTGAGATTTTTCAGCTTTAAACAGTACACAAAGTTTAAATTACTTTGGGTTATTATAGATCAAGATTGGATATAAACTATCGAGGACCACTGTCAAGGTAAATATCAAATAAGTTATTGAGTGTAAACCTTGTTAAACATTTAACATTCTGACCAACCAGAGCAAACAAAGAAATTTAACCAGAAATTTGCGACGCTCATGTATGTGTTTTATCTATTATTGTCTATTTAGTGTTTCGGTTAAATATTTATTTCACAAGTTGAGCTTGAATATGTTAGAGGTTCAATGAAGTTTGAATTGTTTATCTCTATATGGTTAAAAGGGTTTTGGGGGAAATTTGAATCAAAGTGACAATCAATTCTAAACTTTCAAACAATAAAACGTCAGGCTCTTTAGTGTAATGATATTATACGCTTTTAAGATATTACTAGAATTTTATCACCCGTCAAAAATGACGGAAGTTTTCAAAATAAATACACATCAGATTAAAAAATAACGTAAGAGAGAACTTTCATTTATTTTATTTATTTTTATTTGTTTCATTTATTATCATATTGAACAATTTTATGCGGAACATTCGAAAAGTGTTATTTTTGGTGCAGTAATTTGGTGCGCTGCTTTCTAAAATTAAAAGCAGCATTACAATTACATCCATACATACAGACGACGGGAATTATGTATATTGATTGGTGTGGCTGTTATGATTTTAATGATGTCACAGGCTGTTTAGATATCACTTATTTGTGTGACTTTTTAAATTTTAATGATATTACTGGCTGTTAAGATATCACATTTGTGTGACTTTTTACATTTTAATGATGTCACAGGATGTTTAGATATCATTTAATTATTGGCTGTTTTGATTTCAATTAAATATAAGGTTTTGTGATCAGTGAACGTTGATAAGTATTTGACAGATTAGAGAATTGTCACAATGTACAGATTTCAATGAACTGTTATGATGTTCAGATCAATCTGTTGCCTATGACAAAGACGACCAGTAGTTGGCCGAAGTGTTGCTCGTGCTCTGGTGCTTATGCTGCTGCTTGTCGCTGTTGTTGATGTATCATCAAAGATGCTTGATTTAATTATACCACCAAGACAGTATTATGATAGACCATTATAATGACTGTTATTATTGACATCCAGCTAACGACATCTCCATAAGTCAAACATGCGCATCCTAAACCTCGGGAACTATTATCCAAATCAATAATTTTATCTTTCAAGTATTGCTCTTTATAACTTCTCGTTAATGAGGCCACATTATTAACAACGACACAAGCGCACACCGCGCGACTTATCAGTTGATCCACATTCATAACCTGACATCCCATGTCCGTTTCCTCAAATAACTATCAATGAAACCAATTCATGACGTTATTTTAATTTTACTTTTAACAACCAACAATTGTATGTCACAAAGTTTTTTTTCAGTGACTTTACTTTTGGCTACTAATTATAATATGCCAACAATCTTTTTTTTTAGGGGTGGGGGGGTAACAAAAGACTAATTGCTAAATTATAACATTGAGTTATCTAGTTTTGAGTACGTTTGTCTGTTATTACCGCTGTTATTGAATTTTGTAAACGAACTTTGAGTTACTGATAAGCTAAGCTTTATGATAAATTGTGTTGAAATAATGGATCAATACACGACAGTGAATAAAGTATTTATGTTCTCTGGGGAATTCATGTGTATAAACCCCTTCCCGATAATCTTTGTTTTTTAATGTAATATATATCCAGAATGAGATAATGACACATTTTACCATCACTGCTAATGACGAAAATCGCTATAAATAATGAGATTATCAACAAGCAATCACATTTTGATGACGCCATATACATGACATATTTCAAGATATAAAATAACATAATATGAATTGTCTGTGTTTTAAATGGCCAAGCAAGCACTTAAGGGTCATAATAATTTTGTAATGTTTTAAAGTAAAGTCAAAGCTAAACATTTCAGTACATATGGTGTTATTTTGGGTTAGCTTGATATTGGTGAGCTGGTAAGGTAATGTGTCTGTTTAGAGTTAGGTTGATATTGGTGAGCTGGTAAGGGTAATGTGTTTAGAGTTAGGTTGATATTGGTGAGCTGGTGAGTGTAATGGGTCTGTTTAGAGTTAGGTTGATATTGGTGAGCTGGTAAGGTAATGTGTCTGTTAAGAGTTAGGTTGATATTGGCGAGATGGTAAGGGTAGTTGGTCTGTTTAGAGTTAGGTTGATATTGGTGAGCTGGTGAGGGTAATGGGTCTGTTTAGAGTTAGGTTGATATTGGTGAGCTGGTGAGGGTAATGGGTCTGTTTAGAGTTAGGTTGATATTGGTGAGCTAGTGAGGGTAATTAGTGGAAGTAGTTGGAGTTGGAAAAAGAGTCTGGAGCTGTAGGAGGTCTGAGAGCAAGGTGCATGGGTAAAGAAGTCGTACTATAAAAATTAGTTGTCTTGATCCAGGTTAAGGCTAGAAGGGAACAGACATCAAAATGTAAGGACGTCTCAGCTTGGCGACTTCAGCAAACAATCTTTTTTTTTCTTTTTTTGAAATCAAGAAACTAATTTTCATTCAACAGCAGAGGTTAAGGACATTCAACAGCAGAGGTTAAGGACATTCAACAGCAGAGGTTAAGGACATTCAACAGCAGAGGTTAAGGACATTCAACAGCAGAGGTTAAGGCCATTCAACAGCAGAGGTTAAGGCCATTCAACAGCAGAGGTTAAGGACATTCAACAGCAGAGGTTAAGGACATTCAACAGCAGAGGTTAAGGCCATTCAACAGCAGAGGTTAAGGCCATTCAACAGCAGAGGTTAAGGACATTCAACAGCAGAGGTTAAGGACATTCAACAGCAGAGGTTAAAGCCATTCAACAGCAGAGGTTAAGGCCATTCAAAGGGATAGGTTAAGGACATTCAACAGCAGAGGTTAAGGACATTCAACAGCAGAGGTTAAGGCCATTCAACAGCAGAGGTTAAGGACATTCAACAGCAGAGGTTAAGGACATTCAACAATAGGAGATTAACAAACAAAAACATTTATCACACATTTTCTTTTTTAATAAGTCACAAAAATTCAACTGTTTATAATACACCCTCCACGACCAACAATTTTAAAACAATGATTATCATAAAATCACTTCTAATAAAAGCAGTAGCTTGCTTCTTATTTTTCATCAAGATTTCTTCATTATAATCACAACAGGGCAGCCATCAAGACGAATACCATGGCAACGTGGATTTGGACGTCATTATTTAACTTTGTGATCATTTGTTCTTTGACTGGCGCCAAACACTATCCCAGGGTTGGTAAGTACTGACTTAAATGTTTTAATAAACTTTTTATGTTTTAAAGGTCTGGCTTGTCTCAATTACACTTTAGCATCTGTGTTTAAGGTAGATGTGGTGGTTCTTTCATAAAAGCTTTGTTGACTTTGTTGATTACGTGTAAAACAGACAGGTTTTATGGCGCCATCTATTTGTGAATTGACATTTTTTGTACAAAATTCATTTCTTTATTTCAGAAAATTTGAACAATAATTGTGGTGACACTGTTTATGTTGACGGTGACGTCATCATCAAGATCTACAAGTTCTTTCAAACAGCCTCTTGCCAGGTAACCATTGTGCCAAAGAATGGTGGCGATCTGGTTGCAAGCTTTCGTAGCTATAACATCGACAATGTCCGCAGTTTGGCCGGCTTTATAGGACATTGTCCTGAGTATGTGCAGCTTACTTCCACCAGTAATGGTAATTTACTTGGTACGTATGTCTCCTTAATGCGTCCAATGATAATTTACTTGGTACGTATGTCTCCTTAATGCGTCCAATGATAATTTACTTGGCACGTATGTCTCCTTAATGCGTCCAATAATAATTTACTTGGTACGTATGTCTCCTTAATGCGTCCAATAATAATTTACTTGGTACATAAGACATCTAACTCCAATAAAAGTAGCTCTACGTATTCTATATTCATTTGGAATAGCAAACATCACATAGCTGACAAATTGACGATGTTGGGGTAGATGATGCGCGAAATGAATTTATCTAATGTATATATCAACTTAAATACAATGTAATAGGGCTTGACCTGTTTCACATAGCTTCACGCATTGGATGTATATATCAACTTATATACAATGTAATAGGGCTTGACCTGTGTCACATAACTACACGCATTGGATGTATATATCAACTTATATACAATGTAATAGGGCTTGACCTGTGTCACATAGCTTCACGCATTGGATGTATATATCAACTTATATATAATGTAATAGGGCTTGACCTGTGTCACATAGCTTCACGCATTGGCTTTCATTTTGTTCAAGTCTGTCCATCACAACTTTGAATTATCCCAATTTGTAAAATATCACATTTGTGATCTATCGCAATCTTATTATAGAGGATGGTCGATACTGCAAGATATTTAAGCCTTCTGGACATTATGACTTGGGGAAAAGAGGAACTTTTGAGTACAGCACAAATGATTTGATTTTATACTCGAGTCTCAGAGCAGAACTGTTGGTTACTGAAGTATTCAAGAAGACCTCGTCCTTAGAAGGTGAGAGAATACTTTTTTTTATATATTAAATGTTGATTAAACTTATCATCTTTAAATATGTTCACTCATATTATTTGGTATGGTGGGAGCAGTGAGCGTTAATATACATTCTATAATTACAATGCGTTGTGTGAGTGAGGAACAGTATTTTTCTTATATTTACAAGGTTTTAAAGTCAGGTTAAATGAGTGTTGATTTTCATCTTATTTGTGTAACTTGCACCTGATTAGAAAATAGTTCACACACTCTGGTTGGCACTTTCATAGACAGACTTGGGTATACTTTAGAGTACGCTATAACATGCATGCATCCTTGGACACTAAAGTTATTCAACGCTCTTCTGGGCCCTAATTCCTTCATTGACCACACTACACGCCAAGTGATCTTAACGTGACCAACAACTTATATTGATGGTTTTGTTTCATTATATATATGCGAGCACAATGCCCGTGCTGAGCCAATAGCACAATAAAAATAACTATATTTCGTTTTTGGGTCTCAAACTCCACCTAAAAATTTCTAGAAAGGTATAAACGCATCAGGAAATTTGGAAGGCGATAAATCAAACCACTTCTTCATAAAAATCACGATATGTGTGTCGAGGAAATAAAAAGTATGATTAATTTAAATATTACTCATCAATTTTGGTATTTCTGCTTTAATTACGCTTGCTTTCCTCTGTATACTTTACCAGAATAACAAAGGTCCTTAACAATTACAAAACTCTAATGGGCAAGGCTCAGTTTCTTTTCACATGACTCATAAAATGAAAACAATATCTTTTCATATGATGTCTTTGGTTTTTTTAAAAAGCTCCCCAAAACACCAATTCCATTTTATTGTCTTAGCATGAAATTAGTTCAAGACAATTAGGATATTTTTTTAGCTAGAAAATATTTATGTGTACATTGATGCCTAGGGGAGGGTGGAAAATATGGTTGATTAGATTAAAAGACACATTTCTTAGAGATTCCTCTTCTAATAAATTATTGTCATTTAAAATGGCTTCCCGCTCTTTATTCTAGTAGTAACAATTCATTAAATTGGCAGATACTTGATCCACTAAAGTAAACGGATTATTTTTCTTTGAATTTAATTTAAGATTTTTTTCTTTGCATTGCAGCTTTTTTCTGCTTATAAAATGATATATTTTTAAGGCCTTAAAATATTTACTGTTTATGCATTTGATTTTAAATCAAAAGCACACTTTTTAAAAAGAAAGTTAATAACAAAATTTTGAAAACTGCCATTTAGTGCACCACATGCTCTACCTTTGAAATCAGTCTTTATACAAACTTTATTCTTGCTGTATAATATTGCTCTAATAAAATCATAACAGCTTGTCACAATATGAATTGTTAGTGCGTTTTTTTCGACAGAACACGCACTTTCTGATGCTAGATATTGTATATAAGTCTTATTTCCCGTGATATTTCTTTACACTAAATATATTTCGCAAGGTTTGAACTTAAAATTTACCCTCCTGGTTTAGTTTAAGTTATGCATAAAGCATTTAAACAGTTGCTAAGCTATAGTGTTTATGCCACCCATGGTTGGGCGAAATTATTGACTCATGCCCTTGACAATGAAAAGTACTTTAAAACGATCAGAAGATTGACACTCAATATAAAAATAACAGTTCAACTTATTAGCTTCACTCTTACGCCCGTGCATATAGCCCCTATAAATAACCTATTTTCGTCTTTAACAGTACCTAGCTTTTTTTTCAATCCATCTTTACCTTTGGGGCAGCTCGTGGAGCAATCGTTCCAGAAAAAGCATCTTATGAAAAAACCGATAATATATTACAATAAATAAAACTGTGTCAAGCAGTAATTTCAAACAAATATGAATGGTTTAAGAAGATAAATACTGTTAGTCTTGTTATAGGCTCAACATTAGCAGACATAGAAATAACCAAAACACACACGCGCCCACATACCCCCCCCAAACACACAAACTTGCACCTATAGACAACTCAACAGTTATTACCAAAGCACGTACCATGCCATCACTTTATTCTAGTAATATCCCACGTACTTTTCTTTTTGTAAGCTTTATCATTCGTCTACCCGTTAAATAACAACATCCATTCCTTTACAGTTTATTCATTAACTATTTTCAAAAAAAAATTTGATATGTTTTTATAAAGCTATGTAATATTTATATGAATATTGATACCTAGGGTATGGGGTTGGGGAATATAGTTTATTTGTTTAAAAGACACACGTTGAGTAGCACGTTTTTGGCTTAAAATTTACACTGCTGGTTTAACTGAGAAACAGTGTTGTTGCCACCCATTGCTCAGCAATATTATTAACTCATGCCCCTATAAAAGAAAAGCACCATTCGAATAGTTCTCAAAGTTTCCCCTCTTTATAGAAATAACTATTCCGCTTATTGGACTCACTATTACGCCATTGTAAACACATTCAATTTTCTTATTTAAAATCCCTGAGCGTTTACTTTATAAACACATTTTCTTAAGGGCAGTTTATATAACAATCGATCCAAAACAATTACATGTATTATGTAACCACCGTAGGTAAATGAATCTTGCGCCTAACAAACATTTGCCATTGTTTTTATCACAAATCTCTTGTAACATGCACCAAATGCGGTTCCAGGTGCATTGCTCTATTTATAAATTTAATTTTAAGAAATTTAATGTTGTTAACAGCCTGTATAAAATGTTCTTCCGTCCGATAATATACATAGGTGTATAAAAACTTATATTAAAATGTAATTTTGATAATTCGTCTGCCCTTAAATCAATTTTTGTCTTCATGTATTTCTATAGTTATTTGTCAAGGATTGAACTTTACATTTATCCTAAAAGTTCACCCCAAGTTATGCTTAAAAGAATGTAAACAGTGGCTAAGATAAAATTAGTTCGACCCATTAGTTGTTTTATTATTGAATTATACCCTTCAAAATTTTACAAAGGTCCCCCTCTATATGAAAATAAGTGTTGACAACTAATACAAACATACACATGAAAAATACGCACACATACACACACACATGAAAAAATCAATAACAAAAATAAACCACTGCTCTTTTTACATTGTTCCCTTTTCCCAAACTAATGTAAGCTCAAACAATGACGTCACGCCAGATTTTAAGGCGCTAAACACCACACGCTCTGTTAATCTCGAAACCACAATTATTATGATTTCACGTCTATATTTTCAATAAAAAAATTAAAAAATTGGGAGTTACCTCGATTAGCGATCACTTACTGACAGACGCGCTGAGGCGCAATATATATAGGGATATACGGTATATATATACGACTTTTTTAACGTTTAGAAAATTATTTTTCAAATGTATCTGTTATTAACCTCTTTTAAGTTTATATTTTCATAATATCTTTCTAAGTACTTAAAAAAAAACAAAGCTGATCCTTTACAACTATTTGATCAATTATAAATATTTAATATTTCATTTTATCATTTAACATATTTTTCTAGATCCCAAAAAACACTCTAAACCACCCCCACCCCGCTTTTACCACTCTTCTTCTCTAGAATGCCCCTCAGATAAGTTCGACTGTGAACGGTCAAACATCTGTGTCGACGACAGTCTCAAGTGTAACGGATACGACGACTGTGGCAACGACCGTGACGAGATCGAAGGCTGTGGACTCACCACGGGGATCATCGTCGGCATCGTCATAGGAGCGGCAGCTGTCGTCGCCATCATCGTCGTCGTGGTGGTGGTCGTGGTCAAGAAACTTAAACATTGAACCGTGAATTTATAGAGAAGTTTATTGGTTGACGAATGGAGATAAAGAAATTCAATGATCTTAAATACATTCCATTCTATATGTTACATTTAAACTCATATAATTTAGATATTGTCCAACTTTTATAGGGCACAATATAAATTAATGAAACCTATTTGTGAAGTAGATTAAAGCAGTGGTAGGTATTATTAACAAACAAAAAGTAAATAACCCATGGAAAACCATGTTCACAAATGTATTGAGAACCACTGGTTTATAGAAATGCAATGGGATATCAAAGAATTAGCACACTTTTTACTTTAATACATTACTGCTCTTATTTTATGTATGCTTTGTTATATAGTCGTCACTTGTCGCTTAGACTTTCATAACTTCACTGTTTCTTTTTTTTTAATACCGTAAACTTGGTTGTTTAATGTTTTTAATGCAATTTTTTTTATTTCTTCTCATTTGATTTAATACAATTTGGTTGATATGATTGTCTTAATTAATTAGTTAGCTGGTTCACAATAACACATTTTGATCGTTATAAAATTTAAACGTTTTAACCGGATGTAACAGTTTTTGTTTTTACGTCATCAGGCCTTTAATAAATGTTGAATAAAGACATTTAGATTTTGATTATGTTTTCTACTCTCTAACTACAAAAATAATTGATGAGTAAATATAAATATAGATTCATCCTTGGCGGAAATTCTACTATCACGATTCACAATACTCTGGAACGAATTAAAAACAAAAATCGAGGGTCGATTGTAGTTTTGTATTTTTTACCATGTAAATATTAACAATAATAAAAGTAAATAATGACATTTGAATATATCATTTTTTAATTATATTTTTAACGTTTGTATTTCTTTATGTTCAAAATGGATCCTTTGAAAAGTAGCTGAGATCAGCCAGAAAGAAAACGATGTTTTAATATTGTTTCTGGGAAAAGTTATTTGTTTAAAACACACACAACCACTCACTCACACATACATTCACTGACACACATACACTCACTGACACACATACACTCACTCACATTTGCGTTACTAGGGGGTGCGGTGAGGGCGGTCCGCCCCGGTTGACACCATCAGGGGGGTGACACCTTAATCTAAAATGTTACTGTGTATGATTTTATGTCAGAAAAAGAGACGACGAATTTTTTTCACTTAGAAAAAAAAACGAAATACAATGAAATACGTTAAACGCGAAAACTTGTTAATAAGTTTACATGCAATAAGAAAACAGTCCCAACAAACTACAAAAAAATAATTAGTTACTTGGGCTTTTAACAACAAAAAAAGGACGTCGTTGGCGCCCTACAGCCCTACAACCCCTATTATAAAATACTTTATGTGCATTTCAGGAAGTTTAATATTAAGTATGTATCAAACAAGGATAAGTTAGTCGGGCTTTTGAAAAAAGTGAGCGCCGTAGGCGCCAAGGCGCCCCAGAGCAACCTGGTGTAAATATAATGTACTCTAAGAAACTTAATTTTCTTGAGTATAGGTACTATATTTTTGTAATATCCTTTAACACGAAATTAATTTCACACGAAAATATTTCAGTAGTGTTTATTTGGTATGAAAGGTTTTTCACTGATAGATCGATTGATGCGTACGATCGGCTGCCAAAGTAAAGTTGATTTTGAACGACTCCGATTAGAACCTCGCCAGCGCAACTGCAGTGACGAATTTTTAGCGTTGAAAAGCGTCTGGTCTGACAATTATATAGCATATTAATGAAGATATAATCTGTTATATTCAAGTATTTTTTCTACAACTCATAATTCCACATTCTTGCAGCAGTAAAGATAAGCAAGTATATCTTTTATTTAATTTTGTTAAGGGAGGAAAGACAGTGAGAATTTACTCGAATTATTTTTGAGTCAAACAAAGTGCCATGTTATACCTTTTCTGTCTTAAATAATTATTTAATAATGATTTACTTTAATTTTGAAAGTTACAAAAGTAAGCCAAATTATAGACTTAAGTTTTGGACACAATCAAAAGCTAGACCAAATTTTAAAATAAAATTAATACCTGTTCTCAAAGTATGACAGAGAAGATTTAAACTTAAAAATGCCATTCTATTAAATTTTCTATTATTATTTATAGGCTTGTATGAAATATATTGGGAAAATTTTCCTTCTTTAAATTTTCTTCATATGTCATTAAGAGCGCACGATGAAAGAGCGACGAGAAATGGGCGCAAACATAAGAGCGCTCTACCTCATTGGTGGTCCATAATGAAACATTAGCATCTATTAGAACAATCGCCTCTAATTTGCATCTGCCCTCTTTTGTTGTGTACTATTTTACGGGTCACCGTCAGGAAATTAATTAGTAAGTTACACTAAGCAGTGGGGTCACGATGGGGTTGCGAGGGATGCTGACCGCACCAAGTGACACAACCACAAGGGGTGACACCAAAATGTAAAATTCTATATGTTCACGTTATTTGGCGCGGGAAGACTCGGAGGAGTTCTATGGGGTAAGTCGTGAGGTGCTGACACAATGGAGCTACCGTCCCGGGTGACACCCACCCTAGTGACGCCTCTGCTCACTCACACACATATACACAGACATGGAATCAAATGTGGTAGAGACATCTGAGCTACAGGACGGGGCGGATTTACATGTTAACCCTACAAAAACCTATCGCTAGGCAACTGATTCATTTGTTCCATTGTGTGTTGTCCAGGGGCGTAGCTAGGGTATTTTTGAACACAGGGACAATTTATAAAAACTTGAGCCCACACCTCGTTTAATCACATTTTTATAACATAAATTTAAAGAAAAACAAATCATCAATGTACATATATATATATAATATATATATATTATATATATATATATATATATATATATATATATATATATATATATATATATATATATATATATGATGTTTGAAAAAATATAACACTTACTGACTCATTTTTTTAAAAAAAGTATTGATGATCAACGTTTCTATTTATAACTCTGAGTGTTTTAAATTAAGTTCAACGAGAAACAGCGGCCTCTTTAAAAGAAAAAAAAACAACAACCGTTAAACTAAAAGTCGCAACTACGTAAATTCTTGAGCTCTTTTTAAAATCTAACAAATTTTTTTTTAAAATAGATCCGAACAAGATTCTAAAAAAAATGTCATGGACTAGTGTTGAATGCGAAGTATCAGATAAATATTGGTATGAAGAAGAATATTTTCGAAGAAGGTCATACCCGGAAACAGTTTTAATATCCGCTGTCAATCGAATTAAAGGCATGAAAAGACAGGATATATTTAAATCATCTGTTTCTGATCAATGTGATCGATCAAAATTTATTTTAACTTTTCATCCTCATAATTTTAAAGCCCGCCAGGTGATTCTCAAAAACCGACCAATCCTTATGGCTGACCCTCTAGCTCAGCAGGTCTTCAAAAAACCTCCTCTTTTTGCTTTCCGGAGAGATAGAAGCCTCAGAGATATTCTTGTAAGAAGTCACCTTCCCACAATGAAAGCACATATTGGAACAAAAGGTTGCAACCGTAACCGTTGCAATACTTGTCCATATGTGATGGAAATTAACAACATTTCTTTCCCTCTTGAAAAATTCTTAATAAAAGATGGATTCGTGATTTATGCAATTCTTTGCAAGAGGTGTAATAAAATTTACGTGGGTGAGACAGGACGTCGTCTTGGAGATTACTGTAGAGCACACCTTTATAATATAAATAAACAGGCTCAATGTCCTGTGTCTAAACATTTTAACAGTGTTGACCATAACGGCATATCAGATATTGCAGTAACTGGTATTTTATATGCAAGCAATTCCCATGATAGAGTCCACATGGAAAATAGACTCATAAAAAGATTTGGTACGTTGGCTCCATATGTAATTAACCAAATTCACAATTTTACTTAACTGCAGAATCTTGTTACAGTTGTGGTTTTTACTGTAACTTTGGATACTTCCCCCTTTTTCCTATATCCTGTGTCCATGTTTGTTTTTGTTTTTCCTTTCTTTTTATTTAACATAAATATTTTAAAATACAATATGTTTTAAGAATATTATTATTACTTATGTAAGTATTCAAAGAATGTATTTTATGTTGTACTGATGAAGGCATTAGCCGAAACGTTTACTGTCGTATCAGTCTAAAAATAAAGCTCAAATTTATTGTTTTCATTGCACAATTTGTTTGTGTATTTTGTATTTTATTGGTATATTGTTAAACGTTGATATTTGTGACTCTCGAGAGCTAACAAGGAAGTTAATCATGTTCATAAATAATTTTTACTTTAACATATTAAACTAGGTTAAAACGTAGATGATACGACAGCTATTTTAGACATCAATAAAAATGTCGAGTTGTCCAGGCATCAAAGAATTATCGAGTTCTTTAGATGTCATTTAAATTGATTTTGTTTGTGATCAATAAAATGACATGTTTTTTTTAAAAATAAAATCTCTTAAATATCAGGTAATTTACATACACATGAAATGTAATATTTGTAAGTGATCAACCAAATATCAGATCAAGGGAATTTCACGTTTTCTATGTTGTTTATTTTTTTCATGCCAAGAGCGACATTATGAGTTTTATTTGTTGTTTTTTTTAATAGGACGCGATATAGTACGCGATGTAGTACGCGATGTAGTACGCGATGTAGTACGCGATGTAGTACGCGATATAGTACTACATTTCTCTGAACTTGAGAGGTGTAGAATAATTTAATTCATTTTCTTTTAAAATAGCTTTTTTTTTGCTGAAAATTATGATTAATAAAAATTAAATCTATTAAAAAATCTAAGTGAGTTCTTTTTTCCTAAATAGGCTTTATTTAATATTATTTGTTCATTTTCTATTTTCCATAATCAATATGTAAGCTATTTAAAATAACAATAAAAATAAACAAAACTATTGGGGTTTTCCTATAGATAAAATGAATTAAGTCAACGTCTGTAACTTTACCTGTGTTGTGAATTGTGGTATCTATAATATTTAAATGTACTTTAAAAGTAGCTGTAATTTATTCTTGGATGTTTTTGAAATTCTAAACTTTAAAATTTTGCAAAGATATCCGGTGTTTTCAACCGATTTTAAAGGGGGGAGTATTTTTTTTAATTATACCACAATGACTGTTATTTGTTAAATTAATTTTTTTATTTGTTAGTGTACTAAGTTTAAATTGTGACTACGGCGATTGCCCTTTATTAAATCCCTTATATTAACTTCACCGCCGTCTCTCTCTGTCTTGGGCACCGCGGAAAATTAGAAGTCAAAATTGACCCACTTCCCGTCATGACATCGAGCTGAAATTTGACACACGGACCCGTGTTACCTAACAATGCATCGTATCAAAAAATTCAGATCGATCGAACGTACAGTTATTAAATTAATGCATTTTACTTTATCTATATAAACTATATGTAGAGGTCGCTATCGTTTACATTTTACGGGTCACTTGACTTCACCCCAGCCATAGGTGAACACATCTCGTGTTTTAACCAGGTGTACCAGCGTGCTTTTGTTTACATTTTGTGTGTCACGCTGAGCTCGGTCCAGCGATCGGTGACAAGACCTTTCCCCTCTCCCACCCCCACCCCCCGCCCCGGGTTAAAAGCAAAGGAGAGTTAAGACAGATTCAGTCTGTAAATATTTGTCGCGTTTGAACATAATCAATACTTTTAGTTATGTCTCATAAATAAGGGATTTATAGTCAAAAACTTTGTTTTTACGGGTTTGTTTTATTTTTATGTCTATTTGTTTAGTTGGTTACCAGATTTTAAATATGTTCATGTTTAAAATAAATTCACTTGTTTTTACTTCTTTTCGATAAGCTGATTTCAAGACCTTAACCTGAAAAATTTTCATATTTGAATTGATCTTGCTAAAACATTACTTGTCCTGATTTCTAGCCAATTGTTTCGCAATAAGTTCTTACTGTTGTAGCAAACTGTGAATAAAGTAAACTCCTTATTTCGAAAGCCCTATCTGATGACAATCTGTGTTGGGCAAGTTTGACATTAGTGCAAAGAAGTTTCAATGTGGGTATGATAATGGATTCCCCCACCCCCATTACCTTACTAGTTGACTGAAGCTAGGGGCAGGGTGGCATACCCACAGCGGTTCACTGTATTTTATTTCCATACATTAAAAGTTTTCGTTATTCATTAAACGTGTAGGTCCACTCAAATGTTTCATTTAGAATTTTGTATTACTATTCTTAAAAAGTTAGGTTGTTTGTCGAGCATTGATGGAATCTGTCATGAAATAAAAATACAACAATGTGATAACAGCTTAATCCAGTTAGGTGTGAAGATCATTTTAGAATTGGTCCGTACATGACGTCACATGTTTAAATGGAAGAATTGCATTTACGGCCAAAAGTAGGATTATGTGGGCTGAACAAATCTTAGCGTCACCAGCTCTAACCCTGAGAAATGTTTTGTGTGTGCAGGTTTGGAAACTGTTTTACTCTTGCAGTTGTTTTGTGTGTGCAGGTTTGGAAACTGTTTTACTCTTGCAGTTGTTTTGTGTGTGCAGGTTTGGAAACTGTTTTACTCTTGCAGTTGTGTTTTATGGACAGGTTTGGAAACTGTTTTACTCTTGCAGTTGTTTTGTGTGGACAGGTTTGGAAACTGTTTTACTCTTGCAGTTGTTTTGTGTGGACAGGTTTGGAAACTGTTTTACTCTTGCAGTTGTTTTGTGTGGACAGGTTTGGAAACTGTTTTACTCTTGCAGTTGTTTTGTGTGGACAGGTTTGGAAACTGTTTTACTCTTGCAGTTGTTTTGTCTGGACAGGTTTGGAAACTGTTTTACTCTTGCAGTTGTTTTGTGTGGGCAGGTTTGGAAACTGTTTTACTCTTGCAGTTGTTTTTTGTGGACAGGTTTGGAAACTGTTTTACACTTGCAGTTGTTTTGTGCGGGCAGGTTTGGAAACTGTTTTACTCTTTCAGTTGTTTTGTGTGTGCAGGTTTGGAAACAGTGTTTCTCTTTCAGTTATCAGATATTTTAATGGTGATCATAGTGTCTTTCTTTCAATTTTCTTGTTTCGGCTTCCTTCTTGAACCTTTTTCATAGATTAATAAATGTGTCAATTAAAAAAAGTAATTTTAAAAATATCAACATAACTCACATGCATCTGCAAGAAAAATGAGAAAATAGAAAGATGGCGATTTAAAGTTGAACACATTTTCTGATTGATTTGTTATTGTTGATACATGTAGTATCAAATGTTTGTATAAAAAAGACTCATTAACAAATTAGAACACTTCGTTCTCTGAATTTGAGTACGTTCGTCTGGATGGAAAACATCATCGCTATGGATGGAAGACATCATCGCTATGGATGGAAGACATCATCGCTATGGATGGAAGACATCATCGCTATGGATGTAAGACATCATCACTATGGATGGAAGACATCATCACTATGGATGGAAGACATCATCACTATGGATGGAAGACATCATCGCTATGGATGGAAGACATCATCGCTATGGATGGAAGACATCATCACTATGGATGGCAAAAATGTCAGCAGCCTCAATGATCCTGTGACCAATTTATTACCCTTATTCATTAATTACAATGCAACTTTGTAAACCTCATTTTTCAGCCCCAGTAAATTGGTGCACCTGTAACTTAGCGCCCCTGTACTTATCGCCCATTTCCATGGCGTCCCAGAACTTTGGCATCGCCATAGCTTAGTGCCCGGAGGGAGTCATTGCCCACCTGCCACCCTTTGCTTTGCCACTTGTGCTGTAACCAACTTTTAGTGCCACCAAGACATACAATCTGATGTGTCACACCATCACCATCATCACCATCATCATCATCACCTGTCGTTCCATCTGGGCAATAGGCCACAAACAAAGGCTCTCCAGGCTTCCCGGTAACTACACAACACTATTATGTGTATCCACCATCCACACACACAATGAACCAGACTATTATGTGTATCCACCATCCACACACACACTTAACCAGACTATTATGTGTATCCAACATCCACACACACAACTGAACCAGACTATTATTTGTATCCAACATTCACACACACACTGAACCAGACTATTATGTGTATCCACCATCCACAGACACACACTGGACACTGATATCAACCAGTCGTAAAGCCCAAGTATGCGGCGTACAAGTAATATAGTTAGACAGTGATAAGCACACGTTTTAACAATTTTTTCTAATTCCAAAACAAAACACAATTTCTGCGAAAATTCTTATATAGTCTGGTATCAATGGATTTATAACTACAAAAATAATCACTAACAAACCTTTTTTTTTAATTAAAAAACACACATTTGTTTTTAAAGTACCAACCCAATGACTAACGTTTCTATTGATGGCTCCAATGATTAATGTTTCTATTGATGGCTCCAATGACTAACGTTTCTATTGATGGCTCCAATGACTAACGTTTCTATTGATGGCTCCAATGACTAACGTTTCTATTGATGGCTCCAATGACTAACGTTTCTATTAATGGCTCCAATGACTAACGTTTCTATTGATGGCTCCAATGACTAACGTTTCTATTGATGGCTCCAATGACTACGGTTCTATTGATGGCTCCAATGACTAACGTTTCTATTGATGGCTCCAATGACTAACGTTTCTATTGATGGCTCCAATGACTAACGTTTCTATTGATGGCTCCAATGACTAACGTTTCTATTGATGGCTCCAATGACTAACGTTTCTATTGATGGCTCCAATGACTAACGTTTCTATTGATGGCTCCAATGACTAACGTTTCTATTGATGGCTCCAATGACTAACGTTTCTATTGATGGCTCCAATGACTAACGTTTCTATTGATGGCTCCAATGACTAACGTTTCTATTGATGGCTCCAATGACTAACGTTTCTATTGATGGCTCCAATGACTAACGTTTCTATTGATGGCTCCAATGACTAAAGTTTCTATTGATGGCCCCAATGACTAACGTTTCTATTGATGGCTCCAATGACTAACGTTTCTATTGATGGCTCCAATGACTAACGTTTCTATTGATTGCCCCAATGACTAACGTTTCTATTGATTGCCCCAATGACTAACGTTTCTATTGATGGCTCCAATGACTAACGTTTCTATTGATTGCCCCAATGACTAACGTTTCTATTGATGGCCCCAATGACTAACGTTTCTATTGATGGCTCCAATGACTAACGTTTCTATTGATTGCCCCAATGACTAACGTTTCTATTGATTGCCCCAATGACTAACGTTTCTATTGATGGCTCCAATGACTAACGTTTCTATTGATGGCTCCAATGACTAACGTTTCTATTGATGGCTCCAATGACTAACGTTTCTATTGATGGCTCCAATGACTAACGTTTCTATTGATGGGCCCAATGACTAACGTTTCTATTGATGGCTCCAATGACTAACGTTTCTATTGATGGGCCCAATGACTAACGTTTCTATTGATGGCTCCAATGACTAACGTTTCTATTGATGGCTCCAATGACTAACGTTTCTATTGATGGCTCCAATGACTAACGTTTCTATTGATGGCTCCAATGACTAACATTTCTATTGATGGCTCCAATGACTAACGTTTCTATTGATGGCTCCAATGACTAACGTTTCTATTGATTGCCCCAATGAGTAACGTTTCTATTGATGGCTCCAATGACTAACGTTTCTATTGATGGCTCCAATGACTAAAGTTTCTATTGATGGCCCCAATGACTAACGTTTCTATTGATGGCTCCAATGACTAACGTTTCTATTGATGGCTCCAATGACTAACGTTTCTATTGATGGCTCCAATGACTAACGTTTCTATTGATCGCTCCAATGACTAACGTTTCTATTGATGGCTCCAATGACTAACGTTTCTATTGATGGCTCCAATGACTAACGTTTCTATTGATGGCTCCAATGACTAACGTTTCTATTGATGGCTCCAATGACTAACGTTTCTATTGATGGCTCCAATGACTAACGTTTCTATTGATGGGCCCAATGACTAACGTTTCTATTGATGGCTCCAATGACTAACGTTTCTATTGATGGCTCCAATGACTAACGCTTCTATTGATGGCCCCAATGATTAATGTTTCTATTGATGGCTCCAATGACTAACGTTTCTATTGATGGCTCCAATGACTAACGTTTCTATTGATGGCTCCAATGACTAACGTTTCTATTGATGGGCCCAATGACTAACGTTTCTATTGATGGCTCCAATGACTAACGTTTCTATTGATGGCTCCAATGACTAACGTTTCTATTGATGGCTCCAATGACTAACGTTTCTATTGATGGGCCCAATGACTAACGTTTCTATTGATGGGCCCAATGACTAACATTTCTATTGATGGCCCCAATGACTAACGTTTCTATTGATGGCTCCAATGACTAACATTTCTATTGATGGCCCCAATGACTAACGTTTCTATTGATGGCCCCAATGACTAACATTTCTATTGATGGCCCCAATGACTAACGTTTCTATTGATGGCTCCAATGACTAACGTTTCTATTGATGGCTCCAATGACTAACGTTTCTATTGATGGCTCCAATGACTAACGTTTCTATTGATGGGCCCAATGACTAACGTTTCTATTGATGGGCCCAATGACTAACATTTCTATTGATGGCCCCAATGACTAACGTTTCTATTGATGGCTCCAATGACTAACGTTTCTATTGATGGGCCCAATGACTAAAGTTTCTATTGATGGCTCCAATGACTAACGTTTCTATTGATGGCCCCAATGACTAACGTTTCTATTGATGGGCCCAATGACTAACGTTTCTATTGATGGCTCCAATGACTAACGTTTCTATTGATGGCTCCAATGACTAACGTTTCTATTGATGGCTCCAATGACTAACGTTTCTATTGATGGCCCCAATGACTAACGTTTCTATTGATGGGCCCAATGACTAACGTTTCTATTGATGGCTCCAATGACTAACGTTTCTATTGATGGCTCCAATGACTAACGTTTCTATTGATGGCTCCAATGACTAACGTTTCTATTGATGGCTCCAATGACTAACGTTTCTATTGATGGCTCCAATGACTAACGTTTCTATTGATGGCTCCAATGACTAACGTTTCTATTGATGGCTCCAATGACTAACGTTTCTATTGATGGCTCCAATGACTAACGTTTCTATTGATGGCTCCAATGACTAACGTTTCTATTGATGGCTCCAATGACTAACGTTTCTATTGATGGCTCCAATGACTAACGTTTCTATTGATGGCTCCAATGACTAACGTTTCTATTGATGGCTCCAATGACTAACGTTTCTATTGATGGCCCCAATGACTAACGTTTCTATTGATGGCTCCAATGACTAACGTTTCTATTGATGGCTCCAATGACTAACGTTTCTATTGATCGCTCCAATAACTAACGTTTCTATTGATGGCTCCAATGACTAACGTTTCTATTGATGGCTCCAATGACTAACGTTTCTATTGATCGCTCCAATGACTAACGTTTCTATTGATGGCTCCAATGACTAACGTTTCTATTGATGGCCCCAATGACTAACGTTTCTATTGATGGCTCCAATGACTAACGTTTCTATTGATGGCTCCAATGACTAACGTTTCTATTGATCGCTCCAATGACTAACGTTTCTATTGATGGCTCCAATGACTAACGTTTCTATTGATGGCTCCAATGACTAACGTTTCTATTGATTGCCCCAATGACTAACGTTTCTATTGATGGCTCCAATGACTAACGTTTCTATTGATGGCTCCAATGACTAACGTTTCTATTGATCGCTCCAATGACTAACGTTTCTATTGATGGCCCCAATGACTAACGTTTCTATTGATGGCTCCAATGACTAACGTTTCTATTGATGGCTCCAATGACTAACGTTTCTATTGATGGCTCCAATGACTAACGTTTCTATTGATCGCTCCAATGACTAACGTTTCTATTGATGGCTCCAATGACTAACGTTTCTATTGATGGCTCCAATGACTAACGTTTCTATTGATGGCTCCAATGACTAACGTTTCTATTGATGGCTCCAATGACTAACGTTTCTATTGATGGCTCCAATGACTAACGTTTCTATTGATCGCTCCAATGACTAACGTTTCTATTGATCGCTCCAATGACTAACGTTTCTATTGATGGCTCCAATGACTAACGTTTCTATTGCTGGCTCCAATGACTAACGTTTCTATTGATGGCCCCAATGACTAACGTTTCTATTGATCGCTCCAATGACTAACGTTTCTATTGATGGCTCCAATGACTAACGTTTCTATTGATCGCTCCAATGACTAACGTTTCTATTGATGGCCCCAATGACTAACGTTTCTATTGATGGCTCCAATGACTAACGTTTCTATTGATGGCTCCAATGACTAACGTTTCTATTGATGGCCCCAATGACTAACGTTTCTATTGATCGCTCCAATGACTAACGTTTCTATTGATGGCTCCAATGACTAACGTTTCTATTGATGGCTCCAATGACTAACGTTTCTATTGATGGCCCCAATGACTAACGTTTCTATTGATCGCTCCAATGACTAACGTTTCTATTGATCGCTCCAATGACTAACGTTTCTATTGATGGCTCCAATGACTAACGTTTCTATTGATGGCTCCAATGACTAACGTTTCTATTGATGGGCCCAATGACTAACGTTTCTATTGATGGCTCCAATGACTAACGTTTCTATTGATGGGCCCAATGACTAACGTTTCTATTGATGGGCCCAATGACTAACGTTTCTATTGATGGCCCCAATGACTAACGTTTCTATTGATGGGCCCAATGACTAACATTTCTATTGATGGGCCCAATGACTAACGTTTCTATTGATGGGCCCAATGACTAACATTTCTATTGATGGGCCCAATGACTAACGTTTCTATTGATGGGCCCAATGACTAAAGTTTCTATTGATGGCCCCAATGACTAACGTTTCTATTGATGGGCCCAATGACTTACATTTCTATTGATGGCCCCAATGACTAACGTTTCTATTGATGGCTCCAATGACTAACGTTTCTATTGATGGCCCCAATGACTAACGTTTCTATTGATTGCTCCAATGACTAACGTTTCTATTGATTGCTCCAATGACTAACGTTTCTATTGATGGCTCCAATGACTAACGTTTCTATTGATGGCTCCAATGACTAACGTTTCTATTGATGGCTCCAATGACTAACGTTTCTATTGATCGCTCCAATGACTAATGTTTCTACTGATGGCCCCAATTACTAACGTTTCTATTGATGGCTCCAATGACTAACGTTTCTATTGATGGCTCCAATGACTAACGTTTCTATTGATGGCTCCAATGACTAACGTTTCTATTGATGGCTCCAATGACTAACGTTTCTATTGATGGCTCCAATGACTAACGTTTCTATTGATGGCTCCAATGACTAACGTTTCTATTGATGGGCCCAATGACTAACGTTTCTATTGATGGCTCCAATGACTAACGTTTCTATTGATGGCTCCAATGACTAACGTTTCTATTGATGGCTCCAATGACTAACGTTTCTATTGATGGGCCCAATGACTAACGTTTCTATTGATGGCTCCAATGACTAACGTTTCTATTGATCGCTCTGTGTTTTGAAATAAGATCAACCAGGAACTGTGGCCTCATTTTATTCTTTAAATTTTAAAAAGGCTAAACTATTAGACACCAATAGGTTGAGTTCTTGAGTGGTTTTTTTACAATCATACACATATTCTATTTTTAACAGATCCAGTTCAGATTATAAATAAAATATCGTGGAACAGTGTTAATGTCAGGTATCAGATAAATATTGGAATGTAAACATTGTTAAACTTTGATATAACTGACACTGAAGAGCTAACAAGGGACTTAAATTTTGTTCTTAAATAATGTTTAATTTTGACATTAAATTTGTGGTGTAAATGAAGGTAGTGTTGTGTCTTTTGTTGTCTGTTTTGTGTAATGTCTAAATTTCTTATTTCATCACTTTCATGTTGTGTACCTGAGCTTGAATGTCTAAATGGGTCAATTAACTATTATTATTTTTAGTTAAAATATTTCTTTTAAATATGATTTTTTGCTTATAACTAATAATAAATATACCTAAATAGTTGAAAGCTGATTTTCTTTTCATCTGAGTGCACAGGATTTTTAAGATATGAAATATCAATGAAATCGTTAAGAGATCAATGGAATTTCAAGTTTTCTTTATATCTTTATTTTACTCTTGCCAAGGGCGACATTAGGAGATTATGTATTTAAAATATGTTTTCCATTTTTAACGCGTCATAGTAGAATCTACATGTAATAAAATTTGATGAACGTAAAAGGGTTACAATAATTTCATGCACTTTTTTAAATAATTGTTTTTGCTCAATGTGCTTATTATTAATTTAAAGACGAAAAAATGACAGTTCAATTTTTTCTATTAAATAGGCTTTATTTAATATTATTTTAAACATTTTCTATTTCCCTTATTAAGCTATTTAAAAATAACAATAAAAAATATTTTTAAAAACGATTCGTTTTCTTTTTCCTTGTAGATTAAATGAATGTAAGTAAACGTCCTTAAATTTACCTACATAATCCACATTGACATTTATATTTAAATGTACTCAAAAGTAGTCATGATTTATTCTGGAATGTTCTTGAAAATTCTAAAAATTAAAATTTTGCAAGATGTCCGTTATTTTTCAACCGATTTAATTAGATAAATTTTATCCCGACTGCTTTTTTTTTATTTTGATATTTTTTTTTAGCTTGCTAAGTTTAAATTGTGACCACAGTGATTGTCTTTTATACCTATGTTTATTTGTCTAGTGGGTTGACATGTTTTAAATGTTATCATGTTAAAAATAACTTTACTTTTTTTTTAACTGTACTTTGATAAGTTAACCTGAAAAATATCAGACTTGAATTGATCACACCTGTACGTTCTTTGTCCTGATTTCTAGCCAAGTGTTGCACAATGAGTTCTTACTTTTTATAAAGTAAACACCTGATTTCGACTGGCCGATCTGACGTTAGCCTGTATTGGGTAAGGTTGACGTTAGTGCAAAGACGTTTCAATGTATAATAATGAATCCCCCCACCCCCATTACCTTACTAGTTGAGTGAAGCTAGGGGCGTGGTGGCATACCCACAGTTGTTCACTCTATTTTATTTCCATACATTTATTTTTTTTAATTTATTCATAAAAATTGTAGGTGAATATGGAGTAGGATATTACATTTATTCATCTTTTTTACTATTCTTAAAAGAATACGTTTGTCCAACTGTTATGGAATCTGTCATAAATAGGTTTGCCAGATTTCCGGTTTTGTGCTGGACTGTCCGGTATCATGGTTATTTGTCAAGTAAACAATTGAAGTAAAACGGGACGTTTGATATTTAATATGACTACATTGTCAACATGTCCACAAATTTCGACACTAATGTCCGGTGTTTTTGAGACAGCCATCTGGCAACCCTAGTCATAAATTTTAAATATGACTATTTGATACCAACCTAATCCAGTTAGGTGCCAAGATCATTTTAGAACTGGTCCGTGCATGACGTCACATTTTTAAATGGAAGAATTGCATTTACGGTCAAATGTAGGATTATGTGGGCGGAACAAAACTTATCGTCACTAACTCTAACACTGAGACTTTTGTTTTTGTGTAGTGCAGTTTTCGAAACAGTTTTGTTCTTTCTGATGATTTATGTGAGCAGGCTTAGCAACTGTTTTACTCTTTCATTTGTTTTGTGGAGACAGGTTTAGAAACTGTGTTGCTCTTTTAGTTGTCAGTTATTTTAACAGTGATCACATTGTATTTATTTCAATGTCTTGTTTCGGCTTCCTTATACAGCCTTCTTCATAATTTAATAAATGTGACAATTTTTTAAAAAGTAATTAAAAATTATTTTTTTTTAACGATCAACATAGCTCACGTGCATCTGCAAAGAAAAATTAGAAAAATGGAAAGATAACAAATTAAAGTTGAACACATTTTCCGATTGATTACTTACTGTTGATAGTATCAAATGTTTGTATCTAAAATACTCATTAACAAATTAGAACACTTTTATCTCTGAATTTAAGTATGATCTTCTGTTTTAACAAAAATCTATTATTAGAATTAATGATGTGTACTCGGGCCTAGTTATTGAATAGTGAATAAGCTGGGTCGTATAGTAAAATGTGTTGAAATACTCGATCAATACAGCTCGAAGAATAATTGATCCATTTCTCCTGGTCGAATACCATTTTACTTCTTCATGTTATTTCTGCCCAAACTCGTGCTAACAAATCGTGTCAGCGCTGGTGACGAATATCCCTATCAATGATGATGTGTTAAACAGGTCACATTTTGTTGACTTTATGAATTTAACATTATTCAGGAAATATCAGTAGTTTCGGCAAATAATGTGCGTTTCTATATGACTAAGCAAACACTTAAGTACGTGTAACTAATTTACAAATAATTTATGATGTCTCATCGGGAAACATAATTGCATTCCTTTTTGAAATAATTCTAATTGCATTAAATCCTTAGTTGTAATATGTAAATCATATAATATAGAGACAAATATTTAAAAATTATTTATCATTCCCATATTAAAACTCCTATAAAGACGATCAAATTGTATATTTATATTTGGTTCAGTACTTTATTAAAAGAATTTATTTTTTCTACCGACCGGCTTTCAATTAACTTTCATTGACTAAAAACGGTGAGCAAATTTTATTGCAAGCTTTTTAAATAAGACTGGGTTAGTTTCTTTAAATTCTTTTGGAAATTTCATTACATTTAAATCATTTGTAATTTAGTTTATTAGCGTGTTGATATAAGCAGCTATTGCCTTTAAGAGAGAAGGTGGGAGCTCAGTTCTTTATCTTATAGCTGCTGTTACAAATAGTTCATTACTTTAAATAGTCTAACGATGTGGGGTCGAAAATATATACAAGACGGCGTTTGATGTCAAATTTGTAAAAACAGTTAGTTAACTTTATTTAATACCCTTACATAGTGAGTAAATTTAATGAGGAGAGCAATTCTGTAAGTGAAAAGATCTCATGAGTAAAAAATAAACTGAATTTAAAGATTTTTTAACAACAATTATATTTTTTAAACTTTTCTTATACATACAATATATTATTAAAATATTTACAATTCAAACACGATTTTCAAGTTGATATAGATTTTGAGATTTCATTCATTATTATTTTTTCTTGATTCCCTTAATTTTTCCTTTTCCTTTTCTATACTAATAAAGCCTAAGCCTCCTCTCACAAATGTTCCAACTTCCCATATGACTTAAAGTCTTTATATTTTCAGATAAAGTTAAGCATGACTGAACTAAAAGTAATAGTGAGTATAATCACTTTCTCTTATATTAGCTAAACTATTACATTATAATCATTGGCTACGGGACTGATGGATATATTTAGACCGACACTTAGTTTGCATGAACCTGAGCGTTTTTAACTTAAATGTCTACACCTTTCTGTCCAAGATACCAAAGTAATTTTTACTTTTAAAATGTATAACTTTGTTTCACACACGTTATTAACAAATAGATCAATATTAAATATACGTAGCAAGTAAATTATCTAATCTCAAATAACAAAAACAGGAAAAAAAGTGCGGGGATAGAGAAAAAGAGGGCTTAATGATATCATTTACAAAATATAATGTCTTATCGGAAAACGGGAATAGGAATTTGATACCTTAGTGAAAAAGCAACACACTTGATATTGGAATCCATCAGCAATTAGGACCATTTTGATGAATGGAACAAAAGACAACAAAACATTTTTAAAAATAATTTTGATGTATTTAATTTTATTTTTATAGATGCATTTGACTTTCTTCCCTTGTGTTCTATTAGTGTATTAAAGAATACATTTGTTGTATTCCGAATGTAATCCCTTGCTACGTTTGATCTATAGCTATGACAAAATTAAATGTTTGTATGCAGGATTTTAAATTACATTAATGCCCTTTTCGAATAGTATGTTAAGTTTCATAGCGCTTTAATATGTAAAATTGTCTCAGAATTAGAGAATTACATTTTTCATAGCTATATTTCTGACAAATTGTATGTTGCATTCTTAAGAGTCAGCTCAGCAAACAATTTAGGTATATTTTAACCCGAAGATTGAACTTAAATTGTCGTATACACTTACACACTTAAGGTATAATTCTTGGCATATTTTCAACTACGTAATAAACCCTTTGAGGCAGTAAACTCCCGCTGTAAAAGCGCGGGTATATTTTAAGTATCTTATACATTACAGAAAATGATTGCGTCCTACAACATTATCCATGATTTGTGCCTAGTCTTGCATTTTTGTTAGAGTTTTGAGTGTTGTCATAGAAGTTTGCTAGCTGTTTGCGGGATGCTAGTTTTCTATGCTAGTGACATTCTATGAAATACGTACAATCATTAGTTTTCGTCTTTTGTAGTTTTATCAAGATTTTCTCATTATAATTACAGTAGGGCAGCTGCCCAAACAAAATAAAATGGCATCTCGTACAGTAACATCATTGTGTTACTTTGTGGTCATATGTTCTTTGAATGACGCTACACACTATCCAGAATTCAGTAAGTTTTGATTTAATAAATTATTTCTGTTTTTAAAGTATGTTAGGTCTCATATATACGGTAAAATATGTGTTAAAGGTTCATTTGGTGCTGTCAAGAACATTTTATTGGTTAAGTACAATAGCGGCTGGATAGCGAAGTCAGTAGTGCGCTCGCCTCACAAGGCTGAGGGGCGTGGGCCCACGCAAAGCCGCAATATAAATGATACACTAAGAAAGTCCTCCGCTGACCCCTGGAAGGGAATTGGGGCACCCACCAGGTATAAACAAGCCCCGAGTAAGCTCTAGTGGAAACATTAGGGATCCCCTACGACCATCGGTCATGGGACTTACTTTACTTTACATGTAAAATTTGTAGTTTATCATGAGTTTGTGAACGTAACAATTTTTTTTCAAAGTTACGGAATTTCTTTTCACAGTAAATCTCAACAATAACTGCGATGGGGAAATTGTTGTTGATGACAGTGTCGTCATCCAGATCTCAGGCTACTTTCAAAGGTCAACTTGCCATCGTGCCAGAACATGGCAGCCTGGTGGCCAGCTTTCGTAGCTACAACATCGACAGTGTCAGAGGTCTTGATGGTCTTTTGTCTGACTGCGTAGAGTCCCTTCAGCTTACTGCCTCCAGTAAAAAATTACTAGGTACTTATATCTGCTTACTGTTTCCAGTAATACATTACTAGGTACTTAATCTGCTTACTGTTGCCAGTAATAAATTACTAGGTACTTATATCTGCTTACTGTTGCCAGTAATAAATTACTAGGTACTTATGTCTGCTTACCTTTGCCAGTAATAAATTCTAGGTACTTATATCTGCTTACTGTTGCCAGTAATAAATTACTAGGTACTTATGTCAGCTTACTGTTGCCAGTAATAAATTACTAGGTACTTATGTCAGCCTATTGTTGCCAGTAATAAATTACTAGGTACTTATGTTAGCTTACTGTTTGTCATGTGAGAATCACGAGATTAGTGACAGAGAGGTCACATGGGTAAAAAGGGCGCGAAAGCAGTTGTCGGAGAGGAATGGCGAAAGTGTGGCTGATGTCTTCACGTTGTGAAACCTCAAAGTTATACTTCTGTATATATTGTACATATTAAAGTTATTTTGTTGATAACAGTATTTCAAGGATTTATTGCACGAAAGTTTGTATTGTGAGAACGCCTACAAAATACATTAACAAGTAATATGTCGCAAAGAGAGGCGTGACATTGGTGTCAGAATAAAACATGAAGTATGATGAAGCGGACACTATACAAGATGTCGGACATTTCTTGTGAACAAAGATCGTACTGTTAACACGGGACAGAAAAGTTGTTATCGTGTTAGTATTCAAAAAAGGGAAGTATTCATTAAAGGAAGAAACATTATCAGCCATCGCAATTTGTGAATATTAAAGGCTGTAAGCAGCAGTGTATAAACTTTTGCAGATTGAAGAAATATTTTAAGTATTTCAATATGGCGCCTTAAACACACGTGATCACTGCGTGCGCTGTGTAAAACTGGGTCAGACAAGTTGGTCCTAACCATACGGTCACATATTCGACACAGTACAAGCCTACTACAGTGTACACACTACCGAGAGCTGGTAGGTCTTTAAATCAGAAAGCCTAACAAGCTAGACGATTCCGGGAAATAACTGTAAACATAACCTTGAACTTGGGAAGCTATGGACTATTAACCACTGTGTCAGTGTAAAATTTGAATCAAGGAACTTTAGTTATATCCATTCATTGTGTGGAAATTGTGATAACTGCAATTTGGATTAATTAATTGAACTGAAGTGTCTGAAATTACCCTAAAGTTCGGAAATTAGAAAATTTGACTAAGTGACTTATTTTATTCAAAACTTTGGACCATTGGATGTGTTTTGTCAATCTGAGAGAGCGTATATATATAGTATACTTAAGATCCCGTGTGAGGATGCTTTGTTGCCTCATTTTGTCAAAATTAAATTTTTACTCATATAATTCCATAAAACAAAACATGGATTTCTATGAAAAATTCACTGCAATAGCTAAAGAATTTGGCTTAAGTGGAAAAGAATTGAAAAACTTTGTTGAAGAAAAAGTTAAAAAGCTAAAAAAGAGGAAAAGCTAAGAATAGCTGAAGAAAAAGAAAAGCAAATAATTGCTGAAGAAAAAGAGAGGCAAAAACAAATAATTGAAAGAGAAGAAGGAGCTGCAAGAAGATAACTTGAACAAATTAAAAATGACAACTTAAAACTACAAATTGAACTACAGAGCAGAGGCTACAATCCTGGTAATGACTCAAATGAAAAGTCAACACCGAAGGATACTATCAAAGTTAGAAAATATGATAGCAAGAAAGAAAAAATGGATGTGTATCTGGATTATTTTGAATCCATAATGGGCCATGAAAATTTATGAAGAAAAAGATTGGCCAGCACAACTGACGACTCAACTAACTGTAGAAGCATTCGAAGCTTACAACAGTATAGCCAAAGAGGACAAAAATATATATATATAATGTCAAAATGGAACTTCTATGTCATTTTGGGAAGTCAGAAAATGATTATAGAAAAGAATTTCATGAAATGAGAATCAAGATGGACAAAGATCCACAGATCATAGTACATGAAGCACAAGTTAAATTAACAAAATGGCTGGAACCTACAGCAATAGATACGAGCAATCCAAAGACCATACTAGACATGGTGTTAATTGACAAGTTCCTAGAAAATGAAACACCAGCTCTATTCACATATTTAACTGATAAGAAAGTTCGTACTCAAACAGAGCTAACAAATGCATTACGAACATTCAAGGACTCTAATCCGAATGTGGAAATGGATAAGAGACAAGATATCTTTGCAGCAATACAAATTAAAAACCAAGAAAAAGACAGGGAATGAGAAACCAGAGTCTGCCAAACCAAGGCAACAGACAAACTATTTGCTGGTACTGTAACAAGCCAGGACATATGGTGAGGCAGTGTTACCACAATAAAGGACAACCAAATATGGTGTCACCTAATGGTAGACCTATAAGAAAGAAAACAGAAGAAAGATCAAGAAAATGGTCATTTTGAAAGCAATGGTAGAAGATCATGGAGCGGCAGATACAATCATAACTCCAGATACAGAGATTGTGATCAGCCATGGAGAATGAATGACTACCAAGATGGAGATGATAAAGGAAAAATGAAACAAGAAGAATCAAGATCTAGTGATACTGTGACCACTATTAACAGTCATGGAAAGCTGAAATTCTACCCAGTTTACGTCAATAATAGAAAATGTATGTGTCTTCGTGATTCAGGATGCACAACGATTGTGGTCCACAGTAGGATGGTGGAAGAAAAAGAATATGATGGGCAAAAAGACACACTAATAATGGCTGATGGCACAAAGAGAATGAGTGTTCAACTGCTACTCTTACCATCAACTCACCCTGGTTTCAAGGTGAAGTTCGAGCGAGAGTTTTGAAAGATGCCATTTGTGATCTCATCATAGGCGATATTGAAGGTGTTGTTGACAATTCTGATGAAATATTCAAAGCTTGGTGTGACAACAGATATCAACTATGTGCTACTGTACAAACCAGAGCCACTACAAAAAGAAAAGAGAACAAGACATTGAAATTGATGAGAAACTTGACATAGGAAGCCAACTACTGTCAAAACAAGAATTCAACAACTACAAGAAGAAGATAGCACAATCGTGGAAATAAAAATGAAACTCATCAAAGACAATGAAACACATCAAAAATTACAAGCTAAATAAAGGCATATCGATAAAGATTGCACAAGCAGGTACATACAAAAGAGTGGTTCTTCCTAAAACGTTACAGGAAACCATTATTAAAATGACACATGACTGTCCTTTAGGTGGACACATGGGCGCCAAGAAAACAATTGCTACAATAGCAGAAAACTTTTACTGGCCTAAAATGGCTAGGCAGATAAAATAATACATCAAGAAATGTACAGTGTTTCTACGACATAATCCCAAAGATGGAAAGCACACAGCACCAATACAGTCATCTGACAAGGCAAACTTCTTATTCGAGAAAATTGCCATAGACCTAATTGGACCATTCAAAAAGATGTCAAATAAAAAACATATGTATGCTCTTACCATAGTGGACATAGCCACCAGATGGTGTGAAGCTATTCCACTGAAGCGAATAGATGCAAAAAGTATATGCACTGAATTACTCAATGTTTTCAGCAGATATGGTTTTCCTCATACCCTTCTTTCAGACAATGGCAGCCAATTCAAAGGACAGATGACACAAACTATTATGAAAATGTTAAATATTACACAAGTGCTCAGCACAATTTACCATCCACAATCAAATGGTGTGATTGAAAGACTAAACAAAACAATCAAGAATATGCTATTAAAGGTTAAAATAGACCATGAAGACAAATGGCATGAGTATTTACCTTTAGTACTATTTGCATACAACAGCAGCAAGCATGAAAGCACAGGTTTTAGTCCTTTTGAGTTAATGTTTGGTCAAAGCCTTGCAAGTCCTTTGAAAAATTTCAAAGAAAGACTTATAATTAACAAGATGCCATACAGGACAGATATCAGCTGATGTCAGAAACTAGAGATAAAATACTCTACACTCTCCAGTATTGAAACAGGAAAACAACGACTAATTAAGCAAGTACAAGACACAGATAAATAAAAAAATAAAAAAATTTACAATTAAGAACATTTGACAACAAGTCTTAGTATTGTTACCAAACGTAAAGGATGAAATCACATGGGAAGGTCCATACAAATTTGAAGATAAACGTAGTGATGTCACATATAGTGTCAATATAAAAGGACATGTGAAAAAATTACACATTGATAAACTCAGAGCATATGGTGACAATAAAGAAGAAAAAACAAACCGTAAATATAATCAGCAAAGAAAATGATGAAAATGACAGTACAATGAAAAATAAAAGCACTGACAGTGAAAGAATATCATCGGACATACCAGATAATATGAAACACAGAGTGATGAAAATTTTTCAAAAATACAAAGGTGTCATCACAAAAGAGACAGGAAACTCAAAAACTGTGACTCATAAGATACAACGATTAGAACATGAACCTTTCAAGACTAAAGTATACCTTATTCCAATGGCATATAGAGACACAGTAAAGCAAGAAATTGACTACCTACTCAAAGAAAACAAAATACTAAAAGCAGTTGAAGCTAACTATACCTCACCAACTGTCATAGTAAAAAAGAAGAATGGAAAGATTCGACGATGCTGTGATTACAGACAGTTGAATAATATTACAAAATTGAACCATGAACCTACTTGAGACCCACGAGACATTATAGACAAAATTGGTAATTCCAGAATATTCACTACATTTGACTTAAACAGAGGTTTTTGGCAGATAAATATGGATCCTGATTCTGTCAAATATACTGCATTTATAGCTATGGATGAAGTATATGAATGGTTAGTGATGCCATTTGGATTAGTTTAGTCAACAGTACAGCCACTTTTAGCAGATTTATGAAAGTAATGTTACAAGGCATTCCAAATGTGGTACATTACGTAGACGACATATGTATCCACACTAAAGATTGGTAAACACATATCCATACACTTGAAGCTGTACTGGATAGACTAAAGAAACATACTGTGACAATGTCACCAGAAAATATCAACATTGGAAAGAAATATATTGATTTTCTGGGATACAGCATAGGAGGTGGTGCAGTCACTCTTACTGCAGAGAATGAAAACAAGATCTTTAACCTGTCAGTCCCAAAATCTACGAAACAAGTGCAAGCCCTGCTGGGACTATGTAACTTTTACAGACCTTTCATTGTAAATTATGCAGAAATTGTTCACCCACTAACAGAAATTACACAAAACACAGATATTCGAAAATTTCAGTTTTCAGGAGATTACTTCCATGTATTGGAGAACATTCATGAAGCATTTAGAAAGAACCCCATCTTGGTTACATCTCAATGGGACAAATCTTTCATTGTTTCTACTGATGCATCGTAATTTGCATTAGGAGCTTGCCTCATGCAAGAACATGATGGTATCCTCCATCCTATACAATATCTGAGCAGAAATTTGACAAAAACATAACGTAACTACAGCACCATAGAGAGAGAATGTCTAGCCATAGTGTGGGCTCTACAAAAACTTCAAAAATACCTTCTAGGTAGAACATTCACTCTTCTAACAGACCACAAACCACTTGTGGCATTCAATAAGAAGAAAATCAGCAACGCAAACGTAAATCCTTGGGCTATGCTATTAGCCGACTACAAATTTGACATTAAACCTGTGAAGGGAAAGTACAATGTGGTTGCAGACATATTAAGTAGAATGACAATAAATAAAGACATTCTGTGAATTCCTAAATGATAAAACCAGAGACTGTATTAATATTAGTATTTTTATTCGCTGAACAATAAACATGGAGCAGTGTTTGAATTCCAATGGACAATATATTTAATTTTAATATTATGAATATTAATTGTTAAAAGTTAAAAGTATTTTACTTACACAAAACTATAGTTGTGTTAAAATGTCAGTTTCATTCTTTCAGTACAGGTAGACTGTTGAAGTCCTAAAGATTTTTGTCTCTTGATTTTCATGTCTAGATATTGTGTGTAAGGCAATTAATGTCCATTGATGATAAATATTTGAAATTTGACTATACATGTAGATTAATTTGATTTCATTAAGACCAAAAATGTTGTATTTCATAAACATTTTTTGAAGGATGGGGGTGAATGTCACGTGAGAATCACGAGATTAGTGACAGAGAGGTCACATGGGTAGAAAGGGCGCGAAAGCAGTTGTCAGAGAGGAATGGCGAATGTGTGGCTGATGTCTTCACGTTGTGAAACCTCAAAGTTATACTTCTGTATATATTGTGCATATTAAAGTTATTTTGTTGATAACAGTATTTCAAGGATTTATTGCACGAAAGTTTGTATTGTGAGAACGCCTACAGAAAATACATTAACAAGTAATACGTCGCAAAGAGTGGCGTGACACTGTTGCCAGTTACAATCTATTTGGTACAAAGGGCACCTGAACAAAGTACTTGAATACTAATGGTGGTTAAATAACACACAGAAGCAAGTACTGCACGTCTGCTATAACATTGTAAATAGATGGGGTGGGGGTGGGTAGTAGTACACACAAAATAATATTTGCTATGTATAAAACAACTTAAATGCAATGTAAATGTGCTTGACTTATGTCACGTGGCTAGACGTGATTTTTCCTGGATCGAGCTTTGTATGTATCATCGCTACATTGGATAAGTGCAGCATAGTGTGTGCTAACTTTCTCAATCTCTTTATAGTTGCTAGATGGGTGAAACAAGATTTTGATGTGTTGCTAGATGGGTGAAACAAGATGTGTTGCTAGATGGGTGAAACAAGATGTGTTGCTAGATGGGTGAAACAAGATGTGTTGCTAGATGGGTGAATCAAGATGTGTTGCTAGATGGGTGAATCAAGATTTGTTGTTTTTTAAATTGTTTAGATTCTTGCATCGTGGTTCTATGTTAACAATAAAAATATGTTTGATGATTGTGACGTAGGTAGATGGATCTGATATGAAAATAATGTATTACAATTTCTAAATTGGTGTAAGTGATAGATGGGTGTAGATTATTTGTGAGTTTAACGCGGATAAAAGAATTTTCTTCAGTGTTTAGAAGGGTTAAAATGAACGAATGGTGAATAGTGGATAGATTGTTATAACATGGATAGAGATATATTTCAGATGATGGTGGATAGATTGTTATAACATGGACAGAGATATATTTCAGATGATGGTGGATAGATTGTTATAACATGGACAGAGATATATTTCAGATGATGGTGGATAGATTGTTATATCATGGATAGAGATATATTTCAGATGATGGTGGATAGATTGTTATAACATGGACAGAGATATATTTCAGATGATGGTGGTTACTGCAAAAATGAAAAACCTTCTGGACATTACTACTTGGGACTTAAGGGAACATTCGAGTACAACACAAATAATTGGACTTTATATTCAAGCCTCAGAGCAGAACTATTGGTTACTGAAGTGTTCCATAAGCCCTTGACCTCAAACGGTGAGAGAACGTTTTCAGATTTGTATTTTTTAGCTATAAAAGGTTCATTAAAAATTAGAATTATTTTTGAAATATGTATTTCATCCTCTTTTGTGCACTGATGTAAGTGATTGTCGACCTACTTCTTTATTTTTAACATGCTGTGCTGCCATAAATTAGTTTTTGTGTGTTGCTTATATTAATTTCCTGTACTTTTAAGCAAAGTAAAATATGTTACACATTCCGAACTTCACTTTGATAGCTGTTGGTAAAACTTAGCACATAGAACAGCGGTTCCCAACCTGTGGGTCGTGACGGGTTTTCTGGGGGTCGCTGTCAAGTCTCATATTTATAGTATAGGGATTTAGTTTTGCTCTCCGCTTACTTCAGTACACAAGAAACGCCACCAGTATATAAACGTTCAATGGTTTATTCCGTTCCGTTACACAAACTGGCTGTTTTTCCTAGAACAGCAAATATATCTTTATACAACTGCTGTACAACTGTAGTATACTCAACAGTCTCCGTGACTGGCTATCTCATGTACAGCATACGAGTAGGGCTCTATACACAACTCGCTGTACAACAACTGTAGTGTACTCAACAGTCTCCGTGACTGGCTATCTCATGTACAGCATACGAGTAGGGCTCTATACACAACTCGCTGTACAACAACTGTAGTGTACTCAACAGTCTCCGTGACTGGCTATCTCATGTACAGCATACGAGTAGGGCTCTATACACAACTCGCTGTACAACAACTGTAGTGTACTCAACAGTCTCCGTGACTGGCTATCTCATGTACAGCATACGAGTAGGGCTCTATACACAACTCGCTGTACAACAACTGTAGTGTACTCAACAGTCTCCGGGACTGGCTATCTCATGTACAGCATACGATTAGGGCTCTGTACACAACTCACTGTACGACAACTGTAGTAGTCTCCCTGACTGGCTATCTCATGTACAGCATACGAGTAGGGCTCTATACACAGCTCGCTGTACAACAACTCCACATACTCTTATATCACAGGCATAGCGCCCTCTGTCCGACCCGACCGATCTTGGGCTCTGCTCAACCCTCTGCAACTGAGTGTCCGCTGTCACAACTCTGGTGTCTCTGACCTCTCTCGTGTCCTCTGATCACACACCCACTTGATCAGAGTTCACTACAAACATCACCGTAAACTGGTGTTCACTCCAGGCAACAAGCATTCACCCACAGTGATTCTCACATCCCAGACAGTCGCCAACTGTCGACTAAAAAAATATGCACTACAATACAAATTTTCTCTATTTTGTAAAAACTTTATTGAAAATGACTTATTTAAATTTCATGGGGGTCGCGTGTCAGATGGCTTTTATAAAAAGCGATCACCACCCAAAAAGGTTGGGAACCACTGATATAGACAATAACAAACACAAACACCGACAATACAAATATCACAACACTCTTTTCCTAACCCAACTTTCTTGTTAGGTCACAGCACGTCGTCGTGTAACCATAACGTCACCATTTGCTGTATTTCTATTATCTGTAACTATACATTAGCCAGGCCCTTTATAAACCTTCATTTTCAGTAAGGAACTCTTATTTATTAATTCATTTCACATTTCGTGCTGGGTTTTTCATAAAAAACAACAACCTTTGTGCTTTATAAAACATTTTTTTAGTTCGAAAAGCAAATTTAATTATTTAATATAAGTTGTTAAGCGATAAATATTCATTAGTTGCTTCTCACATATTAACCATTTTATCGAACTCTTTTAGAACCAATATAGCTATAGTACCTCATAGTCTCCTTGGATTTGTTCACTAACTTAAAGCCAGTGGCGTGGCGAGAGGAGAGCAAAGTGAGAAAATGCGCCATACGACACTATGTTATGGGCGGCCAATTTCTCGTTGTTAATTGAATTCAAAGAAAAACTTTTAAAGATAGTGGAGCTTTTTATTATTAAAATAATAGAATCCAAATAAGGAATCAGAAATCGGATTTTTTTTTAAAGAATAAATAGGCTGTTGTAACAGAAAAGTCAGTGGCAAGTCGTTCTTGTTAAATATTTAAAATTATTAAATCCTAGAACAAAGAATTTGGATTTTCATGGTATCAAAATACAAAATACACAAACAAATTGTGTAATCAAACAATAAATCGAAGCTTTATTAATTAACTGATACAAAAGTAAAGGCTCGACTAATGCCTTCGTTAGTACAAATAACTACACTCAACAAGTATTCAAATTATATTTAAATTATTTAAGACGTCCTAGATCAAGAAAGACAACACATGCTCACAGAGAGGACAATTCTAATGGATATAAATGCAAAATTCTGGAATTGATGAATCTGCCAGCAAATTACGATCCATTGTTCAATAGCATCACGAGGAGAGGGATAAAATAGTCAACTCAAAATTAAAGGAGCTCATTACAGTTTTAGAAGATACAGTTCGCCAAAATCGTCTTTCGGGCACAAGATACGACATATTATTCCACTGCATTCGATAGCTCTCCAAAGCTTTTAAATAAAGATAAAACAGTCCATTTGTGCGATGTCAAAAGTTTGAAAATCAGAGAGTAGATGTTGGAAAATGAACCTTTCAAGAATTTGTTGTAAACTAAAAATGCGTCTGCTTAAATTTCTAAAAAGATTTTAAATAACTTTGAAGATGATGGTTTTAAACAATAGACAGTAGAGACCCAACGTGTGTTAATACTTCTCCATAGCTGGAAAGTATTGAGTTCAAGAAAGACTCTAACGCATAAATTTCAATTTCAAATTAGTACTTTGCTCAAACAGTTCATTAACCCTGATTTGTTTATATGCTGCTCTATTGATTTCTTTTAAACCTTATCTTCTTTACCAGGTATTTTATTCCAATATTTTTATCCAGCTTTTGATGTAATTATTTAGTTACACTAAAAAATGTTACATAGTTTTTGACCTAATTTTCAGCCCAAATCTTCTTCTCTAGAATGCGTTTCAGATAGGTTCGACTGTGAACGGTCAAACTTATGTATAGACGACAGCCTCCTGTGTAACGGATACGACGACTGTGGTAATGACCACGATGAGGTGGAAGGATGTAAACTCAGCACGGGGACCATCGTCACAATCGTCTTAAGCGTGACAGGAGTTATCACCACTTGCGTCTTCTTATTGGTGTGCGCGGTCAGGAGACTACGACGACGTTATTGAACAGCGGACCACTTGCGTCTTCTTATTGGTGTGCGCGGTCAGGAGACTACGACGACGTTATTGAACAGCGGACTTGTAGAATAGTCTAATGGAGTCAGGAGACTACGACGACGTTATTGAACAGCGGACTTGTAGAATAGTCTAATGGAGTCAGGAGACTACGACGACGTTATTGAACAGCGGACTTGTAGAATAGTCTAATGGAGTCAGGAGACTACGACGACGTTATTGAACAGCGGACTTGTAGAATAGTCTAATGGAGTCAGGAGACTACGACGACGTTATTGAACAGCGGACTTGTAGAATAGTCTAATGGAGTCGCTACTGAGAATGGGTCAACAAAATTCTGGAAGCATAAATATATTCAATTCAAGAGATTGCTGTTAATAAAAATTGAAAAAGTAATCATCCAGCTGGTAATTGATTAAATTTTTTTAAATAAAAAAAACCCCTTAGTTTCAAAGCCGTTTAAAGTGTTTCTCAAAATAATCGGAATTATGTCCTTGACCCCAAGCCACAAGGGGGGTTGGGGGAGGTTGAGGGAGATCTATTCCGTGATAGGTTTATGGCTAAGAGAAAACATCGTCGGAAGAGTTTTAATAACACATGTCTAAAAAAACTGCTTTGTGGGATGTGAAATAAAAGACATATCGTGATACTCACGTTTAAAATGGAATTACGAAATATTCAATATTTTAATATATTGGTATTATTTGTATTTATTTATTTATTTATATTGATGTAAATATTTGGCAAATGATTATATTAAAATTTACAAACATAAATAACGATATTTGATTTTTAAACAATTTTTTTAACGTTTAATTATTATGATAAAAATGCTTACTTTTAAAAAGAAGAATAAAATTATCCAACATTAAAAATGTTTATTGTTATTGAGAAAACATTCATTAGTATCTCTACAAAAAACTTTGTAAAAATGGGCTAAGAAAAATGAGCACAGTTTGGTGCAGTGGTTACATATTAACTTGGCAATAAAAGATTTATTCTTAAACGTTTGCTAACATTCCACCTATGCCGATAGAGTATTATGGAGTCGGTGGCAAACTTTACATAACGATAACATTTATTTTACTGTAACCTTTGTAAAGGGAAAGTATTATGTTCCTGGTATATGTTAAATAGATTCTTAATTTTTTAGTTCTTAATTTAAGGCCCGTCTCAAGAATGTCCTAACTAACCGATTAGTCCGATAGTTATATACTTCTGGCAATGTTTATCAGAAACATGTATATAATGTGTATTGTATAGGCCTACACAACACAGCGTGGTAAGCCCATCTCATAATTAACCGATTAGTCCAATAGTTTTTAGTTCCGGCAGCGCCACAATGTTTATCAGATATATAATGTGTATTGTGTACACAACACAGAGTGGCAAGAACATTTACTATTATCAATTAAATATGAACCCTTACCACTGAATTACTCACCGTTTGACGCACATTTATAATATAGATGATGCAAACGTTCTATAATAAACCAAGATAAAATTCACGATTTGTAATGAAATTTGAAATATCTGAAACATCTCGCTATAGTTTTGTGGAATAGATATAGAATGTATGTGTGTTTGAGTATATATGTGATTACCTGGAAGAAGTTTGTCGCTGTTGTTTTTGACATAACAACATAGTCAATATACTGAAATTATAACATTTTTAAATCACAACTTTTTGACATGTGTACATTGTAATGTCATCATATGTCAAACTTATATATGTTTTACATTGAATGCAGTCAGTTTTTATATGTGTTTAAATATTTTATGTGAAGTGGTGTGAGCCCTTCTACTTCCTGGGGGTACAGCGCGATATAAATTATTAATATTATTATTATTATTATTTCTTTTAATCAAACTTTAAGTTTTTCATAACTTTAAGTAAAAGATATTTTATTTTTATTTTACATTCTTAAATTGAATTTCAAAAAAAAATAATTTAGAAGAGAATCATAATAAAACTATATAATTTGCAATTGTCACGCAAGTCAGTCAGTCTGTCCTGACGCTACTAATTTTAGAATGCAGGGAAAACCAAATTACTGCACCAAAGCATCAAAAGGTATGCAAATTAAATATGCACTGTAAAAAAAAATTATATGACGTAATTGTTTTTCGCTCATATTTTAATTTTCGAAAAGGGAACATTGTAAAAAGAGAATTAGATGATGGTTAATTATAAAATCAAAAAATGAAGGGGACGCCGTAGGCGCCCTGCAACCCCTATTATAAAATTCTTTGTGTACATTTCAGAAAGTTTAATATTTCGTATTTATCAAACAAGGATAAGTTAGTTGGGCTTTTGAAAAAGGTCGGCGCCGTAGGCGCTCTAAAAAAAGTTCATTTTTTAATAAAATAAATAGATTTCAGCTGAAAACTTCTGTCATTTTTGACGGGTGTACGCTAGTTATACATAATTTGCAATGTATGTCACGTCTGTCTGTCCCGTCTGTCTGTCCGTGGCGCTACTAATTTTAGAAAGCAGCGCACCAAATAACTGAACCAAATATAACTCTTTTCGAACGTAAGCATAAAATTGTTCAATAGGGAAATAAATGAATAAAATAAAAATAAATAAAATAAATGAAAGTACTGTATTACGTTATTTTTTAATCTTATGTGTATTTATTTTGAAAACTTCCGTCATTTTTGACGGGTGATACACTAGTATATAAATATGTATGTATTATTTCTAACTTGGTTATCTTATCTTATCTTATCTGTTTACAGACGCTCCTTCTATACAGAAGATTATTGCGTCCTACGCTTATCTATGGTTTGTGTTTAGTCCTGCATTTTTATTAGAGATTTAAATGTTGATAAAGTGTTGGTTTTCCTGGATTCTTCAGGCAACCCATTCCACGCCCGAATTCCGGACGGGAAGAAGGAAAACTTGTATGTGTTTGTTCTTGCATACGGAATAAGAAAGGTGTTTTTATCCTTATGTCTATCTGAGGGTTGTATTAAGTTATCTTTGTGTTGTATTTCTAAATTAGAATTAATTGCTTTAGGTATGATTACTACTTTGCTCTTGGTTCTTCTATCCTCTAGTGTTTCAATGTTTAATTATTTAACTAATGGTGTTATTCTTGTCAGTTTCGAATATTCTCCAGTAATGAATCTGGCAGCTCTTTTTTGAATTTGTTCTAGTTTATCAATGTTTTCTTTGGTGGATGGGTCCCAAACAGAAGATGCATATTCTAGTACAGGTCTCACCAAAGTGAGGTAGCATTTTAGTTTTATATCTCTATTACATTTGTTAAAGTTTCTTTTTATAAAGCCTAAGGTTTTGTTTGATTTTTTAATAACTTCATTGACATGGGGATTCTATGATAGTTTCTCATTTATTAAGACTCCTAAGTATTTTGCATTTTTAGTTTGGGTCAGTTCTTTTCCATGAATGTAATATTTTGAATTTATTTGTTTCTTTTTCTTTGTTACTCTTAACAGTTGACACTTTTCTGGGTGGAAAGACATACTCCAGTTAGTTTCCCATTTTATCAATTCATATAAGTCTTTTTGTAAAATTTTGCTATCTTGTTCTGATTTAATTGTTCTATAGATTATACAATCATCAGCAAATAACCTAACTTTTGTACCTGTTGAGATGTTGTTGGGTAAATCATTTATATAAATTAAAAAGAGTAAGGGACCTAGCACAGTTCCTTGTGGAACTCCTGAGTTAACCTTTATTGGTGCAAATTTAGATCCATTAATTATTACAGTTTGCTCCCTGCCCAAAAGGAAGTCTTGGATCCAGTGATGTAAGGAACCTGAGATTCCAAAGTAGTTAAGTTTTTACGGCGAATTGGTTATTTATAAATATATTTTCCTCTACTTAAATGTCACAGACTCATCAATAACGTTGTCAAAACTTGTTTTCGCCAATGTTTTATTTGAATAATATAAGTAGAAAAGTCACTGAGACTATCATGGCCAATCAGCCTTCGAAAATACTACAACATTTTCTTAATGATCTATTGCTAATAAAATGTGTAGGAAAATACGCAGATTTGAAAATGTCCTTGTCATAAAACAGCATAAAACCAAGAAGATCCAAAAGAGTTTCCGGTTGGGCGTAATTTCTGTTATCCCTGAGCTGCATTTTGAAATATTCAAGTTGTATAAAAAATTTGTGGCCATGGATGTAATTGTCGTAAAACTTGTAAAAATATGTGAAATTACGAAGAAATACAAGAAATAAACACAAATTAAAATTAAATGAATATATTAAGTTACAATTTAATAAGCATTTCGTTGATGGTCTGGATCACTTGTGATTTCAGGCGTTATAATAGATCATTTTGATCATATTTTCAGAAGCCTTACTTGCTCATACAGTCCTAAATGGAGAGCTTTCAATCCAGGTTGTTTCAGCTTCTCGCTGTACTGTGGTATGATTAAAAATTTTAGCCGAAATTTTGAAAGACTGGATGCGGTGGAAGGCAGACATCATAGATATGGAAGATTAATACATCATCTTCAGTGCCACCAACACATATATTATGTGTACACACAACTACCTTCCTTGCTATCTTCAGTGCCACCAACACATACTATCTGATGTGTACTCACAACCGCCAATCACATATTTACTCTGGTGTGTATCCGACATCGACGTACACTCTCTAAATTCCACAAGCCGTAAATCCACAAGTACACGCTCACATAATCTAGTGAGACATTTGTATGCGCGAGGTACAAAAAAAATAGGGACAGAATACTTCAATTACTTTTACAAAACACAACACAAATTCTGGGGAAATGTCCTATCTAGTCTGGTACCAATGGCGTTATAACTGCACCAATAATCACTAACAAATCTGTTTGAAAAAATCACGCATGCTAGTTTTTTTTTAAATACCAATGACTAACGTTTCTCTTATCGCTCGCTGTGTGTGTTCTTTGATAAGGTCAGTCAGGAACTGTGGTCTTAGTTCTTTTTAAGGGAATAAAAATGTATTCGATAAGACACCAACTGGGTGAGTTATCATGCTCTTTAATAAATCATACACATATTCCAATTTTCTTTTAAAAGATCCAGACCAGATTATAAATAAAATGTCCTGGATTAGTGTTAACGCTAAGTAATATTATCCAATAAATATTGAAATGTAAACATAGTTAAACATTGTCTGATTCTAGAGAGCCATAAATGGACTTTTAATTTTTAATATATTCGATTTTTTATGCAAAGAAGTTACTGTTTTATCTTTTGTTGTCTGTTTTGTGTTATGTTTTTGTTCTTTTTTCATCCCTTGCATGTTATTTAACTGAGCTTGAAATGTCTTAATGGATCACTGATGTTTGAAGTTTGTATCTAAATTATTCTTTTAAAATTTGATTGTTGTTAATACATCAATAGTTCAAAATTTTTTGTTCTTTACAAATTAGCGGAGGTTAAGTTACAAGGGATTTCGAAGTTTTCAATTGATAAAATGCAAGGATGTTTAAATATCAATTAAATGTTATATTGTTTAGACATCACTAAAATTTCTGAAATTTAAATATAAAGGGACGGTCAATTTGTTGTAATATAAATTTCAGTTTTTTAAGATGTAAATGATATGAGAGCTATTTTAGATATCAGTCAAATGTCGAATTGTCCAGGTATCAATGAAATATCGAGTTCTTTAGATGTTGTTGAAACTTATATTGTTTCGTATCTACTAAATGTCGGGTATTTTGAAAATTAATAAAATATCATTTTATTTATTTACAATTGAAATGTTTTATTTTTAAGATATCATTAAATTATCAGATTGTTGAGAGATCAATGAAAATGAAGATGTGTCTTTACAAATCTGTTCATTCTATTTATGTGATATATTATAAACATTTTTTTTAACTTCATGGTTTACAATCATTTAACTTTTTTAAATTATTTTTTTTATCTTTTATTTTTTGCTTAAGCGTCTATAAAGAAATTAAAAGATTTTTTAAATGACATTTTTTTCTCCTAAATAGGCTTTATATAATATTATTTTTAACATTTTATATTTTCCTAATGTAAGCCATTTAAAATAAATATATATATAAAAAAAACTATTGGGTTTTTCCTATCGATTAGATTAATTTAAGAAAAAACCGTGCGGTTACTTGTTTTTTCACAATTGTATCTAGATCTATATCGAAACGTAGTTAAAAAAGTAATTTTATTATTTAATTTATTGTGAGATGTTCCTGAGAATTCTATAGTATAAAATTTTGCAAAATATCCGTTATTTTTAGACTGTTATTAATGGGACAAGTTTTTAAATATATTTTAAATATTTATTTGTTATAGGATACAAAGTTCAAATTGTGACGACAGTGATTGCCTTCTATTCTTATTTATTTAGTTTTTTGCCATGTTATCATCTTTAAAATAAATTCACTTCAGTTTGTTCACTTCATTCATGATTCATGAGCTGATCTAAACAGATTCATCTGACGAATATCCGATTTGAATTGCGCATATTTGAAAGGGTTTTTTTTTGTCATGATTTCTTGCCAAGCGTTTCGTCCAAGGTTCTTGGTCCACTATTTATAAAGTGAACACTTTATTTCGAAAACCCTATCTGACGTCAGCCTGTATAGTGTATAGGATATTTTTTGACGTTAGGAAACATAATTTTAAATGCTGGTATGATAAGAGTGACATATTTCACCGCCCAGGTCCATCTGACTAGTTGACTGAAGTTAGGGGCGGGGCGGCATATCCACAGTGGTTCATTGTATTTGATTCCAAAAACATGCATTTAATTAATTTATTTTTTTATCCGTAAAAAGTGTAGGTAAATCTGAGCTAAAATATTTTTATTTAGATATTTTTATTGCTTTACTGAAAATAACGTGTTTCTCGTATTTAATGGCAACTTAATCCTGTTAGATGTAAAGGTCATTTTAGAGTAGGTCCGTACAGGACGTCACATGTTAAAATGGAAGAATTGCATTTACGGCCAACTGTATTATTGTTTAGTGAAACATTAGAGTCACTAAACTCTAACGACGAGAGCTGTACTCTTGTGTGTTCAGGTTTAGAACACTTTTGCTCTTTTGGTTGTCATTTGTGTTTCTGGTGACCATCATGTTTCTCTTTCAATTTTCTCGTTCCCGGTTCCTTCTAGAACAACCTTCTACATAATTTAATAAATTTGAGAACTAAACAAACAAACGAACAAAAATGAAAAAGAAAAAAAGCAACAGAAAAACCCCCAGCTCACCAGCATCTGCAAAGGGAAAAATATTTAAACGATAACGAATTAAATTTGAACAGATTGACTGATTGATATATTAGTTGAAAACATCAAATGTTTGTATTAAAAAACTCATTGACGAAGGAGTACATTTCGTTCTTTCAATTGTACTTCTTTCGTCTGTTTTAACAACAATATATTGTTATAGTTAATGTTGGGTACTTACTGGCGCTAGTTACTGATATGCGAATAAGTTTGTCTTTTAATAAAATGTGTTGAAATACAAAACACATCAACATCACATCAACACAACACGAAGATTTATAAATCTCCATCTACATGTTCAACACAACTTTATTTTTAAACGTTATTTCTGCCCAAACTTGTGTTAATAAAACGTTTAAACTCTGGTGACGAATATCGCTATAAATAATAATAAGTCAAGCAACCAACATTTTGCCGACGCCATGTACTTAAAAAATTGTTCAGGAAATACCCAGAGTTTGGTCAAATGCTGCGTGTTTGTAAAATGGTTAAACAAACACTAGGTAACTTGAAAACTTTTTTTTTCTTGTTAAAGCTGCCAAATTGTGGGGAGGGGGTATGTTGTCCTTGGTGAGGTGTAAACGTTAGGGGTTTAAGTATGTTGCGGACAACAAGGGTTGAGATTAAGGCGCATTATAAAAGGAGTGGTTATAAGAATATCAGTGGACTAAAAAAATCATTTTTAGGCTAAAATAGAAAAAGGCAGCGAAATTTAATGAATTGTTTGATAAAACCTTTTCTTTAGCAGATAAGACAGAATAAGTAAACACGTTTAACTAAACAGGACATTTAAGTAAATGACCTTCATTTAAAAATGCTATTATTACAGTAGAGCAGCTGTCAACACGAATAAAATGGCATACTGCCTATTAACATCAATATCTTACTTTGTGGCCATATGTTCTTTGACTGGCGCTAAACACTATCCAGAATTCAGTAAGTAGGGATATCATGAATTATTTATGTTTATAATATTATAACGTCTTATTGGTCTCTTTTACACTATAAAATGTGTGTTTAAGTTTCAGTTGGATCTGTCATGAAAATTTTGTTGGTTGTGTGTATTAAGATATTTTTAAAAAAATAGGAGTTTATGAACTGGGTTGTTTTGTTTTTGTTGTTTTTTTTTGGGTTAAAGTTACAGAATTTCATTTTTCAGTCAATCTCAACAATAACTGTGATGGGAAAATTGTTGTTGACGGTGACGTCGTAATCAAGATCTACAGCTACTTCCAAAGGCCTGCCTGCAAGGTCACCATCGTTCCTGAATATGGCAGCAATCTGTTGGCAAGTTTTCGTAGCTACAGCATCGACCGTGTCCGAAGTTTTGTTGGCCTCTTGTCCGACTGCCCTGAGTCTGTGCAGCTTACTTCATCAAATAATAAATTACTTGGTACGTATAAATGCTTAATTTCTCCAATATTAAATTACTTGGTATGTATAACTGCTTAATTTCTCCAATAATAAATTACTTGGTACGTATAACTGCTTAATTTCTCCAATAATAAATTACTTGGTACGTATAACTGCTTAATTTCTCCAATAATAAATTACTTGATACGTATAACTGCATAATTTCTCCAATAATAAATTACTTGGTACGTATGTCTCGTTACTGCCTCCAGTAGTAATATATGATGTACGTATTGAAGAAAAGTGTCTACACTTTTAATTTACTTAGTACATGGCTACGTATGGTGGATGATTTACACAAACACACACACACACATAAAAACACATGTGAAAAATGTGCTTCACGCATTCTATAAAGTTGTTGAATATCAAACATTGAAAAGATGGATGCGGAGTAGCATTACAACGAAAAATAAGTTGATTTCTGTGCAGAGAAACAAGAATCAAATGTAACACGGCTTGAACTGTGTCACGGGGCCAAACGTCATTAGTTCCTAAATGGATCTTTGACTTTTTGTGTATCATGGATAAGTGTGTGTAACATGGATAAGTGTGTGTATCATAGATAAATAAGTTTATAATAACTAACTCAGTTTATAGTGGGAGCAAACTTTATAAATCTTTTAATCGCTGCAAGATGGATGGATTAAGACTAGTTATGTATAAAATGTCTAGATGGTTGTATTGTGATTTTTTGGTGATTGTAATGTAGCTAGATGCGTTCAACATGGGTATATTGATGTAAAGTGTCAAGTTGGTTGTAAATCGTAGATAGGTGTATAGATTCTAGATTTTTATAACATGGATAGTTTTGTCTTCAGCGTCTAAATGGGTGTAACGTGAAAGAAGGGTGTTCATTGATACAGATATATTTCAGATGATGGAGGATACTGCAAGAATGTAAAGCCTGCAGGACATTACGACTTGGGAAACATTGGAACCTTCGAGTACAACACGAATAATTGGACTTTATACTCAAGTCTAAGGGCTGAATTGTTGGTTACTGAAGTGTTTCAGAAGTCATCGCTCTCAGAAGGTGAGAGAAAGATTTCAGATTTGTTTGTTTAGAAAAAAATACAACAATACTAACTAAATCTCTACTTAGATGTGTAAACTAACTTTCAGCTGGCAGTAAACAATCCTTCACAAATACACACACTAATATTAGGGGTGGGGGGTGGGTTTCTGTCATATAATGTTTTTAACCAGTGCCAAAAATATATTTCATGATATTAGGCCTGGTATTGATTTTTTTAATTGTTCGATTGATCGGGAAAAAATTTAATCGATTAATCGATTAATTTCGATTAATTATAACTTTATAATGCGCATAGATCCCGTTAAGTCACGATTTATTATTTCGCAAAATCGGTTAAGTCACAGTAATTCCATGGCTCCAAAATTTTGTTACGCATCACAACAAATTCGTTCTGCTATGTAAGAAATAAGGAAGAAAAACCTTTTTGTTTACGTATAAGTATTAATAATATTATTACGAGAAAAAGTATTTAAGTCTCAAAAAATACAAATTATTATCAATAAATTGAAGAAAAAAAAGATATTATAAATATTTTAAAATTTTTTAAAGAGATGTTAAACGATCAAATTAATTTAAATCGATTAAAATTTATAACGATTAATCGATTAATTAATCGTTAATTTCCGCAGCCCTACATGACATGTTTTTAACGTCCTTATTGTCTTTTACTCTTAAACCTCATCTTTTTCCACTAAGTATTTTAATTAAATATTTTTAAAAATTAAATTCACCTTTTAATTTAACCATTTCGTTAACCTAATATTTGAACCTAGTTCCTAGATCTCCAAACTTTCGCTCACAACAACGCTTTATTTTAGCATGTTCCTATGATCAGTTGGACTGTCAACGGTCAAACGTCTGTGTAGACAACAGTCTTAAGTGTAACGGATACGACGACTGTGGAAATGGCCACGACGAGGCGGACGAATGTGAACTTAGCACGAAGAGCATCGTCGGCATCGTCATTGGAGTGGCAGGAGCTATCACCATTGTCGTCATCCTAGTGGTGGTCGCGGTCAAGAAAATAAGAAACAAGTGTTGTTGAACTGCGGCTTTGTGGAATACTTTATTGAATTCTTTAGCTGAGATGAGGACAAGAAAATAATGGTTGCATAAATGTATTCAATTCAAGAGATTGCTGTTAATACAAATGGAAAGGGAAAGTATTCAGCTGGAAATTGATCAGAATTTTTTTTTAAAAAGTCAACTAAATAAGTTTCAAATTTATTTTAGGGAGTTGGTCTCAAAGTAAGCGGTATTAAGGCCTTGACCTTTCCCACAATGGTATGAACAAGGAGAGTCGAGAGTGTATAGCTTGCAGAAAATATGGTCGGAAATGGTCTGAGAACCACTGGTCTACAAAACTGCTTCGACTTCGTGGGATAAAGTGGCGTCACTAGGGGGGTGCGAGGGATGCAGACTACACCGGATGACACCATCACAAGGGGTGACACCAAAATTTAAATTTCTGTATGTTCCCGTAATTTGTCATTGGAAGACTCTGAGAAATTCTATGAGTTAAGTCACGAGGGGGTGACACCATAAGCTACCGGGTGACACCTACCCTGGTGACGCCTCTGGTGGGATGTGAAATCCAAGACGTATCGTGAGTTGCAAGTTTACATGGCAATTATTTTATACAAATATATATTTATATATTATTTTTATTTATTTATGTTGGTGTAAATCTATATATAATTCTCTTCGTGGTCGGACCCTGCGAGACACCAAGCTGCAAGTATGTTCAACAGATACTAATTTTAGAAAGCAGCGCACCAAATTACTGCACCAATGCATCAAAAGCTGTGCAAATTAAATATGCCTGTAAAAAAATTATATGACGTCATTGTTTTCGCTGATATTTTAATTTTGTAAAAAGGGAACAATGTAAAAAGTTATAAAATACTTTGTGTACATTTCAGAAAGTTTAATATTTCGTATTGATCAAACAAGGACAAGTAAGTTGGGATTTTGAAAAAGGTGGGCGCCGTAGGCGCCCTAAAAAAGTGCATTTTTTCAAAATAAATAGATTTCAGCTGAACACTTCCGTCATTTTTTACGGGTGATACGCCGCGGGTCTCTCCAGAGTTCCTTCTTTTCATTCACTCACAGTCTTTTGCCCAAACCCACCCCATTTTGACAACTGTGTCTTTCAGGAAGTCTTAAACCGTCACTTAATCATTAGCAGCGTAGGCTACGCCGCGGGTCGGCTAGTATTTTATATAACGATAACATTTATTTTACTGCAACTTTTGTAAAGAGAAAGCATTTTTTCGTGGTTTGTTAAATAGATACATATTTTTGTTAGGGGCCGTGATGTCACACATTTATTATTTTTAGCATTTTTTAATAATTTATTTAAATTTTTTTAGTAGAATTTAAATAGCTTTAAAAAAAATTTCAAAAATTTTGTGAAACATTATAATTAGTTTTATGTCAAAATAGCATTGAAATGTGTATCTCCTGAATGTGTTGTTCATAAATCTGAATTGGATACAGCAGGACTGATATTGAAGGATCAGGAATGGTTTGACAATCATGTTCGCACCATGCCAATATTTCACTCAAATTGTTGTTAAATATCAGGACATGAAATGTTGCGACAAAGCCCGAAGCTCATATTTTAACGTTTTACCTTAAAGATTCTTCCCTCCTCCAATCCCAATCAACCAAACAAATGATGGACTCAAAGCTTAAGAGAGAGCAGATGCAGATTCTCATAAATTTCCTTCCTTGTTTGTAGCACAAACTCTCAAATTTGATGAACTTATGCCAAGATCAACAGGAGCTTTCAAAGTACAACCATATGATTACCAGCTTATTTGATTGACTTTGCAAAGTATATCACTCATATTTTTCCTCACAAACAATGTTGAAGAAACATACAGGACAACACAAAACTCGGGCTCAGGAGAATGTGCCCACCCAAACTGTTCAAGAATCAACTCAGGTAAAACGCATCCGTCCTTTGAGAATCACTTCTATAAGTCAAAGAGAACCAATGGCAGCTATTGCCAGAGGAAAAAATGCACATACATAGGCTGTTGAGTGGCTAGATGAGGACGAGTTGATCTGTCTGCAAATATCCTTCCAGGAAACGATGATTGCGAAAGATTGATGTCAGTCGTAACTATGGATGAACACAGATGATGTCCAGTGAATATTTTTGAATGAAATATAATTCATAGGACCATAATAAACAGATTAAATATAGCATAAAAGTTGGTCACATAATTTGTCAATCTAGTCTTTTTTTTTAGTCAAATTGTTTTGTTTCCTTTTTATTATGTAATTTTAAAAATCCGGCTTCGGCAGGATTTCACTTCATAAATCCGGCTGGCCGGTAGATCCCTAATTTATATATATATTCATAATCATAATGGCCCCTGAAAATCCGGAATCCAGCCATTTTAACAAATCTGATTCCGGCTCCAGCCGGATTTCACTTCATAAATCCGGCCCACTTCAGCTCCAGCCGGATTTCAAAATTTTGAATCCAGTACATCCCTACTTTTAAGGGGAAATTTTATATTTTAATACAATTTAATAGTGAAGTGTATTTTAAGTATTAAATTAAATATTTTAATTAGGTGTTAAATTTTGGAAAGTGTGACGTACTTTAGGGGGGGGGGTCCCGAGATTTGTGACAGTTTGTGACAGGGGGGAGGGGGGTCAAAAATGGTCAAAAACAGCGTGACGTACTTTATGGACGGCCCCTTACTTCAAAATGTAAGGCAAGCCTCAAGAATCTCCTAACTAACCGGTTTGTCAAGTATTTATTGACTTCTGGCAGCTCCACAATGTTTATCAGATATGTAATTTGTATGTGTTTTAGGGCTGTCAATATTGTTGAAAAAAGCTGCCCAGGTACCCGTCCAAAATTTGAACGGGTGCCCGGGTTACCCATTCGAAATGCCTCAAAATGTTCGCCGTCATGTCGACTATCAGCCTTATACTTACTTCTTTGTTTATTATTGAAATGCAAAATTAGATTTAATGAATCAGCATTGTAAAAATGATGAAATTGAAATACTACTGTAGTACAGTGACCTAAAACAATGAGCTGTGTGGTGGCTAAACAAAGTCTTATAAAGATAAAGAGCGGTAATCGATCGTATGATGACATGGCGGGTTATTTCTACTTCATAGCTGACAACTGTTGTAATCAACAAAATTTTCCGGGTCTTACCCCTACTGAGTTGACAGCATTTATTTTTGTTACTATAGTGAAAATCATTTTTTTAAATTAAAAAAACAACAAAAAAACAAGAATATACCAACAAGAATATACCAACAAGAATATACCAACAAGAATATACCAACAAGAATATACCAACAAGAATATACCAACAAGAATATACCAACAAGAATATACCAACAAGAATATACCAACAAGAATATACCAACAAGAATATACCAACAAGAATATACCAACAAGAATATACCAACAAGAATATACCAACAAGAATATACCAACAAGAATATACCAACAAGAATATACCAACAAGAATATACCAACAAGAATATACCAACAAGAATATACCAACAAGAATATACCAACAAGAATATACCAACAAGAATATACCAACAAGAATATACCAACAAGAATATACCAACAAGAATATACCAACAAGAATATACCAACAAGAATATACCAACAAGAATATACCAACAAGAATATACCAACAAGAATATACCAACAAGAATATACCAACAAGAATATACCAACAAGAATATACCAACAAGAATATACCAACAAGAATATACCAACAAGAATATACCAACAAGAATATACCAACAAGAATATACCAACAAGAATATACCAACAAGAATATACCAACAAGAATATACCAACAAGAATATACCAACAAGAATATACCAACAAGAATATACCAACAAGAATATACCAACAAGAATATACCAACAAGAATATACCAACAAGAATATACCAACAAGAATATACCAACAAGAATATACCAACAAGAATATACCAACAAGAATATACCAACAAGAATATACCAACAAGAATATACCAACAAGAATATACCAACAAGAATATACCAACAAGAATATACCAACAAGAATATACCAACAAGAATATACCAACAAGAATATACCAACAAGAATATACCAACAAGAATATACCAACAAGAATATACCAACAAGAATATACCAACAAGAATATACCAACAAGAATATACCAACAAGAATATACCAACAAGAATATACCAACAAGAATATACCAACAAGAATATACCAACAAGAATATACCAACAAGAATATACCAACAAGAATATACCAACAAGAATATACCAACAAGAATATACCAACAAGAATATACCAACAAGAATATACCAACAAGAATATACCAACAAGAATATACCAACAAGAATATACCAACAAGAATATACCAACAAGAATATACCAACAAGAATATACCAACAAGAATATACCAACAAGAATATACCAACAAGAATATACCAACAAGAATATACCAACAAGAATATACCAACAAGAATATACCAACAAGAATATACCAACAAGAATATACCAACAAGAATATACCAACAAGAATATACCAACAAGAATATACCAACAAGAATATACCAACAAGAATATACCAACAAGAATATACCAACAAGAATATACCAACAAGAATATACCAACAAGAATATACCAACAAGAATATACCAACAAGAATATACCAACAAGAATATACCAACAAGAATATACCAGGTGTTTAAAAATAATATTTTTAAAGTATGGTGAGAATAGGAGTATAGAAAGGAGTCAGTGAGTGTAATGGTGGGGGGGGGGCGCGTGGAGATTTGTTAAACAACATCGCCTCGTCTCAATCTGTAACAACGATGTGCGATGTATTTCAAAGCCAAAGTCAGGGTCATTTCTGTCATCTCCTGCCCATCCTAATAAAACACAACACCGTTAATTTTCCTTACTTGAACAATTCAAAGAACCAAACGAATTTTGTTGTATATGATTTTTGTTTATGTTTCAAGAAATAAAAAAGTTTATCAAACAATACAATACATGTTTGTTTGTCGGGACCGTGTTTTATTTCCGTTTGACAGTTGTTGTTTTTTTTAGCGTTTTCATGTTACACATATTTCATAGTATATATATAATACTAGCGTGTCACCCGTCAAAAATGACGGCAGTTTTCAGCTGAAATCTATTTATTTTGTAAAAAATGCACTTTTTTTAGGGCGCCTACGGCGCCGACCTTTTCAAAAGCCCAACTAACTTGTCCTTGTTTAATAAATACGAAATATTAAACTTTCTGAAATGTACACAAAGTATTTTATAATAGGGGTTGTAGGGCGCCTACGGCGCCCCCTATGTTTTTTTAATTTTATAATTAACCATCATCAAATCCTCTTTTTACATTGATCCCTTTTCCAAAATTAAAATACATATATGAGCAAAAACAATGACGTCATATAATATTTTTTTACAGCGCATCTTTAATTTGCACACCTTTTGATGCATTGGTGCAGTAATTTGGTTTTCCCTGCTTTCTAAAATTAGTAGCGTCACGAACAGACATTGCAAATTATATTGTTTAATTATATATTTCAAACGAAAAGTTTTAATTTGATAAATTATTCACAAGCCAAAATGTGAACACAGAAGAGCCACAGTTTGACCACCATTGGTATACACATTGCAGTAACATTTTCACGGGTACCCAGAGTAATTGCTCTGCAACGGATACCCGGACCCGTTGACAGGCCTATTATGTGTATTGTTTATCAGATGTATATTTTGTTTGTGTATTGTACACACAACACAGAGTGGTAATTATTATCTATTAAATATTTACCTTCATCACTGAATGATTCACCGTTGAACCCTTTATAAATAACCCAGGCGGGCTTTATGGAGAGGTATGATATAGATGACGGAAACGTTCCTAATAAACCTAGATAAAATTCCCGATTGGTAATATGTGCGTGTAGGTGGGTGGGTGTGTGTGTTTGTATGTGTATGCAATAAATATACATCGCTGTTGGTTTTGTCGTAAACATACTTAAATTTTAACTCTTTTTTTTAAATCACAATTTATTTGATTATTTACAGTTATGTCGTCACATGTTGTACATATGATATGTATGTTTTACACTGAATGCATTGATGATTATATGTCTAAAATATTTTTACTTGAAGCGCTGTGAGCCCAGCTACTTGCTGGGGTAAACCGCTATATAAATTATCAAATTATTATTTCATGTAATTGTGTTTTTTTAAAGAAATAGCAGATATATATACCATTCGGTAAACAAATAAATTTTAACTTCAATCTTAAACCGAAGTATTTTAAACGTGTAATGTCTTGTTTAGGCTGACGAAGCTCGGGTCACATGAATTTTAAAATGTATGTGGGAAAATAAAATGACATGAATTATAAAAGGTGTTACTAGGATTCTCAGACTTCCTTTAAAATATCAAATTTTCTCCACAAATCTACTCCCTATTTATTATTTAGGCCCTATACAATGGTTTTGGCAAGTAACCATATTAGGGTACTTATTGTTGTGAATGTTTCACATCTTGGTTATGTCAGTATAGATGTGAATATTGATATGCATGTTGATGTGAATGTTGATATGCATGTTGATGTGAATGTGGATATCCATGTTGATGTGAATGTTGATATGCATGTTGATGTGAATGTTGATATGCATGTTGATGTGAATGTTGATATGCATGTTGATGTGAATGTTGATATGCATGTTGATGTGAATGTTGATATGCATGTTGATGTGAATGTTGATATGCATGTTGATGTGAATGTTGATATGCATTTTGATGTGAATGTGGATATGCATGTTGATGTGAATGTTGATACGCATGTTGATGTGAATGTTGATATGCATGTTGATGTGAATGTTGATATGCATGTTGATGTGAATGTTGATATGCATGTTGATGTGAATGTTGATATGCATGTTGATGTGAATGTTGATATGCATGTTGATGTGAGTGTTGATATGCATGTTGATGTGAATGTTGATATGCATGTTGATGTGAATGTTGATGTGAATGTTGATATGCATGTTGATGTGAATGAGTTTGGGCATTGATAGTTCAGAAAATAATGAATGTGACCAATACTGACCAGCTGTATTCATCTTGTCCATTCTGAAAACAAATCCATTATAAGTATTTTTTTTTAAAAAGAGTCTTCATTAAAAAAAAATACAAACGCCCTTTCTGATTATTACCTTCTATGTTATTTATTACATATGTTGTAAATGAAACGCACAGACCATGCTGTCCTGTTGGACAAGTGAAGCCACGTTCATTGGCCACCGTATGTATACTAGGAGATTTTTTTGCATAAAGCCCAGTAACCTTTATAAATTCCAACTGACGGCAAGTACCCATCAGAGCTTGGTGGAATTAGCGACACCCTTAATTGAAGTATTAAATATATGTTAAGTATTAATTTAAGTATTTTAATCCGCTGGAACTATTTCCTGGCTTCACAGAGACTCGAACCCACGACTCTCGGTATGCCAGCCGAGCGCACACTTTATTGTCTTTAATAGTTGTGTTTCATGATGTGGCAAATTTAATTTTTCAATCTCGTCAGTTGTGACTGTGACCACCTGCCAGTTTGGCTGTACATAAATGTTCGATGAGGATTGTAATCATAAGTTTTATGATGGTGACATCAAGTAAATTGAGAATTGGAACACATTAGCTTTTAATATGGATAACTCATCATGGGGTGATATCCGGTCATACGAAGTAACTTCTACAAAGCGAGCAAACTATTTTTAAATCCTTTATATTAACTCGTGGCGTCTGGTTGCCCATAAATCCTTGGATCAATTTTTAACCCACTTCCCCATATGCTAGCGAGCTGAAATTTTGTAGGCAGACTCGTGGCGACAATAAAAACAATCTATCAAAATTTCATATCGATCGAATGTACTGTAAATTAATGAATTTTTAGATAATCTCTATGAAACATGTAATTTTTTGCGCTAGAATGTCGTATTATATTGAACAACCTTTTTAATATTTTCCTGTTGCGCGGTGCGATGCGTATTAGTATTATATTGCCCATACTTTTTTTACAATATAATCCCAATCTGTAAATGTAAATGCTAGTCTGTCGCGCGGTGCGCATTATATTATCAAGGAAATATGAACAATCCAGCTTAAAATCTTGGCGGTAATGGAATTAAGTTATTGTTTTATGTATATAGCCAAGTAGGCCAACCCATATCATGATGTCATCAAGTAGGCCAACCCATGATAAGACAATTATAAAACACCTTAAAAAGTGGGATGTCAGTGGTCCAAGGATATAGTAAAGCATTTTGAGGGATATTTCAAAGAATGTATAATAGAAAAAATATAAGGATATACATGTATTTAAATGGCACAATATCCAAGGTAGGAGAAAAAAAAACAGTACATAAAAAAAAAGTCAACTATGAAATACTTATTCTATATTGGTCATTTAATTTTCTGACTCTAATAATAGAAGAGTTTGAGAAAAAATTGTCATAATACAAATACAATGTTTACAATGCTTAATTAATGAGAAAACAACTATCACAATATCAATACAACATCATCTTTCATCATAAATTTAACACTTTTGAAGCTATGTTTCTCTCTGTGAATTAGCAAGGATTTAAAAATTATAGGTTAGAGATTATTTCCACTCTTGATTTGCCATACAGAAACAGAAGTTCATACACAATAATAGTCAACTGTAGAGTATGTTCCGACTGCATGTATCTGATACTTCAATGCAAGTCTTAGCCCATTTAAAAGCTTTTATAGATTTTATTACCTTCTCTCAACATTTTGTTCCACTAAAATTGTGTAATAAAAGACAAAACCATTCTTGTTAAACATTATCAAAGCTTTCCTTTATGACATTTTTTTAACTCTTACTTCCTAAATGAATATGAAGTTACAGGAGAAATAGAGTTATAATTATTATTATAATATTTTGTATCACTGTTATAAAAGATAAATTTATGTTGGTTTATTTTCCACACATTTTCTTTGAGGAGGCCATCCATATTATACCTAGTAAGAAATGTTCCATTTGGGCAACCTGCTTTGTAACACGTCTTTTGGACCTGCTTTGTAACACGTCTTTTGGACCTGCTTTGTAACACGTCTTTTGGACATCTCCACAACTATCTTTCAACCCCACCCCCTTTACACACAAAATTCATTTTCAGCAAACGTCATTAATTTGTTTTTAATCCATTTGACATCAGCTGGTCACCACAGTAGTTTCTATAATCTTCCCCGCAGCATTGGTTTCATTCGGCAAGCCTCAGATGCCAACATCAAGTGTGTCAAAATGATACTTAGATTTAAAAAATGAAGAAAAAAACGATAACTTCCCCAATTCCTCACAAATTAAGAATCTCATCAAGTCATCTGATGCTCACAATAAATAAATTTAACTTAAGACTCTTGGAAACTTTACTTCCTTCAGAATGTATGTATAATATAATAAAAAGGTTTTCATTAACACTACCCCCTTTTGTGCACTTATACTATATGGATGGCCCCCCTGAATGGTACATTAGGTCCCTAGGCAATCAGATTGGCGAGTGAGATGTAAATAAAATAATTTGTGTGAATTCTAAAATTTCAGTTTCAAACGTCTCATGACCAAAAATGATTGTTTCAATCTTATAATTTCTGTTTTGAGTCCAGGGTCGGTGATGTTGCTTTAAAAATTACTTCAAGTTTTTAAATGGCTGTTTAAATTTATGTCTGGTCATGAAACATTCTGAAATTTAGTTCAAATCTGACACTAAATAAGAGGAGAAAAAAAATGTATGTCTGATATAATTATATATATTTCTTACTAGAAAATGACTTAATGACACACAGTGTGGAATACCCCATATTTTGACATGTAGTTATAACAGTATGACAGCAATTATGAAACCATTGGAACACAATTTTCATGTTTGATTGTTTGAACAAGCCAATGAATATATCACTAAAGAAAACTGAAATTCCCATGTAAAACAGGAGCATAGTTAGTTCACTTTAAATAAATCAAAACACAAGCAAACATTTTGTAGCCGTCCGTCTGTTGAGTCCGGTGGCCAGCACTTACCCTTGTTTATTGAGCCTTGAGAAATTTGAATGTCTGTATTCAAGGGATTTTACAGATTAAATGTCCAACTCACATCCCAACACACAGAAAGAAAAACAAACCATGATTTATATTAAGCTCTCCTAAAAAAAAGCTTTAGATAAATTGATGTTTTTTCTTTGTGATGATTCTCTCACATGTGAACGAAAGTCTCACAACAATTTGTGTGTCTTTTATTCACATGTGTGTGTAGAGTTGTGAGGTGGGGGCGTGAGAAAAACGGGGGAGGGGGTGGTCGGGAAAGTATGATGGAGAGAAAGTAATTTCTTTTCTTCTTGTTTGAAATAATTTTGTCAATGATCTTATTTAACAATCCGCCCATTTAACCACATGACAACAAAAATTAATTTTTTTTATCATTGATTGTTGAAATGCAGATAAAGGAATCCCAAGCCTGGATCTGACCATGTTCATATTGGGCACCAACACAGGATCAATGAGTTCCATAAGGTGGTGGTGGTGGTGGTGGTCATGATTTGTGCACTCTTTTTTCTTGACAAGTTAATGCTGAATACTGGACAAGTATTTGTTTTAAATATAGAGACATAACGCTATGGATAAAACCTTAAAAATTGTTTATTGTAAATATATTTTATTGTAACAGTCTTTAGCAGAAGTGCATTACAGAGTTATCTTATTTATACGTGTGATAATATTAATAATATAATTAACAAAACTAAGTTTGTTACAAGTTAATGTAGGAAAAATAGCAATTGGAAATCATTTCAAATTTTTAAAAATTTAACCACACTTAAAATGGCAGCTGAGCTCTCTATAGAATTGGTTTTTGAAATTGATTGAACCATATAATTTTATCTAATTAACAAAATGTGAATTGTGAAGATGATTTTTATTTCCTATAACACTACTGTTTTATATATTTGATAAAAAAATATAAAATATATGTACTCATAAATCAGATCTATACTTTCTTCTTAGATGTGTAGCAACCTTTATATTGTTGTGACTATTTCATTGTTCTATCAATTTGCATTGGCTTTCCTATCATTGTGATTATCATATTGTATAGGCATTCATATTTTGTAGTATTATATTGTAGTGAATATCATATTGTATAGGCATTCATATTTTGTAGTATTATATTGTAGTGATTATCATTTTCAAAAAATGAAATGACCAACATATATCAAGCAGTTTTTTTTAATTCTTGCACAAAAAGGAAACATAAGCTTTAAAACTATATTTACAAAAGACTAAAAGGTTTACTTTTAAATTTCAGTTTAATTCAAATCGTTATCCAGTTACAAAAAATATTAACGAAATCTTTTAAAAGGTAAAGTACTTCTTATTAATGATTGCCGTTATTAATGTATAGAATTAATAGAATATAATTATTATCATTATGGCATGCCAAAGCATTTGCTTGTACATTTAGTTGGACAAAGCGCCAGTATATTTGAGCTTTATTTCTCCAGTTACAGATGTTTTCCGATATTTAAAAAAAACAACAGATAGTCCCTTTGTAAAACTTCAAATTGTAAACAGCTTTATGGCGATGTATTTTCAATAATTCAAAATGATATTTTTAAAATTATAACTATTCCTAACATATTTTATTGTTTTATTAGACTGCAAGGGGGTGCTGCCTGTAACCAAAGACTTTAAGATATAAGACTAAATTGGTGAAATACAACTTTTTATTCATTGCTATTGTAGCCCATTGCTATTGCAGATTGTTAAAAACATTTTTGTGGTACAAGAACTTCAGTACACTAAATGGCAGCAACAGCTATCAAAAATTGTCTTCTATTTGTACTAATTTGTAGGCCAACATTTTTCTATTATTATAAAAGGGACATTTCAGTGTTTGGAATATTTGAAAGATGCACATTAAGTTTTTTTGAAAAAAAGGCCTTTAAAAGTATTGTTTTTTAATTTGGCACCATTATTTTAAAGCCTATTTAATTGAGGAATAAAATATCAAGATGGTTTCTAAATTCTGTTTTTAGCAATTTTTATAGGAAGAAAAATCCATTTATTTTGATTAATTGATTACAAAACTTAAGTGTTGGTTATTGATTAGTATTTAAAGTAGATCATTTATTTTCCCATCTCCTCAATGATAGACATTCCAATGTTTCGATTCTAGTCCAGCTCTGACCCACAACCATGATACATTATGATAAAGAATCTCTTTTCAAAACTCATTTTCAACATTGTTTAAGAAGGATTGACACAATTTTTTTTCTACAGCCTTGATACAAGTAGATTGAATACTTGATGAATATGGTTTTAAACCTGTACTGGTGAAAATACAGAACCAACCCTGGACTAATTAAGTAAGAAAACTTTGACTTCATGAAAGATGTATTTTTAAATTTAGTGATGGTCAACTTTCAAAATTGTGTTAAAAATGAGTTTCTAAAGGAAGTATTTCATCACCACCAGCACCTAAAATAAAATTCTAATAAGAAAAATACCTTTTCAACCAAAATAAAAATAAAAATATTCTGCAGCAAAGAGTCACAAACTACTAGTCTCTCATGTGAGAAATTCCAAAATTATTTTTAAAATTTCATTAATGACTTAATGTTTCCGCATGATTAAATTAAAATTAATTATTTTAAATATGTGAAAGCTCTTTTCACAAATTGATATAAAATTTAAAACAATAATAATTCTACACTATTGAGTATATGATTGCCAATATAGAGATTACAGAAATTACAGCCAGGAGACTAATGAAGTTCATGCACTCTAAACTACATATCTAGTCACCAACAATGCTGGGCTCACACGGAGCTGTATATTATTCAAGATAAAGAAATCCTTTTCTTTTAGCTCACAATGTCATTGAACATTATTATGAATGAGGCTCAGCATTGTCAAGTGATCAAAATCTCTTTGTCCAGTGTTGCGCATGTGATACATCCGTCAAGATCCATTAAATTAAAATCATGTTTTCTTGCCTTGAGAGACTCAGCTTATTAAAAGCCAATCACAGTAACATTTGTGGCATTGCTATGTAAATGACTGTGTTGCATTAAAACTTAGTTTTGAGAAAGTTAATAATGGCCTATGTATATATAATGATGAGCTTGGGACTAGTCATGTTGTTCTTGAAACAGACCATGATAGCCTCGATGAAAGTCCTGATGGTCTTAATTTAATGCAGTATTATTTATAGTCATTATTAATAAACGACCATATTTATGTTTCTTGGCCACATACCGAAAATTACAAATACATTTTTTAAAAATCATCATTATAGTATTAATTCCTTCCGAAATCTAAATCAACTTTCATTTGTTGAGTAAAACTTGACTTAAAACAATTTAGGCTTCACTTTATTTATTGTTAAATGTAAAACCTCTCTACAAGAAAACATGATCTTACAATCTCAGTGGAAATGGAAAGGAGTGGAAAGAGGGGTTTTTAAAAGTCAGCGATTGGGTTGGAGATTAACAAAATATTTTTGTTTAGTACAATAACAACCAAAACGTTAATCTCAAAAGCAAACTGTTTGTCATCCAAATACAATGATGGAGATCAAAAGAAGCTATGAAAATGGAGGGTGGAAAAATTGATGAATTTGATTTTAAAATTTTTGAAGACAACTTCTGGGGAGTTAAAAAGATAGAGAGGGGGAAGGGGAGAGAAAAGTGGTTGGGAATATATTTCTCAAGGCTCAAGCAAGTGCCGCCTGCAAAGATGCATAAGTGCAGTTGGAGCGCTGGCAGATTGGTTCACGTTTGAACATCTTCTGGATACTCAGCTCCTTATTGCAGTTGCCACAAGTTTCAGGGCAAACCTGGCCATAGGTCTGTAGACCAGAATCCTAGGATAAGAGATCATGAAACGATAAACTTTTGGGTAATGAGGTTTTAAGTTAGTTGTTACCAATCAATAGATTTAAAGATATTGGTTCAAAGCTTTTTAAACAAATAATAACTTTGAATGAAAAAAAAAGGTTTTATATTAATTTATAATCTAAAAAGTTGAAATAGGGCTTTTTAAAAAATATAGGTAACAAGTTTGAGTCTTGATTTGAACTTGAATTGTTTTAGAGGCAATGTTTAAAAGTTAACATTGAACATGTTTTGATGAAAATAATCCATAGGGATTGATAACAAATTTTTAAAATCATTTAATGCATCAAGTCCTGGCACAATGATATTTTTTTTCACAAATGTAGGAAAAAAAAACTGGTGCATTGATATGTTTATTTATGGAATTAAAGCCTTGGCATATTGATTTCTTATAAAGGTGTTCATAGACATAAAGCACTGTCATATGGATAAGTTTATTTATGGAATTAAAGCCTTGGTATATTGATTTCTTATAAATGTGTTCGTAGAAATGAAGCAGTCATATGGCTATGATTCTTTATGGAAATAAAGCACTGGCATATGGATGTCTTTGACTAACGATTGTTGAACCAACCTTCCAGAGCTGGGTCAGGTTAGCCACAAACTCATCCATCATCTCCTTGGTGTGGTGTGGGGTGGGGGCCACACGGAGGCGCTCGCTGCCCCTGGCCACGGTTGGGTAGTTGATGGACTGGACATAAATCCCGTACTTGCTGATGAGGTCGTTGGACATCTGAGTGCAGACCTGGGCATCTCCAACCTGAAAGTTAAATAATGACCACACTGAATTTGGACAACATCAGGAGCAGCCACATGACTCTGGTCTCGTGTGCTTTAAATATGAGTTTGGAACTTTTATACAGAAGGAATACGTAGCATACACAATTCTAGAAATTAAATACTTTTAGACTGTGAACTCTTTTGAAATTTTTATATAATTTATTTTTAAAATAATCTCTCATTGATACTTCAAATATTCGATAATATGCGTACAAATAAAAGATTCACTTTTGATTCATTACTTCTATCATAATAGTAAACTCGATCGTCACCACTAGTTAGATGCCATCCCTATAGTATGAATGGGAAAAAGCAAAAAAAAATTCTATATGTCCCTTGCATACTTTTCTTTCACAATGGCCATAAATATGCAGAATGAACGTTCAAATTTTCAACACTTTAAAAAAAAATCTCGAACTAATTATAATTACTAGCACCTATGACTTGAAGTAAATAAAATTGATGTTGGCTTTCACAGCGGTTAAATGAGCTCTAAGAAATGGACAACTGCAATCGTGGTTATTACTTCCCTTTCCATCTAGTTATCCTTCTTTGTTTGGGTATGGCATATAAATAATTGCCATCTATTTTTTGTCTTTGTTATCTTACCCCTTTTCTTTTATTGCTTTCTTGACAAAACATATATACAAGGGCAAAAACCTCTGTTTTTTCATTCAGTTGCATTGTCACATATTTTAAATTAAACAATAAAATCCCTAATATTCACATAGTGTGTAACGCTCTCTTATTCAAATCAGTTGTCCTAGTTTTCTCACAGGGCTATTGAACAATTTTAAACTTTTAATAAAATGTATGTGAACTTTTAATCCTGTTATTTAAAAGTCACTTGTTGATGTGATAAATAAGGCATGGGGCTAAGAATAAATTTATGTTGGGAACAACCTATCAAAATATGTCCATACATTTTGAAAACAAATAAACTTATTATCACAGTATTTCTGTTAGTATAAGAACTATCTGAGAGATATATAGCAAGTTTATTTATGAATATAGAAGGCAACATTCAGTCAACAATTCCTAAAAAATAAACGTGACATTTTATAGAATATGACACATAAATACGATATTTTTGAACCATAAAAAAAATCCATTAAAATATTTCCTAAACAAATGTATGCAGTTTCTACAAGGTTGTTTGCAGTTTTTAAAAAAAAATGTCAACCTTCATCTCTGATAACTGTAGTGCCATTTTTACTGGAAATGGTGAAAAACTCAACAGTCATCAATCATTGAGGTTCGATGAAAAGTATTGCTTCACACTCAAATAAAAACTTAATGCGTCATTTTTTAGTAATACTATAGTATGGATGTACTGACCATGATGGGAATAATGTGGCTAGGACTGTGAAGTAATACTTTTAATATGGATGTACTGACCATGATGGGAATAATGTGGCTAGGACTGTGAAGTAATACTTTTAATATGGATGTACTGACCATGATGGGAATAATGTGGCTAGGACTGTGAAGTAATACTTTTAATATGGATGTACTGACCATGATGGGAATAATGTGGCTAGGACTGTGAAGTAATACTTTTAATATGGATGTACTGACCATGATGGGAATAATGTGGCTAGGACTGTGAAGTAATACTTTTAATATGGATGTACTGACCATGATGGGAATAATGTGGCTAGGACTGTGAAGTAATACTTTTAATATGGATGTACTGACCATGATGGGAATAATGTGGCTAGGACTGTGAAGTAATACTTTTAATATGGATGTACTGACCATGATGGGAATAATGTGGCTAGGACTGTGAAGTAATACTTTTAATATGGATGTACTGACCATGATGGGAATAATGTGGCTAGGACTGTGAAGTAATACTTTTAATATGGATGTACTGACCATGATGGGAATAATGTGGCTAGGACTGTGAAGTAATACTTTTAATATGGATGTACTGACCATGATGGGAATAATGTGGCTAGGACTGTGAAGGGCAGGTAGACCAGCAGCGACAAGCTTCTCTCGTAGATATCTGACATTACGTTTCTGTCTTGCCCGGAGTTCTCTCCCTTCATCACTAGATAAAACCTTAGGAGTGAAAGAAAGGCTCATTGAATTAAGCACTTACTATGTTAAAAGAAAAATAAATTTCTTTTTGCTTTTAATATTTCGGTTAAATACAAATTAACAGGTCAGTGGATATCGCTCTAATAATAAGTTAGCGGAGAAATATAACAATCAAATGTTGTTTACTGAATAACTAAACTTTATGACTTAATGCTTAATCAAAAAGAATAAATAAAATTTAAATTTACTTTAAACCTTGTTTTATCATCAAAATAATACTCAATTTAGATATTATAAAAAATTAACTTTCTCTTATTAAAAAAAGACAAATTTTCTGTCAGTGTTATCAGTCCTCACCTTGATTGATGCCAGGCAACCCTTCAGGACTGTTGGAGGCAAGGAGGTGGTGAAGATGAACCCGGCACCGTAGCTACGTACCATGTCAACAAGTTCAGATGATCCCACGATGTAGCCCCCCATGTTGCCAAATGCTTTTCCTGTGGAAGATTTTTTTTTAAATTTTAAAATATTATTTGGACAATTTGATTAGTAACTGAGTACAATAATATTGGATTGAACGCACACCAATAATCTATTGGCTATTGTTGTGCCAATCACTAATAATCAAATTGTAAAATATTATTTTAAAACATTTTTAAAAATTATTTACGGTGATTTACTATTGACATGAAAGAGAGTTAATGTAGCATGGATAAATATAGTAATTAATATGGCTCGTTTTTTAATCATTTTTTTATTTTGTATACTTTTATAGTCTAGTACACCAACCTATAGCTTGGCTCACTGTGGTTTACAAATATTTTCAACAACTTGACAAAAGACTTTGCTCTCATAATATTCATAATAATTCACATTATCTACAAATGTCATAGACTGGTATTCAGATGGAGCGAGATAATAAAAAATATCAAACATCTACTCAAAGATCTAAGCCAAGTGTCACCTAGAGTTCCAGAGATTATATCCATCTTGTCTAGACAATTGTCCTGCTCTCCTACACCGGCTCCATGGACCCCATATAGGCCAACGGCATGAACCTCATCAACAAATGTCAAAGCACCGTATTTGTGGGCTACATCGCACATCTCAACAGTGGGACAGATGGAACCTGTAATGACAGCAGTAATAGATCAGTTGTGTCCTTACACTTGACTGCATACAAAACATTCAAGACTTGAAATTTCTCTAAATAGGATTTTATATACATGTACTATTAAAGTTAAAATTAAATTATGTCCACTGTTATTTATCAGTGATTACCAGTAATTAATTAGAGATAACTATAAAGTACTGTCTTTAACTGACATTGGTTTTTTAAAATATGAATTTCATTAGATACTGTGAGATTTTAATCAACATGGCTACTTGAAGTGTTGGTAACAAATTTATCAGTTGTATAAGATCAAAAAAGATTTGCTTCATTGTTGCACTTTTTAGTTAGACTATTAGACAGTATGTTAATTGTCCAATTACTGCATACATTTATTAGGCATGATCATGAAATATTTAATATTAAAATTAATTAAATATTACAATATTATTTTGATAGGGATCATCCCAAGATAACAAATAATCCATGAGAATAAAATAGAGGGTACACTTAAATGGCAGGTATCCACTAACCATCCATGGAATGAACAGTCTCAAAGGCCACAATTTTGGGAACTTTAGGGTCCACTTTTTTCAGCAACTCCTCCAGGTGTTCTGGGTCATTGTGTCTGAAGACATGCTTCTGGGCCATGCTGGTCCTGATGCCTTGTATCATGGAGGCGTGGTTGCCAGCGTCAGAGAAGAAGTGCATGCCTGGGGATGAGAGCACAATTACAATCACTTGAAAGATTTCTTTCAACTTAATGTGTTTGCTTTTAAAATAAATACAGCTCGGAAAAATTCTTTTTAATAGGAAAATTGCTGCCAGAAAAAAAAACGGAAGAGAAGAATTATTTTATTGTAATTAAATCATTATAAAATGTTAAATTCTTAGGCACTTATGATGGTAAATTGGATGATTGCTAAAAGAAAGTATAACTAAAGACATAGTTAAGAATGTGAAAGCAGAGTTATCTTCCCTACCTGGAAGATGTTTCCCGAGGGTGAACAGAGTGGTATCATTAGCCACATAACAGGAAGTGAACACGAGGCCAGCCTCCTTCTGGTGGAGCTTAGCCAACTCCCTCTCCAGCTCTTCATGCAGAGGAGAGTTCCCAGAGATGTTACGTGTGCCGCCTGAGCCAGCTCCATGCTTTAGAAGAGCCTCACTATAATGGAGCAAACAAATGTTGAACAGGATCTCATCTTTATGCAATGCTAGGATTTGTAGGTTTAAAGGGCAGATTTATCAAAGTTGATAAATGGATTTTTTTTTCAAAACTTCATCAATCTTTAGGGGTATCATGAATCAATTTTGTGTTGCTTTGTTTCTAATCAAGCCAAAGTATGGTAGAACAACAACCTGTGAACAAAACCTGTTAATACAAGCTGGTCTGTCAGCAGTCATTACATTCTGATTACAAATTAGCCACTTAGCCAGTCTTTACCTGACAGCCTCTTTAACCTTTGGGTGCCAGCTCATCCCCAAGTAGTCGTTGCTGCACCAAACGGTGATGTCCTTGACACCACTGGTGTTGTGCTCGTAGGCATGAGGGAAGGCGGACGCATCCCGCATGACTTTCTTGAAAACACGGTACGTGTGCTCCTCTTTCTTCTTCTGCAGCTGGCTGGAAAAAAATCCATCGTAGTTGAAATACTTGGAGGAAGCTGCCTCTGCAAGAAGATAAATAAGTATATTAGGACATTGCATTTATAAAAGCAAACATCAACGTTGACCCACTACAACACATCATACAACAATGATCTCATGACCCACTACAACACATCATACAACAATGATCTCATGACCCACTACAACACATCATACAACCATGATCTCATGACCCACTACAACACATCATACAACAATGATCTCATGACCCACTACAACACATCATACAACAATGATCTCATGACGCACTACAACACATCATACAACAATGATCTCATGACCCACTACAACACATCATACAACAATGATCTCATGACCAACTACAACACATCATACAACAATGATCTCATGACCCACTACAACACATCATAAAACAATGATCTCATGACCCACTACAACACATCATACAACAATTATCTCATGACCCACTAAAACACATCATACAACAATTATCTCATGACCCACTAAAACACATCATACAGCACTTATCTCATGACCAACTAAAACACATCATACAACAATTATCTCATGACCCACTACAATACATCATACAACAATTATCTCATGACCCACTACAACAAATCATACAACAATTATCTCATGACCCACTACAACACATCATACAACAATGTCATAACAACTCAAATCATGAAGTTCCAGATGAAAAAAACAACAATGTGGTTTTATTCCTTTATTTTATACTTTATCAACATTTTATACCCACTTGTTTTAGATGGTCGCTTCATCAAACCTCATCTTTACCAACACATCCCACCTTGACCCACCAGTCTTGCCTTGACCCACCAGTCTTACCATGACCCACCAGTCTTACCTTGACCCACCAGCCTTACCTTGACCCACCAGCCTTACCTTGACCCACCAGCCATACCCCTGACCCACCAATCTTACCTTGACCCACCAGTCTTACCATGACCCACCAACCTTACCTTGACCCACCAACCTTACCATGACCCACCAACCTTACCATGACCCACCAACCCTACCATGACCCACCAGTCTTAACTTGACCCACCAGTCTTACCATGACCCACCAACCTTACCATGACCCACCAGTCTTACCTTGACCCACCAGTCTTACCTTGACCCACCAGTCTTACCATGACCCACCAACCTTACCATGACCCACCAACCTTACCATGACCCACCAGTCTTACCCTGACCCACCAACCCTACCATGACCCACCAGTCTTACCATGACCCACCAGTCTTACCTTGACCAACCAGTCTTACCTTGACCCACCAACCTTACCATGACCCACCAACCTTACCTTTACCCACCAGTCTTACCATGACCCACCAACCTTACCATGACCCACCAACCTTACCATGACCCACCAGTCTTACCTTGACCCACCAGTCTTACCTTGACCCACCAGTCTTACCATGACCCACCAACCTTACCATGACCCACCAACCTTACCATGACCCACCAGTCTTACCCTTGACCCACCACCCTTACCATGACCCACCAGTCTTACCTCTGACCCAACAACCTTACCATGACCCACCGGTCTTACCTTGACCCACCAGTCTTACCATGACCCACCAGCCTTACCATGACCCACCAGTCTTACGATGACACACCAGTCTTGCCTTGACCCACTAGCCTAACCCTTGGCCCCATCAGCCCCACCTTGACCCACCAGCCTTACCTTGTCCTACTGTCTGTGGCTTCAGGTTGAGCAGCTGTTGTTGGCTGATGGTGTCCTCCTGCACAGCTGGGCTGGCCTCAGTCACGGTCACCTCACCATCATTCAAGAATGGACATTTGCCAGAGTCTGTGTCCATGGCAAGACTTTGTGCAGCTAGAGATGGTAGATAGAAACACACAGTGATAAGGTGATAGCACTAAAGAAAACATGAGAGTATTGCTTTACTTGCATGTTCAAATAAGTCGATGTCAATAACCTACTGGTTGTCAGTTGTTCAATGTTTATTTATTAAATAAGAAAGGTTACAAGGGAGATCCTGTTGTTACATTGTTTAATTAAAGAGGGAAGTGGTAAGTTTTGACTTGATGTTGATTTATTTAGGGATGTCGAGCTTGGCAATGGCGGTGGTGGTCTAAACACACACACACATACATATAATAAATGTATAATATAATATATAGATGTTTTTATATTAACATGGCAGTGGTGTGACTATGTGCCATGATTTATATCAGAGGAAGGGAGATAAAAATTATCAAAACTAAAATGAATGCACTTCATGAATTTCCTATTGATGAAATTCTTCAGCTTCACATTTCTGAATGCTTTACGCAGCATCTCGTCAGGTAATAAAGATTTATTCAAAACCTGTTGAGTGTTAAACAAGAACTATACACACTGTTCAATGAATAATGTTGCTTTTCTTACCATTCTCACTGCTGACTGTGCTCTGTGAGCACCTAGTGACTCACCATTCTCACTACTGACTGTGCTCTGTGAGCACCTAGTGACTCACCATTCTCACTGTGCTCTGTGAGCACCTAGTGACTCACCATTCTCACTACTGACTGTGCTCTGTGAGCACCTAGTGACTCACCATTCTCACTGCTGACTGTGCTCTGTGAGCACCTAGTGACTCACCATTCTCACTGCTGACTGTGCTCTGTGAGCAACTAGTGACTCACCATTCTCACTGCTGACTGTGCTCTGTGAGCACCTAGTGACTCACCATTCTCACTGCTGACTGTGCTCTGTGAGCACCTAGTGACTCAACATTCTCACTGCTGACTGTGCTCTGTGAGCACCTAGTGACTCACCATTCTCACTGCTGACTGTGCTCTGTGAGCACCTAGTGACTCACCATTCTCACTGCTGACTGTGCTCTGTGAGCGGCTCTGCATCATCATCACGGGGCACTTCTCCACATAGTTCAGAAACAAGGGAGCGAATTGTCTGATGCTGGACATGGAGAACTTGGTCAAGAAGGGGCAAGCTGCCGACTTCATTTTGAGCGTACTTCAGTGGAAACTGGAACATAACACACACAAAAATACGTTCAAGGAAACGGTGTTCAAATGAAACACAGAAGATACAAACATAAGACTGAAATCGAATTTTAAATATGAAATTATAAACACATTGTAAAGAGACGTAATTTAAAATAATTAGAAATAAAAGATATTTGTATTTAAAAGTTAAACATAAAAAAAACTCATAAGGTATATAAAACACAGACAAAACACTGAGTACACATGAAAGATAAATATGAGAACAAGTACTTGAGTTTCAACACTAACACTTGAGCTCACCATGCGTCTAGAAAAACACCCGCCTCTTGCCTTTCTTGATGAAATGGTTTGCGTCAAGTTTAAAATTGTTTACAATCTCAAGGCATTCAGCATGATATAAACTATAAACATTCATCTCGTGTTTCAACAAGTGGCGCAACTACCGCGTCGTAATAATGATGCAGCCTAAGTGAATGGCTAACGGCTAATACAGGGAAACTGTACAATAATTTGGTTTATGGCGTGATAACTTGGGAGTCTTTTGTTTCTAAATGTGTGTTTGCTTTGACTGAGTGTAAATGGAAGCTAATCAACCAACAAACAAGAATCAATCTCCCCAGGGAATCTCAATCAGCAAATCTCTCGTAATAGCGGGATACTCGTAAAATCCGGAGACCGAACTGAAAAATCCACCCAATTTGTTAAATAAATCCGATCATTTCCCCCGGGTTGACCTTGACCTTTTGGGTAAGCGCTGACTGAGGGGGATTACCAGGCTGAGATTTGCCAGTTTGCTCAAACGTGTGCAGACGACAAGTCCACGGGTCTCTGTGATCTGGTCCAGGGATTCCTCATCATTGTTTCTGGAGTCAGCAAAATTAAAGTTAGGTTCTTGAGTTAGGGCCATTGTTTTTCACCTCAACTCAAGCCATCTAACACAAGGCATGTGCACCCGCTCTACCGACAGCATCTCCACAATATGCAATGTCTGCACTTGAATTTGCGCCATAATAATCAAAGAGGTCAGAAATAGAAATCTAGTTAGCAAATCACGTAACATGTGGAATAAATTGCGGGTTTCCTGGGAAAAAATTCCCTAATTAAAAATGAATATACATTAAAACCACGAATAGTTACTATTTAAGAGTCCATGTTAACTTTAAGCTCAGTAAATACACAAGACGTATAGTTAACTCAGTAAATACACAAGACGTATAGTTAACTCAGTAAATACACAAGACATATAGTTTGGTGATTAGACACATTTTCAAAAGTCAATATGTCTATCTTTTCCGTTAAAAAAATAGTAATATATTTTTAACAATTTTTTTTTAAATTTAAATTAAATATTTTGTTTAAATTACATTTGACCTAGCCTCATGCCAAATGTTGGGATATATTTTTATACATAACATCCGAATTTTTATAAACGTGAGAAACCTTGAGATGAACGCGCTCCTCAATGTTAGAACGGACTTTTAGGGTGAAAAAAAATATTTTCGAAAGGCTACGTTGAAGCTACGTGCAAATCTGCAGGCGATGTAGGGCCAGTGAACGTGAGTAAAAACATAGCATAGAGAACTTGGTCTGACTTCTGACAGGTCTTTGGGTATGTTGGGAGGGGGGGCCTAGTCTACGGCCCTTACTGAGGATGCAGTTTTGCTTCCTTGTACGATGTGCCTACTGGCATATGTGAGGCTGTGTCTACGAGGATATGTGGGGATGTGTCTACGGAAATATGTGAGGATGTTTCTACTGATATATGTGGGGATGTTTCTACTGATATATGTGGGGGATGTTTCTACTGATATATGTGGGGGATGTTTCTACTGATATATGTGGGGATGTGTCTACGGACATATGTGGGGACGTGTCTACGGACATATGTGGGGATGTGTCTACGGACATATGTGGGGATGTATCTACGGACATATGTGGGGATGTATCTACGGACATATGTGGGGATGTGTCTACGGACATATGTGGGGATGTGTCTACGGACATATGTGGGGATGTGTCTACGGACATATGTGGGGATGTGCCTACGGACATATGTGGGGATGTTTCTACGGACATATGTGGGGATGTGTCTACATGTTATCACATCACACAGTTCTTTTTAAGAATTAAATGTTTAATTATAAAAATAATTATACTGAATGGTAACTTTAAAAATGAAATTATAATAATCTATCAGGGCTGAACTCCCAATCACTGCCAGCAGGATAAATTCATGAAGTCGTGACAGACCGCTGATAGGTCTGAGTTAATAGACTCCTCTATTCGTTAGACAAAACGAAACAACGTCATTATAACAATTCAAGGAACTAAAGTGAGGGTTACATATATCTAGGAGAAGTATAGCACTATTAAGACTCGAGTATTAAAAAGCATTACTTTTAGTTTACACTGAGGCGGATATTTGCAGCGTTCAATTATACCCCCTTCCCCCCCCCAAAAAAAAACAAAAAACAAAAAAAAACCCACACTCATACATTTCTCGGTTACTTTCAATATTTAAAATAGATCTCAAACGACCAGAAAGTATTGACATAGGAAAATCTTACACTACACAAAGTGTCATTGGTTGTAATATCTGTACGAACATTACTTTGGTGTCACAGAAAGACGTTTGAGGACACGTCAAGTGAACTAAAGTCCTCTAATATTAACAAGCAAAATGTCATGTTCTGTCCTGGGTCTTTCCCTCATTAAATTTCCAGGTATCAACGTGGAAATACCTCGTACTGACAGGCGAGACTGACGTGAACGCAAAGGTATAATCAAGATATCAAAGGTACAACGACGTGTTCCCTGTTCCCACAAGTTCGGAACTTATTCAATCCAGGATATACACACAGGGAGAGAGAGAGGCGGGAGGGAGGAAACAGAGAAAAGGGGAGGGCATAAGGAAAAAGGAGACAAACAGAAAGGTGGAGACAGAGTGGGAGGGAGAAAGAAAATGAGAGAAAAAACAGAGAGGGGTATAGAGATTAAGAAATAGAGAAAGAAAGAAAGGGAGAGATATGTTGAACAATCTGTCATCGAGTAATAAATCGATACATAGTACAGCCAGCAAGCCTATTTTAATTAGCAAGGGAACAACCCCAAGTTTTCGGCCCGCAGTCTGGACAACTGAACTGTTGGCTTGTTTGGAAATGAAACAACCGTCTCCTGGTGTATTCGAGGGATTTGAAAATAAAAGATGCAATGCGCTCTTCAGTTCATCCTTAACAGCTCATTTTACCACTCATTTAAAACATACCATTAGTTTATCCTTAAGGGAAAAAAACGTGACGTTTGCTAATGAGGGTAAACTATGAAAACTGTAATATTATATGTAGTGGCCAGGTGGCTTACCTGTGCCACCACAGGGAACGTTTAACATCTCGATTGTTTTATAATATGACAAATCCAGGTGTTAGGTCTCTCTGCATCAGTTGGTTGAGACGGAAACATCAGAGCAACATGACGTCACCCAACCCCGCCCCACTAGAAAGTAAGGTATAGGAAAAGTGGAGGGGGCGGTGTTGTAACACTGTGTATACATTTATCAGTTCGGTAATAACAAGTGAATGCCGTGTCGAGAAACCAAATTTATGTTTTAGAAATCCGGGTTTAAGCCGACCTAAGCATTGCGTTCTTCAGAGCAAATCCATGCAGAGCAAAAAATATATCACTTCAAAATACTTTCACGTTTTAAGTCTGGGACAGTGGTGGTCAGGTCACTCTCCTAGCTACTGACGACGGTGTGCATGGTGCACCCTTACTTCAAATGAAGTATTTTACTGTCAACTTGATTTCTTTAATTGACCCGTAGAGTTGTAGGATCGGGGATCCAACACGTAGTTTTCTCCTCTATACGGTATCGGTGTCAGACAAAAACATTAGGGTATCCACAGTTTCGGGTCCACTCCAAACTTGTCTGAATTCTGTTCCTACTTACGTTTCTGAGCCATTGTGAGTCTCTCCACAACCCATATGGACTTGAGGGTTCTTTTGGTAGCCCTGAGATCATTTGCCCTGTCTTACCTTTTAGTGGCCCTGGGATCAATGGCCATGCCTTAGCTTTTAGAGGCCCTGATATAAATGGCCCTGTCTTACCTTTTAGTGGCCCTGAGATCATTTGCCCTGTCTTAGCTTTTAGTGGCCCTGGGATCAATGGCCCTGTCTTACCTTTTAGTGGCCCTGGGATCAATGGCCCTGTCTTACCTTTTAGAGGCCCTGGGATCAATGGCCATGTCTTAGCTTTTAGTCTTCTTTGCATTTATGAAACGGACCTTAACTTTCGGCTAGTACGGTTTTTTATTTGTTCGCATGGGCACTTCTACGTCGGGTTTTTTTGTTTTTTGGGGGGGTGGGGGCGGGACACACGACAGGGGGGTTGTCTTCCTTAAATCATTTCCTAGTGTTCAGAAAGCGATGAGGATAGTTCCAGTTTAGGGGTAAATTTTTGTCAATGTTCTTAGCCGCGCTTAGCCTGCTTTCCCCAACTTTCCCCATTCCGCGTGGTAGCTAGTAAAACGTTTTTATGACTATTTCCCAACAATTTAAGAATATTTTGGCAAAACGAGCAAAAATTTCTTTGCCGTGCATAAAATTTGAGTGTTTAGGATTAGCTAACACGTGAAACAGATATCTGAGTTGTGACGAAGACAACACGCATCTAATGACATAGAGACAAAGTCACCCAGTTGTAATAGCAAAGTCAAATATGACATAGAGACAAAGTCACCCAGTTGTAATAGCAAAGTCCAATATGACAGAGAGACAAAGTCACCCAGTTGTAATAGCAAAGTCCAATATGACATAGAGACAAAGTCACCCGTTGTAATAGCAAATTCCAAAATGACATAGAGACAAAGTCAACCAGTTGTAATTGCAAAGTCCAATATGACAGAGAGACAAAGTCACCCAGTTGTAATAGCAAAGTCCAAAATGACATAGAGACAAAGTCACCCAGTTGTAATAGCAAAGTCCAATATGACATAGAGACAAAGTCACCCGTTGTAATAGCAAAGTCCAAAATGACATAGAGACAAAGTCAACCAGTTGTAATAGCAAAGTCCAAAATGACATAGAGACAAAGTCAACCAGTTGTAATTGCAAAGTCCAAAATGACATAGAGACAAAGTCACCCAGTTGTAATAGCAAAGTCCAAAATGACATAGAGACAAAGTCAACCAGTTGTAATTGCAAAGTCCAATATGACATAGAGACAAAGTCACCCGTTGTAATAGCAAATTCCAAAATGACATAGAGACAAAGTCAACCAGTTGTAATTGCAAAGTCCAATATGACAGAGAGACAAAGTCACCCAGTTGTAATAGCAAAGTCCAAAATGACATAGAGACAAAGTCACCCAGTTGTAATAGCAAAGTCCAATATGACATAGAGACAAAGTCACCCGTTGTAATAGCAAAGTCCAAAATGACATAGAGACAAAGTCAACCAGTTGTAATAGCAAAGTCCAAAATGACATAGAGACAAAGTCAACCAGTTGTAATTGCAAAGTCCAAAATGACATAGAGACAAAGTCACCCAGTTGTAATAGCAAAGTCCAAAATGACATAGAGACAAAGTCAACCAGTTGTAATTGCAAAGTCCAATATGACAGAGAGACAAAGTCACCCAGTTGTAATAGCAAAGTCCAAAATGACATAGAGACAAAGTCACCCAGTTGTAATAGCAAAGTCCAATATGACATAGAGACAAAGTCACCCGTTGTAATAGCAAAGTCCAAAATGACATAGAGACAAAGTCAACCAGTTGTAATTGCAAAGTCCAAAATGACATAGAGACAAAGTCACCCAGTTGTAATACCAAAGTCCAAAATGACATAGAGACAAAGTCAACCAGTTGTAATAGCAAAGTCAAATATGACATAGAGACAAAGTCACCCAGTTGTAATAGCAAAGTCCAATATGACAGAGAGACAAAGTCACCCAGTTGTAATAGCAAAGTCCAATATGACATAGAGACAAAGTCACCCGTTGTAATAGCAAATTCCAAAATGACATAGAGACAAAGTCAACCAGTTGTAATTGCAAAGTCCAATATGACAGAGAGACAAAGTCACCCAGTTGTAATAGCAAAGTCCAAAATGACATAGAGACAAAGTCACCCAGTTGTAATAGCAAAGTCCAATATGACATAGAGACAAAGTCACCCGTTGTAATAGCAAAGTCCAAAATGACATAGAGACAAAGTCAACCAGTTGTAATAGCAAAGTCCAAAATGACATAGAGACAAAGTCAACCAGTTGTAATTGCAAAGTCCAAAATGACATAGAGACAAAGTCACCCAGTTGTAATAGCAAAGTCCAAAATGACATAGAGACAAAGTCAACCAGTTGTAATTGCAAAGTCCAATATGACAGAGAGACAAAGTCACCCAGTTGTAATAGCAAAGTCCAAAATGACATAGAGACAAAGTCACCCAGTTGTAATAGCAAAGTCCAATATGACATAGAGACAAAGTCACCCGTTGTAATAGCAAAGTCCAAAATGACATAGAGACAAAGTCAACCAGTTGTAATAGCAAAGTCCAAAATGACATAGAGACAAAGTCAACCAGTTGTAATTGCAAAGTCCAAAATGACATAGAGACAAAGTCACCCAGTTGTAATAGCAAAGTCCAAAATGACATAGAGACAAAGTCAACCAGTTGTAATTGCAAAGTCCAATATGACAGAGAGACAAAGTCACCCAGTTGTAATAGCAAAGTCCAAAATGACATAGAGACAAAGTCACCCAGTTGTAATAGCAAAGTCCAATATGCCAGAGATGAAGTTAAAACATTACACGCCGATGACACAGTTCACTAAATGCTTCATATCATTAACAACACGACACATTTACTTTAAAAACATTTAATAAATTAAAAATAATAAAATAAAATAAAATCATGTGGGCTTTAATTGCTTAAGATTTTTTGCACAAATTTTTGAGGTTACATTCATTGATTGATGGCGAAATAGAGAAACAAGAGGATTAATTTAGGTTTCAAAACATATCAATATACACAATTCCCTTTGTCTGTATGTATGGATGTAACTAGGTAGCGCTGCGAAATTTGTAATGCTGTTAGTTGGCGCTGCGATCAACATAATAAAATTACTGCACCAAAAATAACACTTTTCGAACGTTCAGCGTAAAATTGTTCAATATAATGATAAATGAATCAAATAAAAATAACTAAAAGTTCTGTATTACATTATTTATTATTCTGATGTGCATTTTTTCAAAATTAATAGATTTCAGTTGAAATTTATTCATTTTGAAAACTTCCGTCATTTTTGACGGGTTACACTAGTAAATAAAATAATAGTCCAAGTCACTGGCTCACTGGATGGATGTGTAACGCTATGACGTCATTGTTTGAGCTTATATTTTAATTTTTGAAAAGGGAACGATTTAAAATTAGGATTTGAGGATTTATAATTTTGAGGCGCCCTACAACCTCTATTATAAAATACTTTGTGTACATTTCAGTAAGTTCAATATTAAGTATTTATCAAACAAGGATAAGTTAGGCATTTGAAAAAAGTGGGCGCCGTAGGTTCCCTAACAAAAGTGGGCGCCTCGGCGCTACCTAGTTCCTAAAAAATGGTTAAATTTGTGTCACGGCTGCTTAAATATCAATTAAATTAAGTTTCAGTACTTAAGGAAATGTTAAAATCATGTCATAGACAAACCAGTCTTTTAAAAAATACCCCCGTGAAAGAGTTTCACATGGTTAAGTATAATTTTAACAAAATTCAGTTTTATTCAGTCTGAGTGATAATGAAACTGTCAAAACTAGCGAGTTGTTTTTGTAACCTGATTTTGAGTTATCTTGGGAAGTCACCTTGTCTTTTACTTTTAAGTAACGCGACGAACTGAACTAAACTCTCCGATCCCAGTCAACAATTGTCACAGGCCCGTCGAGTCAAACAGGACGAGCTAAGTCCAATGATCCATACCTTGTGGAAGTCCGGTACCGTCAGATCCAATGTTTTGAGAAAGTCCTGATCAGCCCCAGATTTTACTCACCGCCTGTGTAAACACGCTAAGAGCTACCAGAAGTTTGCAACGTGGGCTTTGCCAGCTCGCTTCTCACAGTGCAGTTCCGTTGTCCGACAAACCTCTCGGAACCCGTTACGCACCGACTGCCGAAACGTTCAGATTTCGCGCTTTTAATATGTCCAATAATACGGTGAGAAAAACAAAACAAGATTTTTAATATTTTTTTTTAGATGTCTTCAGGCCCACTGAGGGTTAAAAGGGGAAAGGGGTGCTGAAATCGCAGTTACGCTGTGGGAGCATTAATTGTGTAAATATGTCTGGAAAATTTACAAGGGAGGGGACGTCATTTAAAACAAAACCTTGCATAACATTCAACCCCACCCCCTTTCCTCGAAAAAGAGGAGGTAAAGGGGGAAAAAAGAGGAGAATAAAGAGGTAATTAGAAATGTTTTTAAAAATATATGAAAACCAGACCTGTCTTCAGACCTGTCTTCAGACCTTCTTGTACTTGTTTTCTGAGGTTCAAACCAAACCCCACTGTCACCACTGAGCCACTCCCTCCAAGCTGGATAAGTGGTGATACCCACCCAGATAAGTGGTGATACCCGCCCGGCTAATCAGCTGCATGTGTTGGAGTACACGTGAACCGACTTGTAGAAGGCGTGCGTGAGAAGCCAGAACTTCTCGGGTGAGGGATTGGGCTGTGGCCGTATACTACTCCCCAAAAGTTCTTGTTCAATTAATTTACTAAGCTACTTATTCCTAGGGTCTAGGAGTTTAAGTTCTTGTTCAATTAATTTACTAAGCTACTTATTCCTAGGGTCTAGGAGTTTAAGTTCTTGTTCAATTAATTTACTAAGCTATTTATTCCTAGGGTCTAAGAGTTACAGTTCTTGTTCAATTAATTTAATAAGCTATTTATTCCTCCTAATATCACAAAATGCTTACTATCGCAATTTAAAATATTCAATTTTTTAATGGTAATAAAAATTATCTTAAAAATAAAATAAGAAAGAAATTGTTGTTTTTTCACAACTAATAGGGTTTTAAAGTATATTTGTTGTGTTCTCACAATAGAGTTTTAAAGTATATTTGTTGTGTTCTCACAATAGAGTTTTAAAGTATATTTGTTGTGTTCTCACAATAGAGTTTTAAAGTATATTTGTTGTGTTCTCACAATAGGGTTTTAAAGTATATTTGTTGTGTTCTCACAATAGGGTTTTAAAGTATATTTGTTGTGTTCTCACAATAGGGTTTTAAAGTATATTTGTTGTGTTCTCACAATAGGGTTTTAAAGTATATTTGTTGTGTTCTCACAATAGGGTTTTAAAGTATATTTGTTGTGTTCTCACAATAGAGTTTTAAAGTATATTTGTTGTGTTCTCACAATAGGGTTTTAAAGTATAGTTGTTGTGTTCTCACAATAGAGTTTTAAAGTACATTTGTTGTGTTCTCACAATAGGGTTTTAAAGTATATTTGTTGTGTTCTCACAATAGAGTTTTAAAGTATATTTGTTGTGTTCTCACAATAGAGTTTTAAAGTATATTTGTTGTGTTCTCACAATAAAGTTTTAAAGTATATTTGTTGTGTTCTCACAATAGTTTTAAAGTATATTTGTTGTGTTCTCACAATAGAGTTTTAAAGTATATTTGTTGTGTTCTCACAATAGAGTTTTAAAGTATATTTGTTGTGTTCTCACAATAGGGTTTTAAAGTATATTTGTTGTGTTCTCACAATAGGGTTTTAAAGTATATTTGTTGTGTTCTCACAATAGGGTTTTAAAGTATATTTGTTGTGTTCTCACAATAGGGTTTTAAAGTGTATTTGTTGTGTTCTCACAATAGGGTTTTAAAGTATATTTGTTGTGTTCTCACAATAGGGTTTTAAAGTATATTTGTTGTGTTCTCACAATAGGGTTTTAAAGTATATTTGTTGTGTTCTCACAATAGGGTTTTAAAGTATATTTGTTGTGTTCTCACAATAGAGTTTTAAAGTATATTTGTTGTGTTCTCACAATAGGGTTTTAAAGTATAGTTGTTGTGTTCTCACAATAGAGTTTTAAAGTATATTTGTTGTGTTCTCACAATAGGGTTTTAAAGTATATTTGTTGTGTTCTCACAATAGAGTTTTAAAGTATATTTGTTGTGTTCTCACAATAGAGTTTTAAAGTATATTTGTTGTGTTCTCACAAACGGTTTTAAAGTATATTTGTTGTGTTCTCACAATAGGGTTTTAAAGTATATTTGTTGTGTTCTCACAATAGAGTTTTAAAGTATATTTGTTGTGTTCTCACAATAGGGTTTTAAAGTATATTTGTTGTGTTCTCACAATAGAGTTTTAAAGTATATTTGTTGTGTTCTCACAATAGAGTTTTAAAGTATATTTGTTGTGTTCTCACAATAGAGTTTTAAAGTATATTTGTTATGTTCTTACAATAGAGTTTTAAAGTATATTTGTTGTGTTCTCACAAACGGTTTTAAAGTATATTTGTTGTGTTCTCACAATAGGGTTTTAAAGTATATTTGTTGTGTTCTCACAATAGGGTTTTAAAGTATATTTGTTGTGTTCTCACAATAGAGTTTTAAAGTATATTTGTTGTGTTCTCACAATAGAGTTTTAAAGTATATTTGTTGTGTTCTCACAATAGGGTTTTAAAGTATATTTGTTGTGTTCTCACAATAGAGTTTTAAAGTGTATTTGTTGTGTTCTCACAATAGGGTTTTAAAGTATATTTGTTGTGTTCTCACAATAGGGTTTTAAAGTATATTTGTTGTGTTCTCACAATAGGGTTTTAAAGTATATTTGTTGAGTTCTCACAATAGAGTTTTAAAGTATATTTGTTGTGTTCTCACAATAGAGTTTTAAAGTATATTTGTTGTGTTCTCACAATAGAGTTTTAAAGTATATTTGTTGTGTTCTCACAATAGAGTTTTAAAGTATATTTGTTGTGTTCTCACAATAGGGTTTTAAAGTATATTTGTTGTGTTCTCACAATAGGGTTTTAAAGTATATTTGTTGTGTTCTCACAATAGAGTTTTAAAGTATATTTGTTGTGTTCTCACAATAGGGTTTTAAAGTATAGTTGTTGTGTTCTCACAATAGAGTTTTAAAGTATATTTGTTGTGTTCTCACAATAGGGTTTTAAAGTATATTTGTTGTGTTCTCACAATAGGGTTTTAAAGTATATTTGTTGTGTTCTCACAACTTATAGGGTATTAAAGTATATTTGTTGTGTTCTCACAATAGGGTTTTAAAGTATATTTGTTGTGTTCTCACAACTTATAGGGTATTAAAGTATATTTGTTGTGTTCTCACAATAGGGTTTTAAAGTATATTTGTTGTGTTCTCACAATAGGGTTTTAAAGTATATTTGTTGTGTTCTCTCAATAGAGTTTTAAAGTATATTTGTTGTGTTCTCACAATAGGGTTTTAAAGTACATTTCTGAGTGAGATACGATAAAAGGTAATTCAAAAACTTGTGGAATAAACATTATGTATTATAACAGAATAAGTTGTACCATTAAATATATAAATAACCTGTCTACATCAGAACATGAGCCCATCAGTTAAAGTTAAACCCTTTCATAAGCCTCTAATTGACATGAAAGTGAAAGTAATTTTTCAAGTTTTAAGATCCACGTGAAAATGGAAAGTTTTAAAGTCACCGGTCCTTATGACCAACCAATATATTAGAAACGTCTCAGCAGTTTCTCTCACGGCCGCTGGTCAAAAACCAGGTCTCCTGCACTTCTACTTCTACCCAGTTTTTTTTTAAATTGTACATGACCTACATTTCTAGTCACGAGACAAAACTTTTCTTGTTTCTTCTTTTCGAGCCGTGACCTCAAAGGTCACGCTCATTCTTTCTTTTTGGAATTCTTTGAGAAAGGAAAATGTTATAAAACGTTTGCAACCCTCCCCAACACTCACAGCCACACGAGATGTTTACGGTGAGCAGTCACGTGATACTCTGACCTCTTAGCCCTATCCTGCCCCAGTTCCCCTCCAGTTTTTTATCATTTCTGATAAGTTCTCTTATGAAACAGTGGCACCAAGACAGTGGCGGCGAAAGGGGGCGATTTTTTTTCTTTTTCATGCAGGGGGATACATTTTCTTTATGAACTTTATGCTTATTTTCGTGAAAAGGGGGCTGCGAACTTATGTACCCACCCGGCGAGTGAGGTACTCCTCCTGGCTTCGCCGCTGCGCCCTGAGACGGATGTCTTACTTCAATAAAAAAAAACTTAACATTCCCACTGGAACCATGGAGCATGTGATGGGTTAAAGGGACCCTAACATTTAAGACGAGTCCTGTTTAACAAAAATAGTAATAATTCTGACATTTCCCCGGCTATGGTGTACATTTTTTAAATCGCCATTGACAACACATTTTGATGTAATCTTTTTTTAATCCGCTGTGCTGTCAAGTCACTCAATGTGCAGAAAAAATCCTTGGAGCAATTTTTTTTATAGATCACGATTATGTCATATCATGTTTCATTATGCACCGCAAACAGAATTTGAAAATTTGTGCCATCTTATTTGTTTTGCTATTCTTTATATTTAGTTATTTGATTCGTTTAGTTTTAGCTTTGAAAAAGAGTTGGACATATTTCAGAGAAGTCCGGTTTGGTTTGTATCCTCAAGTTATTTACATGAAGACAATAGGTGCGACCATTAAAATATCAGAAAAGTTGGAATCCCCGATGAGGCGGTTCATTCTTGTGGTCCTATCTCTGACCGTCATTTGGACGCACGTGGCCGTTTCTTTAGTTTATTTACTTGATACGAGGTTCTTTCTAGCTCTTGCCGTTTTAATTAATAGCCGTGCAGAGGAAATAAGATCTTCGTAGTTTTATCGGGTTTATGTTATTATTTTTTTTAGCATCTTATCAGTTTCACGGCAATCTTATCAGGGTTACTACCATCTTCAGGGTCAGTGTCATCCAGTTGGCATGACTATCTTAAAATCAGCTTCAAACACACCATCTTGTCAGATGTATTACCATGTTATCAGGTTAATACCATCCTATTCGCATGCCTTCCTTAGGGGCCGTCCATAAATGACGTCACGCGATTTTGGCAGATTTTTTACCCCCGTCAAACGTCGTCACAAAAAGTTAGACCCCCCTCTCTAAAATTACGTCACAAAGCTTTGACACAAAAAAAACAAAAACCCCCCTTATTTTCTATATGCAAATAAGTATGTTTCTAATCACTTTTATTGTCATTTAAGAATTTATTATTTATTTAGTGAAGGTCGTCTACATTGTAATATTGTAACCCGCGTTTTTTAAAACGTTTAACCGGTCTTCAGAAAACGAACTGTGTTAACATCCTTAGATTACATTTTATTTTAATGCATACAAATTAAACATTGACTATTAATCGTCACGGTTAACGTCTTTGCTTAGAAAAAAAATTATTTAAAAATAATATTTTTACATTGTATTTTTTTTTAAATCCCTCAATTGACTGACGGGCATCCCGTAAGAAAGAGGTCGGCGAACAGGGGTAACTTACCTCAACTGGGATCAAAGGGGAATTCTTGGGGGTAATGCAGACTCATTTGGGACATATAACATCCACTACAATCCACTCGATTTATTAAAATACGTCATGTATACGTGCACGCTTGGAACATATGCCCATTATTGAAGCGGTTCTGACAACTATGTAGATTTCTTACCTACGATCTATACGAAGACACCTAAATCCACCCTACTTTCATTTATATTGACACGAGTGACAATAAGCCTAATCCTAATCCACGTGACTTGACTGTATGAAGTATCCTTTCTGTGATATTTAAAATTAATGCCTTAAAAACTGAGCTAAGAAGAAAAGTTGTTTTGTGCTCCTCTCGAATTGCGATGTCAAGAATGTGATGCATTCAACAAAGTTAATGAATATTTGACTAATTTTAAATGGGCTCATTTACCATTATATATAGAATGGCCAGGGGCGTTTTACCACAAACCCATCGAACGATTATATCAAACTTAAAACGTTTATAATTCTATCAAATAGATTCCCTCCCCCCCCCCTTTTAAAGAAAAATGATATTCTGTGTCGTTTTGATTTAAAATATCTACACATAATCCTATTCAGATCATTTTTAGACACTTGTCATGCTTGTAAAACTCACCATTTGCATTTTAGGGGGAGGGGGGGGGGCTAACGACGCTCCCCTAAATCCCCGAGTCATGTGAGCAGGACCTAGAGTCTAGGGGTTGGGGGGGGGCGTAACGCACACATAAACTTGTATATTTAGGGGTAATGGGCAAAAAAGTTCGCCGACTCCTGCCGTGAGAGAGCCAAACGGAGCTGCGGTTACATCACAAATGCTTTGATGTCAACATCAAACGAAGCAGGGTAACAATTTCATACGTTATCTTGGGGGTCGTCAAACTTAAGGATTATAATTAGCTTTAATTTTCGTGCCTTGATAGCTTACGCCAACCAGCGTCTGATGGCCTACCGACCTGCACATTGAGAAGCACTGGTTTTTTTTAAAAAAAAAGAAAAAGAAAATTTAAAAAGTAATTAAATAAATTGTAAGCGACCAAATATTTCAGTGGAAGTTTTATTTAAAGTTACCCTTTTGATGTGACGTCACAATTCTTCAACCCCCTCCCTCCCCCTCGTCACACATCGTCACAAAAGTGTGACCCCCCTCCCCCCAGGTGCGTGACGTCATTTATGGACGGCCCCTTATGACCAGCTTCACACACACCATCTTATCAGCTGTACTACCAGTACCATCTATCAGGTTAATGACACCCTATCAGCATTGTTGTCATATTATAACCAGCGTCAAGTTCATATTGTTAATACATTAGATCAAACAAACTACTCATATATGTTAAACAAAATAAACTCTGATTCTCTATAATCCTTGAATGATACGATATCTTCACTCTTTCCCTTAACCCACACTCTCAAAATTGTCCCACTATATGCATTGACACGAAGTCAAATATAAAGAAATGTTTAAAGTTAGTTTAAACTGAAGATCCGGTAATCTTAAACCAAGAGCTGTTATGTTAGCGGATATTGAATTTCTTTATATTTTGGTACCCCGGAAAAGTCAAGTTCTAGTTAAATCATATGATATTTTATCATGCTTGCCTTAAAATCCTTAAGGTTTTTTTTATTTATTAAGGGGGGGGGGAACCTTCGCTAAGAATAACGTATTGAGTCAGATGGATAGATGGATATCAGAGGGTAGGATAGATGTAATTAAATGTGATCAGGAAAATCCGGTTCAAATTGTCATCCTCCGATTATGATCAATGCATCTGATATGGACATGGGTAGGTCGAGTTGATGTACCACTCCTCGAGGGGTTGAGTTATTGCTACACAAGGTAGGTTGAGTCCAACAACAAAAATGTTTTAGAAGTTTGTGTGTGTGTTTTTTCTCGTTTGTTTTGTTGTCTTATTTCAATCAGACAACATCGAGCGAAGAGGAAAGATGTTGCTGACCTATCTGTCAGACGTAGGTTCTCTGACATAAGGTTATGACGAGGCTGGCCACAGAAAGACTTGCCATTGAGATCAAACAACATCATCATCAGTGGTGCTACAGCCCATGTAGGACCCTGGCCTGCTCCACCACATCCTTCCATTCGGATCGATCGATGGCTTTCCTTCTCCGAGCCCCAACCCCCAGCTGTTGTAGGTCCGTTTCCACATCATCGATCCACCTCAGTTTGGGCGACCAGTGAGTCGTCTGCCCCCTGGTTTCTGCCTGTAAATAATTTTTGGTGCTCTACACTCTGGCATCCTTTCAACATGTCCTGCCCAGCGTAGTCTTCCTTTTTTAATACGTGTGACGATATTTGTACAAAAATCTAAACAACGCTGCAACAAAAACCTCAAAACTTTCAGACACATTCTTATTCTGTTAAACAGAAACGATACATTCTGAAAGAGTTGTCATAATGACACTAATTTAAAGCCCTTGTTCATTAAGTTAATCATTTGATAGTTTGAATATAGCTGATCCGGCACTCATTAAATTCGATATTGGAAATACATCGATCAATAAATGACGCTTGTTGAAAGCAAAGGCCAAATTTAGATCAAGGCAACTAACAAAAACAAGTGAACACACAGACAAGTGAACACACAGACAAGTGAACACACAGACAAGTGAACACACAGACAAATGAAAACAAGGAAAAGTGACCACGCTGACAACTGAACCAACAGACAAGTGAATCTACGACAGTGCTCACTTGTCTTGTGTTCTGTCCTCAGGTCACGTGATAAAATATCTGTTTGTGGGGTGTAAAATTGAGCACAAAAATGGATGATGTGCTACTTTGCTCACGTGATTGTTAATTTGCACAAAGACCAACAAACCTTAGAGGGACATTGCTCACAACTAATCATTGAGAGCCGTAATACAAAGAGAAGGTAGCAGGACAGCTCATCGCCAAATAATACATCGCCATGGACAAAAACACAACAAGAAGAAATTCATCGCAATGTGTTTCAGTCACCCCATCAAAATCGGTGCAAATAAACAAGGTCATTAGATCAGTACGCTACTTGTAACTATTCTATTTTCATAAATCACAAACTAATAGCTTAAAAAGAACCAGTCGTACAAAAGGTCAACCATCTTTGAGAACCGCTGTCTGGACGACGTGTCTCACCATACAAAAACCTGCGCGTGTCTTAGCTTTGTCCCATCCTAGCCACGGTTATATTTTATTGGTCTATTAGTGTTGTCCTATAACTAAATCCAGTCACGTTCGTCGTTAAAAATTATCTCCAACAGCCTCGAAATGGACTCAGACGTCTCTAAGTTTCGCACATATAGAATTTGGTTTGGGGTGGGGGAGGGGCGGGGAGATACGATATTTCTCTATACCTTATTTCTTTTTAAAACTCTCTTGACAACTTCATTCTCATGCATGGCAGCTGTTGTTTTTTTTTGGTTTTTTTGGTGTTTTTTTTGGTTTTTTTGGTTTAAAAAAAATTTATTTTAATGTTGTAGAACATGTTTTACGTGCACTAGGCTCATATTTAGAACCAAGTTATAGGCGTACATGCCAAGTTCAAGGTTGAGCTATAAAAGTAATGCATATTTGAACTTGAACTTAATTTTAGACATGAAAAATAATAATTTCCCACAGCTGCCACGTGTCTTGTCATTTCCAACAGCTGCCATGTGTTTCATATGTCTTGTCATTTCCCACAGCTGCCATGTGTTTCACATGTCTTGTCATTTCCAACAGCTGCCATGTGTTTCACATGTCTTGTCATTTCCAACAGCTGCCATGTGTTTCACATGTCTTGTCATTTCCAACAGCTGCCATATGTTTCACATGTCTTGTCATTTCCCACAGCTGCCATGTGTTTCACATGTCTTGTCAATTGGTTCTGGAACTGGTGCGACACAGTATGCTCCGCCCCGAGGGATAATCTATACATATAAAATTCACCAAAGGTATGTACTAATGAGCATGACGAATGACCCTCGCCGGGGTCAACTAATCACAGTTGACGGTTGGCAAGCGAAGGTAGTGATGGGGTGGGGCATGTCTTGAGACCAGCAATGTTTTTTACATTCACTTCGTTGTTCCTTCACAGAGTACATGTATTTCGTAGTGTATTGGTTATTACATCCCCCTGACATGCGGAAGGTCTTAGGTTCAAGCACCAGCGGCAACATTTAAAAAAAAATTAAAAATGTTTATGCCCGTTCTTTTCCCCCTTTCTTAGCGAACATAAACACCGCTTCGGATGTATTTCACGGAAGAAAAGCTTCGTTCAATGTTATACCAATTCCTTCATCAGATAACGGTCTGTTTCTATCGGACGCATATTACTGGGAAAAGATCTTAGACGAAGTTGTTGCTCTCCAACTTGGCAACATGGCTGTAATATTTGTTTCTTAACATAGGTATAACTTCGGCGACGAGCTCTCCGTTGTTCTCAGTGACGGAAACGTAGTCATACACTCTCAACAATACGCTCACTACATGAATACTTCAGGAGTATATTGTGGCGAGGCAGAAATTGTTGCGATGTCCGAAATGCTTCGGCGCCCCCCCCCCAACGTCCACTCGCATTGTTCCCATTTAATCGTGCTACTGTATTTGTCCGTTCTCCCCCACCCCCCTTTCCTTGCACTATCTATGAGTAAATCTGCGGCGTATGCTACGCCGCGGGTCGTAGGCTACGCCGCTGGGTGTATCTAGTTTTTCTATATTTTGTTGTTTGGGGGATTTTTTTTCTGTATAGGCGGTGGATATTTTGGTTCTTTCCTGGGTGGCACTAGCTCTAGTTTCGCTACTATTTTGTCACAACTTGAAAAGATCTATTCTTTATAACTTTCAATCTAATTCAGCAATGTTCATTTAACTGCGAAGGTCCCAGAGGTCCGATTGCTTTCTCCCAGAATTTCAAAAGGCACGGTGTTTGAATATATTTCATCCTTACCTATTTAGTGTTGGATTGGCTTATTACATTTTTTTTCTTCCAATTCCATTATTTTAAAGTGCCTCGGGTTAAGTAACCGTAACCTACGCAGCTGATATCATTGGGAAAAACGCTTGGCTACATGTAAGCATTGTTCCATTTAAGCTATGCGGCTGCGCTGATATCTGGACCGACGCCGCGCAGTAGTTTAGAATTACCTCGCAGCAAATTTTGTAAAATACATGTATTGCACAAACATTAATGCTGTGCAATTTTTCACGCGAGTTTTTTTTTCTTTGCACCCTGACCTATGAACCTTAGAGGGAACATTGCTTGTAAAGTATCATCATATAATCTTAACAAGGACCAAAGTTTTCATGAATGATAAAACGTCAACACATGTTATAGACATTAGACTGATTAAATTAATCCCTCATATTCCGTCTGTGGCCAACTCAGCACAGAAAGTTAAGGGTGGGTCGTGCAGCAATGCAACAATAACAACATCTGCAGTGATATTTTTATTAGGGTCGAGCCATTGGGGAGATGACGTTGGGTGTTAGCTCCTGGCCATGACAAGTTTTTGGCCACGTAAGAAAAATGAGAGATCACATCTTTTAATCCTTTTTTTTAATGATAACAGCCAAACCCTTCCTCATTATTTTAAAATTTCTCAACTTAAAATAAGATGCTTTATTGAACGATTTTTTTTAAAGAAAACGCCCATGGAATGCAACAAAACCTTTCCCTGGGAGAATAAATGAATGGGAGGATGTTAGTTCATGTTCATGGGATTTGTAATATTTCAGTACAAGCACCATGGCTGATGATCCTAAAACAATTGGTCCCGATAGAAATAACTGTCTATGTTTTATACAACAACTTCTGCAGAAAACAAAACACCAATGTATAATTTTGCTAGTTTATGCCTAGTTACATGAAACAATTGCATGACATGCTCCGATAAGTCTGGTGGATGGAGTCTACAAAAACAAACACTATTTTGCTAGTTATTGTTCTTGGGGAAGAGACAAACAATCTCGTTTATACATATATGATTGACATTTTATAAATATGTTCAGGTTTCTCTACCAATTTTTTTTCATACGCTGGTGAAATTATTTGCAGTGCCCCATTTCAACCCTTTTTTTGTACCAAAACATTTTTATTAATATACAGACACTCTTTTTTAACTTCAAGAAAACAAATTCCGCCTTTTACTTATCACATTTCTTAACAATTTAAATTTTGTTCCACGTTTTAAGAGATGCACTAAGTTATCTTATAAATGCAAGGTCTTGATAGCGCGTGGAGTACGTCACGTGATTCGGCATTAACCAACTGGGGACTGTTAGCGGCAAAGACATCAATAGGTCAGCCAAGTCCAGAATCACAGCACCACTGGGAGATACATCGAATACAATGACACTCGTGGTGCGCTTACAAGATATGATTCTCTTTCACGCACATGTACACACACACACACACACACAGAGTACTCACCAAAATATTCTCAAATCAACAAATTTGAATGTAGTCGTGAAAACAATGGCGGTCGATGTCGATGGTGGTGCTCTACACTGAAAGCGACGCACGGGAAAATCTGGAAATAAACACAATCAGCATAATTGAAATATCATTTGTGTTTAAATAAACACACACCACAATCAGCATAATTGAAATATCATTTGTGTTTAAATAAACACACACCACAATCAGCATAATTGAAATATCATTTGTGTTTAAATAAACACACACCACAATCAGCATAATTGAAATATCATTTGTGTTTAAATAAACACACACCACAATCAGCATAATTGAAATATCATTTGTGTTTAAATAAACACACACCACAATCAGCATAATTGAAATATCATTTGTGTTTAAATAAACACACACCACAATCAGCATAATTGAAATATCATTTGTGTTTAAATAAACACACACCACAATCAGCATAATTGAAATATCATTTGTGTTTAAATAAACACACACCACAATCAGCATAACTGAAATATTATTGTGTTTACAACAAAAAGTATTTAAATAAAGGCCATCAGCTATGAAATAATCAATTCGTTATTTTAAGTCTAAACAATGTTAAATACACATAACATTTGCATGACGTTTGTAAAGCTGAAAATAATATGATGACACAGCTAACAACAAAAAACTTATAAAAGGTTGTATTTTTGGCAGCAGTTTGTATAGCTTTACATTTCTGGCTGTATATTTTATCATAGAGTTGGCGACCATAAAAAAAGCCCAAATTTGTAACATTTAGTGTCACCGGTCAGTTAGTTAGCCAGTGGCCTCGTGCCAATGGAGAGAGAACCTGAACTCAGAAGGAGAAAACAAGTAATAAAAACTCGAATGAGTATTTTTGCGCAATTTCCATTATGTCCATAACAATTTTCGAGACAAATCACTAAATAGTGTTCAACAAGTAATTGTCGATCACACATAATTTTAATAACAAGTGATTCAAACGCTTCTTTTGTGGTGAAAACACGTTGAGTTAGAACAAAGAATTTCCGACTTTTTTTATTCAAGGGAAATCATTCTAGATTACATTAAAAGTCATTTTAAATCAATAATTCTGAAAGTAAACATAACAATTGCTATCTACAAATTGCTGCTAAAATTACGGGATTCGAACGAAAAGGTGTTTCTGAAAAATTCCTTCCCCAAGATTGTTCTAAATATTATTAGCTATCGTTTGGCGTTTGTTTCAACCCGATAGCTGTTATGGTTGGCGAGAAATAGACAAAATACTGATATTTTTTCGTTTTTTTTAAATCGAGGAAATCCAGTAAATCTTTTCGGGAATTTTTTTGGCCCGTGCACATCCTTGGGACCTCATTCACATATTTCCAAAGACCCTAAACTTCTATCTGGTATGGTTCAGGGGTAGTTGTTTATGCAAGCTCGAACAAACATCCATACCGGACAGATTTTTCAAACCTATAAACCCAATGTCCCCATGGGGAAATTGCGCTAAAAATACTGCTAAGTAAAAAATACCATGCAACAATACAATTTGGATCAATTATTTTGGCTGTGAAATATAAATTGATGCTTCAATTCTGACTAATTCCCACCCAGGGGTTCATAGTATCATCTTTACAACGTCCATATGTCGCACACACCAGCTGTAAGGCTTGGTACCTCATAAAACTCAGCAAACAGCATAGATATTGATATAACATCACGGAAGTCAACTGTACCACTGTCAGTTGTCATTATGACCAGATATATTGATATAACATCACGGAAGTCAACTGTACCACTGTCAGTGTCAGTGGTCATTATGACCAGACATATTGATATAACATCACGGAATTTAACTGTACCACTGTCAGTTGTCATTATGACCAGATATATTGATATAACATCACGGAATTCAACTGTACCACTGTCAGTTGTCATTATGACCTGACATATTGATATAACATCACGGAATTCAACTGTACCACTGTCAGTTGTCATTATGACCTGACATATTGATATAACATCACGGAATTCAACTGTACCACTGTCAGTTGTCATTATGACCTGACATATTGATATAACATCACGGAATTCAACTGTACCACTGTCAGTTGTCATTATGACTTGACATATTGATATAACATCACGGAAGTCAACTGTACCACTGTCAGTTGTCATTATGACCTGACATATTGATATAACATCACGGAAGTCAACTGTACCACTGTCAGTTGTCATTATGACCAGACATATTGATATAACATCACGGAAGTCAACTGTACCACTGTCAGTTGTCATTATGACCAGACATTCAGAGTTTCTCAAACTAGACAAAAGTCATCTTCTAAATAATCTAAAGAGCTCATTTTAAAATTAACTTTGAACTTTTCATTTCATTTTCAAAGGAGGGTAGAGAGGTAAGCAACACAAACGGACACTTGAAAAGATCACGTATCATGTAGTGGGTGGTGGGAGGATGATACGCCTATGTCAAGTACAACAATGGAAAACAACTAAATTAAGTAACGCGTTTAGTGGTTGGCAACACTGCACAATGTTGGATGTTGTATATAACTTTATTGCAGTCCACAATGTTGGATGTTGTATATAACTTTATTGCAGTCCACAATGTTGGATGTTGTATATAACTTTTATTGCAGTCCACAATGTTGGATGTTGTATATAACTTTATTGCAGTCCACAATGTTGGATGTTGTATATAACTTTATTGCAGTCCACAATGTTGGATGTTGTATATAACTTTATTGCAGTCCACAATGTTGGATGTTGTATATAACTTTATTGTAGTCCCCAATATTGGATGTTGTATATACATTTATTGCAGTCCACAATGTTGGATGTTGTATATAACTTTATTGCAGTCCACAATGTTGGATGTTGTATATACCTTTAATGCAGTCCACAATGTTGGATGTTGTATATAACTTTATTGCAGTCCACAATGTTGGATGTTGTATATACCTTTATTGCAGTCCACAATGTTGGATGTTGTATATACATTTATTGCAGTCCACAATGTTGGATGTTGTATATACCTTTAATGCAGTCAACAATGTTGGATGTTGTATATACATTTATTGCAGTCCACAATGTTGGATGTTGTATATACATTTATTGTAGTCCACAATATTGGATGTTGTATATACCTTTAATGCAGTCCACAATATTGGATGTTGTATATACATTTATTGCAGTCCACAATGTTGGATGTTGTATATACCTTTATTGCAGTCCACAATGTTGGATGTTGTATATACCTTTAGTGCAGTCCACAATATTGGATGTTGTATATACCTTTATTGTAGTCCACAAGGTTGGATGTTGTATATAACTTTATTGTAGTCCACAATATTGGATGTTGTATATAACTTTATTGTAGTCCACAATATTGGATGTTGTATATACCTTTAATGCAGTCCACAATATAAACATATATCAAACACCCTTTCCTTACTACAGCTCTCTATTTAACTTAAACATACTATCCGCTATGCAGCTATGCAGGACCCGTGTGCTATGTGTGTTTGACTATGTCCACTTAATTACGCCCCCACCTGTGACCTGACCATACTCATAAAAGAAACCAACATATTATAGAGTATACTACTTGTAACTCTAGCTTCGTGGCCCGGCTAAACCATTTTAGCCAACTCTATTAATGCGAGAATAAATAATTTGCTGCTTTACATTTAACTTCATCAGGACACTTGCATTTGGCCACCTCCGCGATGTGTACACGCTGATGTATCAGTACACTTGGCCACCTCCGTGATGTGTACATGCTGATGTATCAGTACACTTGGCCACCTCCGTGATGTGTACACGCTGATGTATCAGTACACTTGGCCACCTCCGTGATGCGTACACGCTGATGTATCAGTACACTTGGCCACCTCCGTGATGTGTACAAGCTGATGTATCAGTACACTTGGCCACCTCCGTGATGTGTACACGCTGATGTATCAGTACACTTGGCCACCTCCGTGATGCGTACACGCTGATGTATCAGTACACTTGGCCACCTCCGTGATGTGTACACGCTGATGTATCAGTACACTTGGCCACCTCCGTAATGTGTACACGCTGATGTATCAGGACACTTGGCCACCTCCTTAATGTGTACACGCTGATGTAACAGGACACTTGGCCACCTACGTGATGTGTACACGCTGATGTATAAGGACACTTGGCCACGTCCTTAATGTGTACACGCTGATGTATCAGAACACTTGGCCAACTCCGTGATGTGTACAGAATGATGTAACAGGACACTTGGCCACCTCCGCGATGTGTATGCGCTGATGTATCAGGACACTTGGCCAACTCCGTGATGTGTACACACTGATGTAACAGGACACTTGGCCACCTCCGTGATGTGTACACGCTGATGTGTTAAGCAGAAAAGAGAATGGTATCAAGTTGAAAAGTAGACGTCATTTTGACAATTTGAATCACTGAAAATGGGACGTACAGAAAAGTATTTGTTATAACTCAGTAGCTCATGTTTGACATGGTTAAATTGTATGGTCAGCACTTAAAGTATACTGTAGTATCATGAATTTAATGTACACATCGGGAGCCGTCAATGAATGTGTACAAAGTGAGCTATACATGACAGAGAACGCCATGAACTTGTGTACAAAACTGAACCCCTAAATGACGGCTCAAACCAAGAAAACGTTTCTACGTGGATTGATCTCTGGCGAGACAAATGAGAACCGAGCTCTTCAAATCCGCATCTGAGTCCACAGATAACAACCACATGTGGCGACCGTCCTTTTAGCCACAGTTCTCAAGCAGAGAACGGTTATTTCCAATCAGCAGATCAAATATTCCATTTTATGATAATGATCAACAGGACGACCATTGAGATTTTGCAAGGTACGAACTGGGGTCATTAAGAACGACTAACTCCTCAGCCTCCACTGAAGTAATGAAGGTGGACAGAAGCAAAAAATGTGTCATGTATCAACTTCTATACCTGGTATAATATAACATTTGAGTTAAAGCTTTGGAACCATATGGAGCATAGTTCTAGAATTTGTGGAAAATGTGTACTAAATGACGCGGATATTTTGAAAAGTCTAAAATACATGGATGTAATAATGAAATTTAATGAAGAGTTAACATGTCCGGAGTTGTTTTATAGAATAAGTATTTGAGTTGTTTGGACTTTCACATGTGTGACCAACTCAGCCATCTATATAGATAATTCACCAAAGCGAGTATGTGGTTCACTCTCGCTAGGGTCAGACAATCACAGTTTATGGTTGGCAAGCTAGGGTGGTGGTCAGGTAGATAACCTTAGTGCGAATGTCTCGAGACCCACAATGCGTCAATAGTTCCTCCCCACAGGCGTTCACTCGCGTTGTATTGATTTCATCGTGCTGTAGTTTGTGTCCGTTCTTTCCCCCTTTTCTTGCACTATCCATGAGCAAGTCTGCGGCGAATGCTACGCCGCGGGGCGTATCTGGTCTTGATTTTTAAAAAAATTAGAATTAGAATATCTATGTATGTATGAAATATATTAGGTCCAAGCCACCTTATATTTTTATCATACATTTAACTATCGCGGTGAAACCTTCCTTTCAGCCATTGGAAAAAACTCTTGACTAGACACATTTGTCCAAATACACGACACTACCATGCGGGGTTAATTAGAACACTCAAACATCAAGCGTTCTCACATCATGTCCCGTTCGTGCACTTACACCTGACGATTTCTGAACGTTAAGCACAGTAATGATAAGACAACAAGATACATCAAAGTTAAGACTACAAGATACTCCAAAGATAAGACTGACTTTTAAAGAAGCAAGTGAATAAAATCACTACATTATTGTATTCTGAAATGAGTTCATCAGGTCATGCACGTATCTGTGACTCTGTGCCTGGATACAATTGGATTGACATGCTGAGGCGTGAACATAAAACGTGATTGAAAAATAATAATTTTACAGGTTCTGGAACCGTACGTCACTAAAAAAATTAGAGATTTGTGTTTTTGTTCTTTTAAAACACGATTGAAAGGCGAAACGTTTTGTGTCTCTAAAAACAACAACATGATAATCAAATGTATACAACTCATAAGCCCTGGGTTAGCGTCTTCAGAGCCAATAAAAAACTAAGAACAAAATTTCTAATGTATAATCTAGCCATTCATGGGCTCAATATAAACATATAAGAAAAATCCATAATTCACTTTAATCCGGCATCAGCCTGACTTCATCCCCATGTCACATTCTAATCGATGCACAAATTAAACGAGGGCCCCACCTAATAGAGAGGCCTTACAAAAAATAATCTATGAAACAATCTTCTACGCATCTCTCTTCAAAGAAGGAGTCCCGTTCAAAACAGTAGGATCATGCGAATTAAAATATAAGCCCCGGAGAAAGCTTTGACAAAATGGCCCTCGTTGCTTTTCATCAACACATCAGACACACACTCATTCGCATATTTTAAAATTTTTAATTTTTTAAATGGTAGCCCTAGAGGGGGTAGGGGCTAGGACTCTCCCCTGCCCCTAAACCCGGACCTGTCTCCAGGGATCCACCACCCCACCCCGCCACATTCTTAAAATAATGTAGTATATTGTTTAAAAAGGGTGTAACAGATGAGTGACAAAGAAATCTCTCGAACAAACGCTACATTTTTTAGCCAGAATCCCAGTTGGTAAACAGAACACAACATTTCAACTCCTGATTTCTTTTAAGGTTTCATCGGACCAGCTCTTGTGTAGTCACAAGTAGTAAACTAGCCACGGCTCGCGTGAGTAGCACTCAGTAACGTAACACAAGCTGGTAGGCATTGTTTCCCTCACTATGGAAATGTCAGATGCAACATGCGGTACCAAGGTGTGATTGTATGTCCTAAGTTATAGAGGCGTAGAGTTAAAGTGCACGATTCCCGATGTTAAATTCGTCAATCACAATCCTGCTGGTAATGCTACTGTGGATTACGTAGAGGAAATTTTCTGTGAGGCGGCATACAAAACGGGCGTCCTTTCACAATTTGACACATCGCTAGTGACGTGACATGGTGATATGATCTGGCAAGTTCAAACCAGCCTTCGATTTCAGCACTTCATCAGAGAAAATAAAGTTTACACTATAACGACACATCTACTTCTGAACAATATATGGCCAAACCAAAACTCTTGATTTTAAACAAAGGGCATATAGGATAATATGTATAGGACCATCAACTTTCTCCCCATTCAACACCAAACTCGTCTAAGTAAATAATAGATTTAGACAAATATAACTTTATAACTTTGAAGTAAGAGCAAAAAAAACCTACAAATCTCTTCTTCGGGCTACTTGAACGTTTCTATGGCTACGGTCGAATGTTTACGCCGTGTCTCCGTGGTTACCAGTTAGTTGTTTCGGGTCGATGGCCGAGATGAATCGTTACAATCAGGGGATCTTCAGAACGAATGCCAACAGGTTCCTGACGTGCGGATGTGACACAAATTGGCACTAAAAGTCCCATTAGGGAAACGTTTAGTTGTTCGACAGAGTCCCCAGTGCAGCTTGAACAAAGAATTGGTCAGTTGTCTTAAACATGACGTATAAGTCCATAAGTGACGTCACGCGATTTTGGCCGATTTTTCACACCCTCCCCCTTCGTCACGCATGGTCACAAAAAATTATGCCCCCCAATATGACGTCACAAAGCTTTGACCACCCCCACCCCCCGCTAAAAGCCGTATTTTCTATATGAAACTGAGCATATTTCAAATCCCTTTTTTTTCATTTCAGTATGTATTAAGCCTAAGACTGCACTCAAAAATCGTAACACGCGTGAAACCATGTAAAACGTCATTATATCATACAGAATGGGACTGCGATAAAGCTTTTAAATAAAATACAAAATACACAAACAAATTGTGCAATTAAAACAATAAATTTGAGCTTTATTTTAAACTAAAAAGACAATAGACGTTTCGGCTAATGCCTTCATCAGTACAATAACATAAAATAGGTACTTACATATATTTAAATTCTTAAAACATAGTATATCATAAAATAATTTAAACTATTTATGTAAAATAAAATGAAAGACAAACAAAAACAAACAAGTCACGGGATATAGGAAAAACGTCATTACATAAATTGTAAACAATCAAATATTTAAGTGGAAATTTTATTTAAAGGTGCGCGTTTTTTTATGTGACGTCACATTTCTTAAACACCCCCTCCCCCTCGTCAAAAATTTCTAACCCCCCTCCCCCAGGTGCGTGACGTCATTTATGGACGGCCCCTATCTAATGCATGTACATTGTACAAGATGTGAACAATTGAGTATCTTTACATGGAACTGCCACATGCATGTAAATGAACTGCCACATACATGTAAATGAACTGCCACATACATGTAAATGAACTGCCACATACACGTAAATGAACTGCCACATACATGTAAATGAACTGCCACATACATGTAAATGAACTGCCACATACATGTAAATGAACTGCCACATACATGTAAATGAACTGCCACATACATGTAAATGAACTGCCACATACATGTAAATGAACTGCCACATACATGTAAATGAACTGCCACATACATGTAAATGAACTGCCACATACATGTAAATGAACTGCCACATACATGTAAATGAACTGCCACATACATGTAAATGAACTGCCACATACATGTAAATGAACTGCCACATACATGTAAATGAACTGCCACATACATGTAAATGAACTGCCACATACATGTAAATGAACTGCCACATACATGTAAATGAACTGCCACATACATGTAAATGAACTGCCACATACATGTAAATGAACTGCCACATACATGTAAATGAACTGCCACATACATGTAAATGAACTGCCACATACATGTAAATGAACTGCCACATACATGTAAATGAACTGCTACATACATGTAAATGAACTGCCACATACATGTAAATGAACTGCCACATACATGTAAATGAACTGCCACATACATGTAAATGAACTGCTACATACATGTAAATGAACTGCTACATACATGTAAATGAACTGCTACATACATGTAAATGAACTGCTACATACATGTAAATGCGCAGTCATCGGCATAAAATTAATTTTTAATATACCGGAATCGGAAAATTGCAAATTTTTTGGAGAATGCAACTTTAACTTCGTTCACAATAGTTCACGTTAAATCAGGACTTCCATGGCATGAAGTATTCGATTTTATAATGCATCGTCAACCCAAGGGCAAACTTATAATTTATGCTACCCATACAGAGGCAGCCAGTTGAAATCCGGCATGATTAGGTATGCTGGTTGAAATTCTATAAATCTTTTACAAACTCACACAGAAAGAAAAAAAAACAAGAACAGAATATCGTTACAGTTAACAGAAATTGATATCGACTCATGCATATATTTTTAAAAAAAGAGAATAACTTATTACATTGCGATTACGCCAGCGCAGAAAGCAAAAACTGTTATCATGCACTTTGCTGATATCTGGGAGAGTGGATTTTTAAGGACTCCCAAACAACATGTCCTTCTGAGGATAAGGACTTATCATTCATACTAAAAGCAGAAATTCAATTCAAAAGCACATAAAAGAAACGAACTACAGATACTGAACGTGAAACAAAGACAACATGTTTGTCCCTACTGATATAACGTTATCAAAAAATGCATTTCCCTTATTTTTATAATGGATATTATGTAAATTAAGAATACGCCTTTTACACAACGTCTGTAAATAGGAGGAAGGTTGACGGTGGTAAACAGCAAATACGTCACTCATATAATATACACTTGACAACGTTTAGCTAAAGTAACAAATTGAACCAAAATAATGTTCAACGAAAATTCATGAAAACTTAATCGGAACAAATAATAAATATAACCTTTTTCCTATAATATTGGACACAGTAACCCGTGGGGCCAAGATCGTGAGTCCTTAATGGCAGCTTTAAAATGGCTAAATATATCCCATGTCATCACATAAATGGCTAAATATATCCCATATCATCACATAAATGGCTAAATATATCCCATATCACATAAATGGCTAAATATATCCCATATCATCACATAAATGGCTAAATATATCCCATATCATCACATAATGGCTAAATATATCCCATATCATCACATAAATGGCTAAATATATCCCATATCATCACATAAATGGCTAAATATATCACCTATCATCACATACATGTCTATATCACCCATGACAGGTAGCAAAAAGCCCTGACTCAAACCTTCCATAGACGACTAAACTGTTGCAGCAGGCTAAACATATACTATAGCTGCCTGCCAATAAGGACTCATGAGCCCCGCCCCCACACGAGTATGGATTGGAATCAGGGGCGGTTTAAGATTGCACGGGGCCCCTGGCTGCAGCTCAAACTGGGGCCCTATCCAGACAGCGTCCCTTTAAATAAAATGATTGCTAGCAGGTAATATAAGACTGTAAATTGTAACTAAATAGTCCATTGGTTCCTTGCTCATGCTTTGTCTGTACTACGGGATCGGCCTTCCAAGCCAAAAAGATTATTCATGAAAAAACCGAACACGAAGAAATAACTATTTGCCGGTATCCTAAAATTGAGTGTCAAAAGACAATTAGAAAAAAAGACAAAAGTAAAAAAAATTCCCCGACCGGGGAATCGATCCCGACATCACTTGCAACACAAGCCTACACACTTCCATACGACCAGGACAACTGGGCGGAAATAGTAAATTTTAAAAAATTAAATAATATACTTTAATATTTTCCCCTAATGAGACTATAAAATTTGGTTTTTCGATTACTAAGACTATAGGGTCCGAATAGCGATCAGATTAATAGATAAGATTTTATTAATTCATGATATTTTCAGGGATTCATGCAAACATCAGTCCACCTTTATTATAAAATATACTAAGTTTGGGTGTCCCTAAATCATCGGGGGACCTTGGCTTTAGCCCGTTCAGGCCCCCCCCCCTTAATTCGCCATAGATTGGAATCCGCCCCTGCAGTATTGTAATGTTGCAGTGCACTTGACTGGTCCACTAAGAGAAATGATTACACGATCTTATTTGTTCAGACAGTGACAGAAAAGTTCTAGCGAAGTTTTCACATGAGTCCAGATAACGGTAGAATATAGGGCATTAACTGCAAGGCTCAAAAAACGAATTAAAACAAATATTATAGTCACAAAGTAGCGGTGAAAGAGTTGTTTTAACAAATAAGGCATAATGTTAGGCTTGGCAGATCAGATTCACAAAAAACGTATGACTTCTTTAGCCAACCCAATACTTTTTTAAATATCTAGTATAGAAAATAAATACAATTAACAACTGAAGGATCTTCTTGTACATGCCATAACCATCAAGGTAATAAAATAGTGTGGAGTAACATTATTCGGATGATATTTTTTTTAAAAATTAAACAGTGATCCTTTTAGCGTCTAGTCGTGTGGCACTGTGGATGCGTCTAGTGGTGTGGCACTGTGGATGCGTCTATTGGTGTGGCAGTGTGGATGTGTCTAGTGGTGTGGCACTGTGAATGCGTCTAGTGATGTGGCACTGTGAATGCGTCTAGTGGTGTGGCACTGTGGATGCTGACTTGATCTGCCACCACCAACATCCAACAGCGAGCTCACACCCTTTCATAATGTTATAAACTTCTCCATCAAGACAAACACACCACTTGTGATATAAGAAGCGTTATGTAATGTTACAGTTTCTGCCCCCGACCGAGCACGCATTCACATTTTAAAAACGTCGTTTTCTTTCAACCCATGGTGCAGTCAAGTGTTAAATCTGATATAGGCGCCTGTCTGTGCAAAGGTCACGTGGGCACCAGATCATTCAACAGTCCACATACGTATGTCTAGCCGATTCTGTCCGCCTTGCATTGGAGAGTTAAATATGTGTCGAACATTTTTGAACACTGTAGGAGTTTGAGTCAACCAATTGAATAATGATTTTGTTTGTCATGAACGTAAATGTAAGAGTTGAAATACGTGTCTATAACTATGTAACCTGTACACTGAAGGAGTTCGAGTCAACCAACTAACTGAATATAGAGTTTGTTTGTCACGCATGTAAGTGTTGTAATACGTGTCTATTATCTGTGTACATCGTGCGCGTACGAGTCAAACAGCTAAATATAGAATCTGCTCTAATCACGACTGTTACCGTTAGTTTTGTCTAATCTATAAGTATAAGTAAAGAACATGGCTCTGAGCAGTACTGTCAGAATTCATAACTAAACTCGTATAAGTAAAGAACATGGCTCTGAGCAGTACTGTCAGAATTCATAACTAAACTCGTATAAGTAAAGAACATGGCTCTGAGCAGTACTGTCAGAATTCATAACTAAACTCGTATAAGTAAAGAACATGGCTCTGAGCAGTACTGTCAGAATTCATAACTAAACTCGTATAAGTAAAGAACATGGCTCTGAGCAGTACTGTCAGAATTCATAACTAAACTCGTATAAGTAAAGAACATGGCTCTGAGCAGTACTGTCAGAATTCATAACTAAACTCGTATAAGTAAAGAACATGGCTCTGAGCAGTACTGTCAGAATTCATAACTAAACTCGTATAAGTAAAGAACATGGCTCTGAGCAGTACTGTCAGAATTCATAACTAAACTCGTATAAGTAAAGAACATGGCTCTGAGCAGTACTGTCAGAATTCATAACTAAACTCGTATAAGTAAAGAACATGGCTCTGAGCAGTACTGTCAGAATTCATAACTAAACTCGTATAAGTAAAGAACATGGCTCTGAGCAGTACTGTCAGAATTCATAACTAAACTCGTATAAGTAAAGAACATGGCTCTGAGCAGTACTGTCAGAATTCATAACTAAACTCGTATAAGTAAAGAACATGGCTCTGAGCAGTACTGTCAGAATTCATAACTAAACTCGTATAAGTAAAGAACATGGCTCTGAGCAGTACTGTCAGAATTCATAACTAAACTCGTATAAGTAAAGAACATGGCTCTGAGCAGTACTGTCAGAATTCATAACTAAACTCGTATAAGTAAAGAACATGGCTCTGAGCAGTACTGTCAGAATTCATAACTAAACTCGTATAAGTAAAGAACATGGCTCTGAGCAGTACTGTCAGAATTCATAACTAAACTCGTATAAGTAAAGAACATGGCTCTGAGCAGTACTGTCAGAATTCATAACTAAACTCGTATAAGTAAAGAACATGGCTCTGAGCAGTACTGTCAGAATTCATAACTAAACTCGTATAAGTAAAGAACATGGCTCTGAGCAGTACTGTCAGAATTCATAACTAAACTCGTATAAGTAAAGAACATGGCTCTGAGCAGTACTGTCAGAATTCATAACTAAACTCGTATAAGTAAAGAACATGGCTCTGAGCAGTACTGTCAGAATTCATAACTAAACCCGTATAAGTAAAGAACATGGCTCTGAGCAGTACTGTCAGAATTCATAACTAAACCCGTATAAGTAAAGAACATGGCTCTGAGCAGTACTGTCAGAATTCATAACTAAACTCGTATAAGTAAAGAACATGGCTCTGAGCAGTACTGTCAGAATTCATAACTAAACTCGTATAAGTAAAGAACATGGCTCTGAGCAGTACTGTCAGAATTCATAACTAAACTCTTATAAGTAAAAATCGATTCTGAAATGGCTGCCCCCACATCTACTATCAGTGTCGTCTACATTTTAAATTGAGATTTCAGATCTACATATCGCAGGGTTCGGGGACTAAAATAATAGAGACCCATCCGAGCAGCACGTATTAAGAGTTTAGTATTCATGTTTCTAGTCTCCGTGCGGTCGCTACGAACTGCCGCAGGCAAATTGAAAATAATGGTTTATATAATCGACGTTATCTGACATGCATGATGTGCGCTTAAATCACACAAAAATCTGGTGTGTTGATGTACGAGCCGTGGTACCCAACAAGTTTAGTTTAGATTCAGGACATGGTTGAGTAACGTCCTTATGCTGTCAGCAAAAATCAGTCAGAGACAATGTTCCCTCTAAGCTGCGCGGCCGCGGAGATATCTGACCGACGTCTTGCAGCAGTTTAGAATTACCGCGCAGTAAATTTTGAAGAAAAAAATTAATCATAATATATAATAAGAATTTGATAATTTATACAGAGCTGTACCCCAGCAAGTAGCTACAACACATAACGACATTACAGTGTACATAAGCTACGTTTATCATTTAAAGAAATGTTTAATTTTTATTATATTAAATTTTAAAGTAAAGTTTGAAGAGATATATTTTAGTGCAGCTTTGAAGGCCTTAATAATAAAAATATATGTTTGTGAAGAGAAAAATGTTTCACAAAAAATGGATGATGTGTAACTTTGCACACGAATGTATTATTGTATATACTCGTTCTATAGCCCGTTCGTTCATAAGCCAACCTCTTTTGGAAGAGAAAAGTATTAAAAGTGTATAATACCCGCTCGCAAGCAGACCCCCCCCCCAAAAAAAAATAATAATAATAATAATAGGACAGCTTAAACAAAATGGTGAACTTTTTTTAAAAAAAACTACAACTACAAGCTAAATCGGTCATTATGATTGTTTACTTTGTACTACCTATCTTTGTATTTGTGCTCTTTGTTAGGCAAGAGTTATCGGTTGTTTTTTTTAAAAATCGTTGTTAAACAGTGGCGAAAGCGCGTACATTAAAATTCGTTGTTGAAAACAAAATTTATAAAACAATTTATTAAAACATTCACAAAAATTAATAAAATTATTAAATAAGGAAGTGCAGATGTTTAATAATATATTATAGCTTCTGGTAGAGCAGTCGAATCTTGTAGAATGTAGAAAAGAACCTTGATGGTCTACCATAACAACACCGATATTCAATATACATGCAGCAATCATATATGACCCGCTCATAAGCCGACCCCCTAGATTTTGTCCAAAAAAGGTCGGCTTTAGAACGAGTATATATGGTATTTTGCGAAGGACCAATGAATCTTAGAGGGAACATTGGTCTGAGATGAAGAATAACAAAACCCCGTAAAAACAAGTTTTTGACTATAAATCCTTTATGTACGAGAAGTAACTAAAAGAATGTTCATTATAATATAAATTAGCGTAGCTTATGTGTAATGTACTGTCCTTTATGTTGTTATTATGGTATGAATGGTTATTTAATTATTATTTGTATATTATGTATGTTATGATCTCCATGTAAAGCGCTGTGAGCCCGGTTCCTTACTGGGATACAGCGCTATATAAATTATAAATTATTATTATTATTATAATACGCAGCGCAAGACCATCCAAAAATACACAATTGTAGTTGTGTCGTAAAACATGTTTAATATAATGTGCACCGATCAGGAATATGTTTATAAAAAGTGTTCTCAATAAAATACGCACCTTATTGCGCGACAGAAAAGTTGTTCAATATAATACGCACCGCGACAACTCTATCTCAAAAAAAGTACATGATACATAGAGATAAATAAAATAATCTTAAAATTCAATAATTTAATTACAGTACATGCGTTTATCGATCTGAAATTTTGATACATCGTTCTTATCATCGGCACGAGTCTGCCTGCAAAATTTCAGATCGCTAGCTTACGAGGAAGTGGGTAAAAAATTGATCCAAAGTTTTGGCGACAGATAATCAAGCAAGCAAGGATTCAAACAGACACCACGAGTTAATATAAAGGATTTTAAAAAGTGAAGCTTTCCTACTAATACTTTACCAAGGTTGTAATATGCTTAAACTTTGAACCGGATTTGAAGAGTGAAGGCTATTTCAATGGAAGACTAAGTAGTAAAAACTGATTATGAAGCAGGTGACAGTTGGTTAAACGTTAAGTCCCCCCCCCCGACGATAACAACAACTCATAATGATGACCCAACTCGGCTACCCTCATAATATCGCGCAGGGACCCGAACTGTCGACTCTGCGTCGTAGCCATGAAAAAGATTAGGGTAATCGCAAAGTGCCTCGAAAAAAAAAGGGGGGGGGCTGGATTGGAGGGGTGCATCCCAGAAGATTGTGTTGATCGAGACATATACCGTAAAATAATATAAGGCTATTAATGATAGCCATACAAGAGAATGAATCATATAATGTAAGGTCCAATTTGTGTTCTTCGAGACTTCGGTTACGGATACATTGGTCTTTACGCACAATCCATAAAACACTCGATATTAATAGAAGACCTTTTTTTAACCGACTAATGTGTTTTAATAAAATACAATTTAAGGAAAATTTAATTTGTTTTAAAATTTACTTTAAAAGTACAACGGGGCCAACGTGCTACATCAAATTTCGCTTGACTATGTCAAGACAAACAACTAGAAAAATTAGAAAGGTGAAAACAAGAATAAAAAATTAAAAATCATAAGAGGCATGTTGTCTTATTTATGTTATCCGCCACCGCCGTGCCCTGTCCCATTTTCACATCTACGTATTTTAATTAATGAGGCTACTCAGCAGATAACGGAAACAGGACAGAGACGTGGCATTAATAAGCAGGTCCGTCATTCTGACCCTCGTCATCTCACCCGACGCCCGGCCTGGTCTTACAGGAACAATAATAAGGAAAGCGAGGTTTTTAAACAGCTCTCGTTATCGTGGGGGGGGAGGGGGGGTGGGGGCTTGCAGCTTCAATTTTCCTGACTTGACAAAAATATAAAACTAGCAACATAAATGGAGAAATGGCTCCTGTGAGTGCAAAGAAATCGTTGCAGGTTGACAGTGGACTTTAATATTTAGGGCTATGGGAAGGAGGTAGTGAGAGGCCTAATGTCCTAAAGACAGTAAGAAAGTGTGTCCTACCAACGCAATATAACCACTGGGTTTGTCAACTTCTTGGGATGGGGTAACAGATCTATCGATTTCTCTGTGGAAAACTCTAAATAACTTTCCATTTATTAACATTACAACATGTTCATATAAGCTAGTCACGCGTTGAATAGGATAACATTGAAAAAATGATGCTGCATTTACCAGCTGATTTCCCATCACAAGCCACAATAAAAGTCGTTCAGATGAACATCACCTTACGATATGAACTTCTGACACTACGGGTGAGACTCGAATAAACACACTACCAAACATGGGATGGTCTCAAGATTTGAACATCACATGCTACTACTTTAATAAGTATAAACTATATGTACTTTGATTAATCATTTATTTTTAATTTGATATAAAAACTTATGAAGACTTTAAATAATCATTTATTTATGCTGTTATAGATAAACTTATATAAATAATGTATAATTTATATTCATGAATATGTACATTATGATTTATTATTTATCTGTTTTGCTGTATAAAATTATGTATACTATGATTAACGACTTTCCTTTTCAATAATTATGTACACATCATTAATCATTTATACTTAATTTTTATTATGTAAAATTGTTCACACTATGATTAATCATTAACATCTGTTTTGGTTACGTTTAAAAATAAATACACTATCATTATTTATTTTAATACTGTTTGACACATAAACATTATAGGACAATTATAGTTTAAAGCTCATGCCATTTATATAAGTTTTTATGACTATTTTTTTTTCTACTTAAGCGGCCCTTGTCCTAACAAAGCACAACCAAATATACCAACGCATCCCACTCTTGATATAGGAGAAGCAAAGGCCCGTTACGCTTCATCCGTTAAATCAGTGGAAAAGGAAGTGTTTGAGTTTGTGGCATCTGTTTAACGTCATCAAGAGACCTATAGATTAGGCAAACGTCATCAAATTTTAACGGGGGGGGGGAGTCCCCCCCCCCAACCTATTCTATCTACATCTGCTGGAACATGTATACAATTTGACTACATTGATTTGCCATCTTACGAATGCTTACCAAACGTTAGATCAAACAACTACGTACACACCATCCAGCACCTGTTCGACGCGCAACAACTGTTCATGGGGAAACCCCGCACCAATTAATGGCGATAATCAAACACAAGACTCACCTAACTAACAAGTGCGGACGGCGGCCTGTCAATCAGCGGGTTGTTGTCGAGGCGCGGACCATTCGATGTGAAACAGGAAGAACAGAGCATCGAAACAAGTCGACAGTCGATCGTGCAGACTGGTGGGGAGTGTTCATGTCGAGCCTGGTCCGGTCCACGGCCTCGTTTATATACGTCTCAATAGCCAACCAATACTCGGGGATCTAACCAGTGGCGGAGGAGGAAACAAGAGGAGGACCGATCGAGGGCACAGTACATCAGGGGTACTTTACCCGTTTTTTGGTCTCCTACTTTTTGTGGTTAGACAAGCCGGATTGAGTAACAAAAGGAGTCAGATTCTATTTTTAATATTAATGATCATCTGATATTGTGAGGAACGAGGCTAGGTGGTGGGGGAAGGATTACGGCTCTAGTTCAGAACGTCAAAGCTAATCGAGCTATGAACACAGAGTGCTATGAACAGAGTGCTATGAACACAGAGTGCTATGAACACAGAGTGCTATGACTGATGTTTCTTGTCACACACTACAACGACAACTCTTCGTCCACTATGCCGCCACCAGTCACCTTAAAGCTTCCTAAAGGCTGTTATTCGTCGAGAGTCTAATTCAACTTATCACATGATATTATCCAATTATCAAATATCGTGACTAATTATAATTCATATCACACAGTGGAAAGGTGTCAACCGTCAAACTAAATACACATAGAGACAAAATTAGAGGGAAGTTTATCCAAACCCCATATATTACACATTACATATATATCCCAAACTTTATTTTAAAAAATTTAAAATAATGAATTTTTAAAAAAAAATTAAAAAACTAGTTTAAGAAACTTAACGCTAACTTAAAAAATAAAAAACCCTGCGCATTATTTTTTAAAGGGATGTAACTTCAGTAAGCATTGAAAATTAGAATAACAAGGTGTCTTCCCTTCAATTAAATACAATACTTCCCACACAGTGCTGCACTCCGTTTTTATCTAAAAATAAATTATTGAACAGACGGTAAACGAAAATGTGAACTACGAACAAGAACCAAGATGTGACGCCTGACTGACAACGTTACAGTATAATGATATACAGAAGACATTTGATTATGTTTACGTTCACACACAGTTGTGGTGACAGGCGAGCCGCTCAATACCAAAGTTTGACGCCCGTGTCATCACAAACTTTTGTTTATATATATATATATACATTAACATCTCATCATCAAATATAAATTTCCTTCAAATTTAAGGTGAACACAGACCTGTAGGTTTTCTAATGCATCTATTTGAAGACATTATGATTATCTCTTAAATCTTTCTCTATCTCAAGTTTTTCGTCAGTGTCCGGGTAGGACATTTCAACAGACCAGGAACAAATTCACTTACGGCTTTGCGTGTCCTGTTTTGCGATCTGAATTTAAAAAAATGTAATCCCATGTTATTGATGCATGTCTTTTTCTCCTGTATAAACTGGTAGAGCTCTCTTCACAATTCAAAAACTCTTGAGAGTACTTTGCCTCGAGACAACCAACGCACATCATCATGCAGTAAGAGGTTTTTGTGTTCAGCGCCCATTTCGTCACATAATGCAGCAAATAATCTTGAATTTAACGCATTTGCCTTGACATGGTTCACAACTTTTACAACTTCGCTGAGCACGTTGTTTAGTTCTATTGACATTTGCTTGATGGCTAACCTTTCACTGTGAATTAAACAGTGGGTTAACTTGCACTCTGAAGCTAATTCCTCAATCTTGTTTACAACTCCGGAACACCGCCCAGTCGTGGCCACGGCGCCATGCGTACACACCAACACAATATTTAAATTCTATCTGACATTTGCCAACTATTTAATTGTGAATAATATGAATATTACAGAACTAGTTGTTTTTGGTTGTGATGAAGTAGAAAAGAAACACTCTTGCTTCAAGTCATCCATATATTGATATCGCACATATCCTATTTAATAAAAGGCTATGTTCCGTGCGATTGGTCCCTCAAACACATGACTCCTACAGCCAATCATATTGAACACGTTTACGCAGACGTTCAAAACGAGTTATTTTTGGTGCAGTATTTCTTCCAAGACTTTATTTTTAGTTATGCGCGTTGGGATTTATAGTCAAAAGCTCGAGTTATTTATTTTAACTACTAGGGGTTGAAGGGCGCCTACGGCGCCCACTGTTTTGTCAAAACCCCAAGTAACTTATCATTGTTTGAAAAATAAGGAAATATTAAACTTCCTGAAATGTAAACAAAGTATTTTACAATTATAAATCCTCAAATCCTAATTTTACATCGTTCCCTTTTCCAAAATTAAAATATAAGCTAAAACAATGACGTCATATATATTTTTTTTTACAGCACGTCTTTAATTCATAATTAATTTGAACACCTTTTGATGCACACCTTGTACTAAATATAAGATCAAACAACAGAGGCGTCACTATGGTTGGTGTCACCCTGGGCGGTAGCTCATGGTGTCACCCCTTCACGACTGAAGGGGCCCTCCATAAATGACGTCATGCGAGGATGCCGATTTTTAACCCACCATCCCCCAGCTTCATACTTATACCCCCACCCCCTTTTCACGATATGACGTCACAAAGCTTTGACACCCCCCAAGCCGTATTTTCTATATACAAATTAGCATCTTGCAAATTATTTTTTGTCATTTAAATATGTATTTAGGGTAAGTCTGCGCTCTGATGTCGTAACACACGTGAAGCCACCGTAAACGTCATTAAATAAACATTAAACAATCAAATATTTAAGTGGAACTTTTATTTAAAGTTGCGCCTTTTTTATGTGACGTCACATTTTTTAACCCCACCACTTCGTCACACATCGTCACCGATGCGTGACCCCCACACCCTATTACGGATTAAAAGGGGGGTGCTGAACGGGCTAAAGCCAGGACCCACCAATAATTTAAGGCACTCCAAACTTATTATAGTGTATAACGTGTATAATAAAGACAAATGTTTGTATGAATTCCTGAAAATGCCTTGGACATTCATACGGCAATGCTGCAAATATGAGTAGGAAGTATAACGGAAACCAGGCTAATCTTCGTGAGAAGTGCAGTGTTGCTCATTGTGTGCCGTGCACAGCTCATTCCCTTAATTTGGTTGGGAAAAGTGCAGCAGGTTGTCCTGATGCAGTCATATTTTTTGTCTTCTGCAAAATCTTTATACCCGGCTTGTTGCATCTACTCATCGTTGACAGGTACTTTATAAACACATGAAATTGATACATGTTAACAAAACCTTGTGTGACACAAGATGGTCAGCCTGACATGATGCAGTAAGGTCTGTTAATAACTTATACCATGCACTGGAAGAATTAGCAACAAACGAAAATCAGCCACGTGACTGTCTACTTGAAGCAGAAGGATTTCTAAAGGAACTTGAACAACTGGAAGTCGATATTTTACTTGAAATTCGGGAAAGAATTTTAGAAAGGAAGTTCTCAATGAGTTTGTTAAAAGACAGCATTCTTAATTTTATTCCTATGAAGACAAAGGAAAGGACAAGTCCGTGGTAAAAAAGAATATGAACAATCTTCAATGCTATCCACACAAAAAAGAGAGAAAAAAGGACCTCAATTTTATAAAGGGACATCACTAAAACAGGATTCTCCCCGAGACAAAAGCTTCAAGGTTGAGGTATTTCTGGTAATCATTGACAACCTTTCTTGAGCCCTACAACATCGGTTAGGCCCATATAAAGACATCCATGAGAAATGTGGCTTTCTTACAAACCTTTCTGAGCTCAGCAATTTCGCCATTCGATGGGCACCAGCCAAGATAATGGAAGAATATTCAAGTGATTTCAGAATTAGTCCAATTTTCAAAACTCTTTAAAAAGTTATTGTCCAGGCTCAGGGTAAGGAATAGGAAGTACCCCAATGCCAAACTCAAAACACGAGCACAGAGCTAAACATTTTGCTGCTTTTGAATGAGCTAAATTTCACACAGCTCTTTACAAATGTACACATCGCACTTCGCATCTATCTTTCAATGATGACATCAAACTGCAGCAGAGAACGATCCTTTTCAAAGTTTAAAAGAATATAAAATGAGTTAGAGTTTGCATGGGACAACAAAGACTGAATATGCTCTCTCTGATGAGGATTGAAAAGGAACTCACTTGTAAGCTTTCTTAGCTTTACTGACTTGATTGATAACTTCACCATGAGAAAAATTCGCAAACTAAAGTTGTAGGTTCAAATAATAATAATACATATTTTCAATAAATTTGTTATTTCAACTAGAGAAAACAATTCTTTACCACATGAAAAAAAAGTATTAAATTTTATTTTTTAAATACGGAATAACGCGTAATATTATTCTTTAATAGTTCGTAACCACGAAACAGCGTAAGTCGGGAGGGGACCGTCGTAACCGGGGGACTACCTGTATATAAAAATGCATATCACGCCTTTAATAAATATATATAAAACAAAATATTAACTCAAAGACATTGAATTCATATTTTTTGTCTAGAAAAAACATCAACAAAGAAAACCCATCTTTTGATTATTATTTGGGGGGGGGGTAAAAATCTTATCCCCCCACACCCCAGTCGTGAGGTGGGATTCGTCCATGGTGTCCGTGTGTCAAAGCCCAAATAGCTTATATCTTTTAAAACATATGACACTGCCTCTTTCATGTCCAGCCTTTTTTACAGATCTCTCAGCTGCGACGTTTCTTTTCTCTTTTTTTCCTAATTTGTTTTAATGTTGATTGTGTGTTGGGACTCTTTTATTATTGCAAGTTAACTGATATTTTTTAATAAAATATTTTCGCGTTTAACCTATTTCTTTGTATTTCTTAATTTCTCTCTAGATGAAAAAATGTGTCTTCATTTTTTTCGGACATATAATCGTATACAGTAAAATTTTAGGCTCGGGTGTCACCCCCTTGATGGGTGTCACCCGGGGCGGCCCGCCCCCTCGCCCCCCCAGTGACGCCACTGTCAAACAATTACGTCATATTGTTCCACATCCAGTGAGCCAGTGAGTGACTTGGACTATTATTTTATTTATAACGAATAGTATTATTGACGTGATGCACATGTATGCCGGTCGAGACGGCTGTTGGAGGGCAGTTACAACATGCCACCGAACGGTGGCGGAAGGTCCTTGGACTGTCTTTGTTGCTCGTACCATCAGAATTGCCAACAAGCGACGCTGGGTGACAATTTGATACATTCTCTTGTCGGTTCTCAAAATTAAGGATTATAATTATATTTATTTTTCATTTCTTGATAACTTCCACGGACCGGTGGCTGATGGTCCACGGACCACCACTTTGAGAAGCACTGATTTAGATCAACTGGTAAGACTCTTTCAGTTATCTATAAATCATTTAAACCAGATGTGTCAAACTCAATCATTCAACGCACCAAAACTGAAATTCTACATTATGTTGCGGGCCGAACAGAGTGAACTTTAATTCAGCGGTGATTTCGACCTTTTTAAACAGTATTTTTTTAGGGCTGGAGAAATTAACGATAAAATAATCGATTACTCGTAAATTTTATTTAATAAATTTAGATTAATTTGATCGATTAAAATTCGATTAAAATGAAGAAAATATTTCTAAATCCATTAATCGATTAATTTTTTTCCCGATTGATCGAACACAAAAATATCAGTATTTTTTTAATAAGCGCCATTTTAAGACATGTTTTTTGAATCCCTTGATCATTTATTTAGGGGCTAGATTTGATTTCTGTTTTAATTGCGTACCGGTATCCACCGAGAGACGCTTGACTTATATCACGTTAGCAATATCAGGGGAAATGTGGCGTAATATTAAGGAACTACACTACTTTCATTTCCTATGCACCAATACAAAATCAGCAACTGTCAATTGATCAAAGCTAGAACCATATCGGGTAGCCTAAATTCGGCAAGGCTGCTTGTAAGGAAATTTGATTTACACTTTATATCGCAGAACCATTAAAAGATTTCCCCCTCTCTCTCTCCTCTCTCTCTCTCCTCTCTCTCTCTCCCCTCTCTCTCTGTCTCCTCTCCCCTCTCTCTCTCCTCTCTGTCTCCTCTACCCCCCTCTCTCTCCTCTGTCTCCTCTACCCCCTCTCTCTCTCTGTCTCCTCTCCCCCCTCTCTCTCTCCTCTACCCCCCCTCTCTCTCTCTCCTCCCCCCTCTCTCTCTCTCTCTCACACCAAATGTAATTTTAAAATTGTATGACAGTCAAGACCGCTTTGGCCAGATATAAAACTACGCCAGCCAGGCCGGATGTGGCCCGCGGGCCTTGAGCTTGACACGTAGGTTTAAAAGATATTTTTGGAAATATTCATGGCCCGTTGTCGGAAATTTAAAAATCTTCACAGCTTAAGACTTAAACTTTCAGAAAAATACAGCAAGAAAAAACACCCCCATGAAAGTTTACAACAGCAGGCACTCTTGTACTCGTAACTTGTACATCCTGAAAAGTATACTATGGCGGCTTAAATAGATCGCGTAATGGAATTCTAAATTTCGTTACGACAATTGGGGTTTTTCTTATATCTTCAATTTCCACAACAGAAGTTGACGGCCTGGGGAAATTAGATCTTTTCTTAAAGCTCGGAAATAGAAGAAGAATGAAACCAACAAGTTGGAAAGTACTGGGCTAAAGATAGTTTCTAATTTACACTGAGGATATTTGGTGATAGTGGAAGAATGAACAGTTAAAGTTAAAGTCTGAACAGAAATCAAAAATGACAACACAAAGTCAACGTGAGAGAGAGAGGGGGAGGATATAGTTTAAAATTTTGGTGTGGCACGACGGTGGCGTAGGAAGGAGTGTGCAGGGCCTCGGGGGGGGGGCATTTTCTGTTTATGAGAGGTGGCATTTACGGCCACACCAAGCGATTTTTTTTCTTTACGGATCAGAGAAAATATCTTGATCCGCCCAGGGCGACAGGTTACCTGGCTAAACAATTTCACATGGACCAAGATGGCAACAACTGCATCTGACACACAAGGCCGTGTCAATGGAGTTGAGGTGAACAAGATTCGTTAGGTTAGGGTTCGAAATCTCAATTATGGCGGGAAAAGGTAGAGATAGGTATAAATAGTGTAAATACTTTAAAATAATGAAAGACTAAGAAAAATACGAGCAACACAGACACTACATGTTAATTAATCCTTTGGATGTAGTGAAAGAATATGTTTGATATAGATAGGATGGAGGAATAAAAACTTATGCGAGTTTGGTACAAAGTTTTCCTGGGGCGTGAAAAAGGTGCAAACCACATAGAGTGGTGGTGTTTTTTTTTAAATAGAGGCTGAAACTGGGAGTGAGAAGACAAGAAGGTAATATGATTAAAAAAACAACCCGTAAAAACCCGTAAGTTTTTGACAATAAATCCCTTATATATGAGACATAGCTAAAAGTATTGACTATGCTCAATATAATACGCACCGCGCGACATACTAGCATAACATTTACAGATCGGGAAAATATTATAAAAGTATGTTCAATATAATGCGCACCGCGCGACAGACTAGCATAAACATTTACATGTGTAGCCGAGTGGTGGCTAAAAACATTAAAACAATAAAGTCCAAGACACTAATTGCCAAGGATATCGAACAGGTTTATTAACTCAAGACACAGAATGCACAGCTGAGGCACTTCTCACTCACTCTCTCTCTCTCTCTCTTTACGCTACCTCTACATTCTCCCTCTCTCACAGACCAGTCGCAATGTGTTACAGCCCACCGGTCGTGTCCCTAGTTTCACGTGACTGAACTCTCCGTGCTGTAAAACACGGGGATGTGGTCAGGCACTCTCCTGACCCATCTGACATCGAGGGCTGGAGTGAGCCTCCAGTGACCCGCGGAGGTCAACTATAGTAGACGGCTTCACATGCTACATAGAGATAAACTACAAATTCATTAATTTAATTACGGTACATTCGATCGATCTGAAATTTTAATACTATGCATTGTTAGGTGACCAAAGTCTATGTGCAAAATTTCAGCTCGATAGGATCACGGGGAGTGGGTTATTTTTTACTTAAATTTTTCCGAGGGACCACGGCAGAGACAGAAAGAGACATACTACGGTGAAGTTAATATAGGGGATATAAATTAAACAACCCCGTAAAAACAAAGTTTTTGGCTATAAATCCCTTATATATGAGACAGAACTCAAAGTATTAATATGTTCAATATAATACGCAACATGGGACAAAGATTTACAGACTGAAACCGACTGATTTCCCCTGGCTTTAATAGCGGGGGGAATGAGTGTGGACATCGATGGGTGGCGTGAACTCAAATGGCACGTGGAAGGCGAACAATAACAAACTGTGAAATTGAATTGCATATAGTTATATGTTATAGTCATAGTTATAAACTAAAAATACATTAATTTAATTACGGTACATTCGATCGATCCGAAATTTTGAGACGATGCATTGTTAGGTGACACGAGTCTATGTGCAAAATTTCAGCTCGATCGCATCACGGGAAGTGTGTCATTTTTTACTTTTGTTTTTCCACCCGCCCGCGAACGACAGACAGAGAGAGATGACAAGATTTCAAAGTTAATATAAGGGATTTAATTAAACAACCCCGTAAAAACAAAAGTTTTTGACTATAAATCCCTTATATATGAGACAGAACTTAAAGTATTGATATGTTCAATATAATACACAACATGGGACAAACATTTACAGACTGAAACCGACTGATCTCCCCTGGCTTTAAAACCGCAAGCAGGGGGGGGGGTGTGAACATCGATGGGTGGCGTGAACTCAAGTGGCACGCGGATTGCGAACAATAACAAACTGTGAAATTGAATTACATATAGTTATATAGAGATAAACTAAAAATGCATTAATTTAATTACGGTACATTAGATCGATCTGAAATTTTGATACGATGCATTGCTAGGCGACACAAGTCTATGTGCAAAATTTCAGCTCGATAGCATCACGGGAAGTGGGTCCTTTTTAAATCCCTTATATTAACTTCGCGGCCGTCTCTCTCTCTCTCTGTCTTGGGCTCGGCGGGCTGGGCGGAAAAACAGAGGTCAAAAATGACCCACTTCCCATGATCCGATCGAACTGAAATTTGGCACACGGACCCGTCTGACCTAACAATGCATCGTATCAAAATTTCAGATCGATCGAACGTACCGTAATTAAATTAATGCATTTTTAGTTTATCCTTATAAGAGGTATGTAATTCAAAATTCACTGTTTGTTATTGTTTTTTTTCTTCCAGTTTCACGTGAGTTTGAGTTGACGCCGACCGTCGTGCCGACACCCCCTCACATCCCACCCCCATTTATTAAAGGACAAGGGACATCACTCGGTGTCAGTCTGTAAATGTTTGAAAATAATCAATACTGTTAGTTATGTCTCATATATAAGGGATTTATAGTCAAAAACTTTGTTTTTACGGGTTTGTTTTATTAAATCCCTTATATTAACTTCGCGGCCGTCTCTCTCTCTCTGTCTTGGGCTCGGCGGGCGGAAAAACAGAAGTCAAAAATGACCCACTTCCCATGATCCGATCGAACTGAAATTTGGCACACGGACCCGTCTAACCTAACAATGCATCGTATCAAAATTTCAGATCGATCGAACGTACCGTAATTAAATTAATGCATTTTTAGTTTATCCTTATATGAGGTATGTAATTTAAATTCACGGTTTGTTATTGTTTTTTTGCCACGTGAAATTTTGAGCTGACGCATTGAGGCGACCCAACGAAGCGACGGGCGCTTTTGTTTACATTTTACGTGTCACTCTGAGCTCGGTCAAGCGAATCGGTGACCAGACTTTTCCCCTCTCCCCCTCCCACCCACCCCTCCCCCCCTAGGGTTATGAAGCAAACTTGAGTTAAGACAGATTCAGTCTGTAAATGTTTGAAAATAATCAATACTGTTAGTTATGTCTCATATATAAGGGATTTATAGTCAAAAACTTTGTTTTTACGGGTTTGTTTTTTTAAATCCCTTATATTAACTTCGCGGCCGTCTCTCTCATCTCTCTCTCATGGGCTCGGCGGGCGGAAAAACAAAAGTCAAAAATGACCCACTTCCCATGATCCGATCGAACTGAAATTTGGCACACGGACCCGTCTAACCTAACAATGCATCGTATCAAAATTTCAGATCGATCGAACGTACCGTAATTAAATTAATGCATTTTTAGTTTATCCTTATATGAGGTATGTAATTTAAATTCACGATTTGTTATTGTTTTTTTTGCCACGTGAAATTTTGAGCTGACGCATTGAGGCGACCCAACGAAGCGACGGGCGCTTTTGTTTACATTTTACGTGTCACTCTGAGCTCGGTCAAGCGAATCGGTGACCAGACTTTTCCCCTCTCCCCACCCACCCCCCACCCCCCCCCCACTAGGGTTATGATGCAAAGTTGAGTTAAGACAGATTCAGTCTGTAAATGTTTGAAAATAATCAATACTGTTAGTTATGTCTCATATATAAGGGATTTATAGTCAAAAACTTTGTTTTTACGGTTTTGTTTTATTACTACTTTTGTTTTTTCCGCCCGCCCGCGAACGCCAAGATTTCGAAGTTAATATAAGGGATTTAAAAACTGGCTTAATGTTGAGCTGACGAAGTAATGAGTTGGTCTTCCAGGGCTTACAACGGAATGGGGGAAACCCATTAGGCATAAAAAAAATTTAAAGATATGGATGGCAACAAATATAAACAAGAATTCATGTCAAGCATTTATACTACTTTCATGCAGAAGACGATAAAATTTCTTTGTCTATCATTCTAGATTACATTAAAAGTCATTTCAAATCAATAATTCTGAAACTAAACAAAACAATTGCTATCTACACATTGCTGCTAAAATTACAGGAGTCGAACGAAAAGAATTTTTATTAAAATTCCTTATCCAACATTGTTCTAAATATCATTAGCTATCGTTTGGCGTTTGTTTCCACCCGATAGATGTTATGGTTGGCGAGAAATTGACAAAATACTAGGGCTGGTAACTTTAATCGTTAACTTTTGAAAAATTAACGATCAATTTCATTAATTAATCTTAATTGACTTTTTTTGTTTTATTGAGTTATTTCCCCTGTCTAATATGTTTGCGCTGAAGGTGGTGCCTCAGCGATGTATTTGGTCCCCTAAAAGCGAATTGTTTACGGCAGTGAACACAGGAAACTTTTTCAGCATCTTCTACTTTGCCATCCGCAGTTAGCTTAAAAATAAAATGTTTGCTCAACTTTCCGTTATTATTCTTAAATTTAACTATGCTGAAGCTGTCATTAGTCACCTACATCTGCAGGTCTACATAAATTAATAAATTATAATAATGCGCGGGAGAAGTTTGTACGTTTAAAAATATTTAAATTATTATTAATTATTTATAATTAATTATTAATAAATTGAAATAAAAAAAATATCTATCCTATATAATAAAAGGCAAGTTTCTGTCCTTTCTGTCCAGTCATCTATAGCGATTGGTCCCTCGAGCACATATGACTCCTACAGCCAATCATATTGAACACGTTTACGCCATTTACGTGGACGTTCAAAACGAGTTATTTTTGGTGCAGTATTTCTTCCAAGACTTTATTTTGAGTTATGCGCGTTGGGATTTATAGCAAAAAGCTCTGTTTTTACGAGTTATTTATTTTAACTATAATGAATAGTATTTTTGACGCGATGCACATGTTATGCCGGTGGAGACGGCTGTTGGAGGGGAGTTATAACATGCCACCGAACGGTGGCGGAACGTCCTTGGACGGGCTTTGTTGCTCGTATATATATAATTCTCTTCGTGGGACCATGCGAGACACCACGCAAGTATGTGCAACCGAGCATGACGAATGACCCTCGCTGGGGTCGAACAATGTATCGAGACCAACAATGGTCCTTGCGTTTCACTTGCATTGTTCCTTCACATAATAACGTGAGATTCGTGTGTATTGTTTATCACGTCCGTCTTATACGGGGAAGGTCCTGGGTTCAAGCCCCAACGAAAACATGGTGGTTTTTTTTAATTTTTAAAATGTCTGTTTGTGCCTGTTCTTTTACCCGTTTATTGCCAATACTAGCTGACCTGCAGCGTAGCATAAGCCCCTAATGATTTAGTGACGGGTAAAGACTTCCTGAAAGACACATTTGTCAAAATGTGGTGGGTTTGGGCCAATGACTGTGAGTGAATGAAAAGAGGGAACTCTGGAGAGACCCGCCGCGTAGCATATGCCACAGACTTGCTCATCATAGACAGTGCAAAAAACGGTTTGGGGGGTGGGGGGGTGAGAGTACAGACACAAAAATCAGCACTAAGTAAATAAAAAATAGCCAGTAAACGTGAAGACATGCACACTGAGGTTGTTGTTACTCGCCTCCCATTTATTACTACCATCCCTTAAAAATAAACTGTGATTGGCCGACCCTAGCAAGGGTTATTCATATGTAGGGTTGTTAATTGCGTGTTGTTGTTTTTTGTTGTTTTGGAAAACCAATTATCGTTTATGTAAGTCCGATTTAAACCGATTATCGTTTTATAGCTGACTTCATAGAAGTTAGGGGTGTACCGAATTTCGCCTGCAAATGTCTCGAAACCAACAATGAGTTGGCGCTTCCCCCCACCCCCCCCACCCCCAAACGACGGTCACTTGCGTTGTTTTGATTTCTTCGTGCTGTAGTTTGTTTCCGTTCTTTCTCCACTTTCTTTGCACTCTCCATGAACAAGTCTGCGGCGCATGCTACCGCATGCTACGCCGCGGGGCGTCTAGATATAAATATTTTCTTAAATTTTAATAGAATTTTTATCGATTAAAATTATTGTAATCAATATTTAATTGATAAAATATTTACGATTAATCGAGAAATTAATCGTTAATTCCCGCTGACCTACAAACAACTCCCCAGGAAATCCAGTAAACCTTGTTGGTATGGGCCCGTGCACATCCTTGGGACCTACTTAACATATTTGCAAAACACCCGAACCCTCTATCTGGTATTGTTCAGGACGAGTTGCATGATGAAGCTCGAACAGACAGCACAGACATTTCAAATATATAAACGCAATTTTCCCCATGGGAAATTGAGTTAATTAGACGGTTGCGACTATAGTTGGATGAATACATTTTCTAACTAAACATTTTCAGGTCGTGTATTCATTCACCTATAGTCTTAACCGTCTTATCTTTAAAAAAATAGTTTTAATTGCTTTAAATTTTAATCATGGTGGAAGTTCAGTATAATGGAATTTTATATTAATTAATTGATATCTAACAAAGAATTGTTTAATGTTCTCTTCCTTTAATTAATTTTTATGAAATATCTGTATACTATATATATAATTCTCTTCGTGGTCGGACCCTGCGAGACACCAAGCTGCAAGTATGTTCAACAGGTACTAATTTTAGAAAGCAGCGCACCAAATTACTGCACCAATGCATCAAAAGGTGTGCAAATTAAATATGCCCTGTAAAAAAAATATATATGACGTCATTGTTTTCGCTGATATTTTAATTTTGTTAAAAGGGAACAATGTAAAAAGTTATAAAATACTTTGTGTACATTTCAGAAAGTTTAATATTTCGTATTGATCAAACAAGGACAAGTTAGTTGGGATTTTGAAAAAGGTGGGCGCCGTAGGCGCCCTAAAAAAGTGCATTTTTTCAAAATAAATAGATTTCAGCTGAACACTTCCGTCATTTTTTACGGGTGATACGCCGTGGGTCTCTCCAGAGTTCCTTCTTTTCATTCACTCACAGGCGTTTGCCCAAACCCACCCCATTTTGACAACTGTCTTTCAGGAAGTCTTCACCCGTCACTAAATCATTAGCAGCGCATGCTACGCCGCGGGTAAGCTAGTATTAATTTAAAAGACTTTGTTACAGTAAGAATTAGAATATTTTGATTGATTCATCTGAACTAGACCATTTATTAATCAATAACTCTGAAGAACGCAGGGTAAATTTGTAACAATAATGTGTGAAGTGCTGTGATTCATAAGGGAAAGAACCCGTACATTTCATTGGTGTCTAATAAAAAATTTAACAGTTATGCCCCTTTCCCGGTTAAGTTATGTCGTTATGATTCTATATTATATATGAAATAATAAAACAAACCCGTAAAAACAAAGTTTTTGACTATAAATCCCTTATATATGAGACATAACTAAAAGTATTGATTATATTCAAACGCGACAAATATTTACAGACTGAATCTGTCTTAACTCCCCTTTGCTTTATAACTTTATAACCTTGGGGAGGAGGGGAAAGGTCTGGTCACCGATCGCTGGACCGAGCTCAGCGTGACAAGTAAAATGTAAACAAAAGCACGCCGGTACTTGGACGGGTGACATCAACGTGCGAACTGAACTGTCACGTGAAAAAAAAATAACAAACTGAAATTGAATTACATACGTTGTATAGAGATAAACTAAAAATGCATTAATTTAATTACGGTACGTTCGATCGATTTCAAATTTTGATGCGATGCATTGTTAGGTGACACGAGTCTATGTGCCAAATTTCAGCAAGAGGCTCCAAGTGCTGCAGGGGGCCAGCCTTAATTATCTAACAGAAACTACACTTTTTTTAAAATCCTTTATATTAACTCGTGGTGTCTGGTTGATTGTTTGTCGAAAAAAACTTTGGATCAATTTTTAACCCACTTCCTCGTAAGCTAGCGAGCTGAAATTTTGCGGGCAGACTCGTGCCGATGATAATGTGAATAGTCTGTATAAATTTGAATGGATTTCAAGAAGATCATTCCATAAATAATTTGAAATTTCAACTAAATTTTAAAATTCTTTAACAACTCTAAGAACAACAAAATGCCTATTTTACTGGAAATGTAAAGCATACATATTTAAAAGTTACATTTATGAAGATTGAAATATTTTTTACAACCATAAAACATTAAGAAATCAACATAAATTTTAAAATGCATTAGTTAGATTTCCAAGAGTGAGCAGCCAAGGAATGAATACTTAATTTCGAAAAAAAGGAGAAAAGGAGTACAGTGGGGCCCGCTTAAGTCGACAGCCTCGGGGTATGAAAAATGGCGCCTAGATAACCAATCACCGAGTTAAACGAAAACCAATATGGCGAATTAAACGAAAACCAATATGGCGGCAAAATATTTACATGCGCTTGAAATTTCTTTATAATTATATACATGATGTGCGTTAATTAGTCATGGGACGATTAATCGGAATCGTATCGGAATAGCGGGACCCTATATCTTCACTCTTTCCTTAAGTTGTTAAGGCCGTTTGTTTTTAAGGACCGTTTAAATTTAAATATAACCCTTTATTGCGTTAGCGCAGTTTTTTTCCCTAGTACATAACTACATGTATATGGAACTCATCTAGTCCTTCCCGACACACCTCGTGCGCGCGCAGGGTCCGCTGGTGACTTTCCTTACAAGCTACACAAATTCATAACCCACCCAGTCCGTCCCCTCAGCTTACAATGGACTCAGAATTCCTTTGGTAACTTGAGTTAAACTGTCTGTAGTCTGTTATATACAATATTTTAAAATCTGGGGAGCCTTGTTTACAGTAAGCACCCTATGATTTTTCGTCCCGTCACTAGCGTTAATAAATGAGAATGTACATTTACATGCACGTGATTTTGGAGGTTTTTTTTTACACAAAGGCGTTGCCGTTATTTGTTTATCATGACCTATATATGACTCATAACAAAGCGAACTCTTCTCTATAAAAGTGTACAAAAATAAATTAAGAACTCCTTTTGAACCTTCAACTTTGATACATTTTAATTAATTCTGACCAATAGTTAAATGGCTTTTGCACACGGCCACTTCTTATGAATGAAACATTGAGAACAAAACAGTAGTAATTGAGTAAAAATGAGGTTGAAGGATGAATGGTTGCCAATGACAACTAGTCTGCACACGGTACATTTTGTAATTCCATACGAAACGAAATGTTTAAGACATGTGATTCTGCATGCATCTTTGCTATTGGAGCAATTACGTAATACTCGGCATCACTTACGCGGCCGATTGCCGAGTATCTCCGAGTATACGAAAATCGACCGATGCCGAGTAGCCGAACCGATCGGTTCAGCCCTATCGATAAGAACATTTTCAAAAGCTGGCGATTTAAGTTAGTAACACAGCGCTGTGAGCAAGCGGACTGTGACGTCACCAGCGAGGCAGAAATTTTATGCCTTCACTTGGTTATAAAAAATCACATCTAACATTTTCAAAAGATCGAGATAACCAAAACTAAGTGGCAAATTTGGCACTCTTTTGTGCTCGAAATATTAGGGCTCGGCGACTTTAAAAAATCAAATTAACCGCTGAAAAAATGCAAAGACAAAGAAAGAATTTGGCGGTTCCAAAAAAAAAGTCGACTTAATAGAGCTGGCAAGTTAACCGGGCTCGAGTTAAGTGGGCCCCACTATAGTTCTAAAAATACTGCAAATAAAATTAATTTGTATTCTCAGATTTAATGCAGTAAAACAACATTTGTAAGTCATTCACGATTCCAGGTTTAATGATTTCATATTACAAAAATATTTAATCATTGATGTATTATATTTGAAATAACAATGTACTATAAATTACATGTGTGCTAAAACAATTTTGGGGAATTTAAAAAAATTTCTATGACAAAATCGGATATAAATTATTTTTCCCCATTTTGTACATAATAACATAGTTTATTTTGAAATTTCTGAGAAAACTTTTAAATAATCATTATTTGAATATTTGTTTATTTGATATAGAATAGGACTGCCATAAAGCTTTTAATTAAAATATAATATATACCAACAAATTTCATGTTTATTTTTGATGGTTCATACTGAGCTGAAATATACTGGCAAATATTCTGTAAATAGAAATCTATAACTATAATGATGACATCTAAAAATTAAAAAATACCATGTGACTAATGACATTCATTGCAGAAAATATAATATTATTTTGATGTTATTCACTTTCCTTTTAACAATTTAAAATTAAAAAAAAATTCTAACTTAAGTTGTACACTTAAAATTCAAAAATTAATTAGCTACATTTTTTATTCCTTACAAAATTGTAATTAAAAGTAAATAATTTAAAATATGTCAAAACAAATAATGTAATGCTTATAGTAAAAATTCATCATAGTTATAGATGAAAGCTTTAACTTTTTTACACGCTTTTATTTAAATCACACTGTTTGTATTTTGTATGTTGCATCCGTCAAATCTTGTAACGTAAAATTAAACAACTTCTGATGGGCCGAGAGATCTCAAAATTTTACCACAAATGAATCGTGGATGACAGTGCATTGTATCAAAATTTCAGATCGATCTAATATACTGTAATTAAATTAATGCATTTTTAGTTTATGTCTATATTATCACTTCCATCAATGAACCACACCCCAATTCGCCCTAGAGGGATACAAGTAATTTCAATGTGTAGACGTCAGAAGTGGATTTTAAATAGTTTTTATTACAAGTTTAAAAAGAACGCATTTCATAAAGTCTTTCTGGTTGAATTGTTAATGTGATCGACCTGACCTGGAGGTATGGGGTTCAATCTTCAGTTGGGGAAAAAAAAATTTAATACATAAATTTATAATTAATAATCTATCTTTTTAAATCACATTTAAGTTATTGACAATGAAGTTTAACTAATTAAATTGAATTGATAAGGTTGAAAAATTTATTTTTAAAAATTTGATACTAAAAAGTAGAAAATAAAATATTTAAAAAATCTTTTTTTTTATTTACATAGCCTATAGAAAGTGCACTAAAAAGAAGAGAATAAAAATTTCCCATCCACTGCACATAAAAGCATAGGGCCCACATCACAACTCGCTATCATGTACAAGGCTGTGAAACATAAATACAAATTTGTATGAATATTAATAAACATTAAAAGCTTCACAACTTTGATCATATACATGCTACTATCATATTAATTAGAAATAGTTATCTATATGCAAAAGAATAGTTGCAAAGATAAATTAGTTGTGATGGGCGCCCCACGCTTGTATGTGCAGTGGATAGGTTCACCGATTGCACCTGTTATCATAGAAAATATTATTCTCTTCTTTTTAGTGCACTTTCTATATGTAAATAAAAGCGTGTCATTTTTAAAAAAAGATTCTTAAAATATTTTATTACAAATCCTAAATAAAAGAGTGTCCTTTTTAAAAAAAAGATTTTTAAAAATATTTTATTACAAATCCTTACAAAATTTAATACATTGTATAGAAAATGGATATTCCATAAGAGTTTGAGATTAGTAGAAATTACATAAACAACAATCATAGTATTTTGACCATCGTTTTTTTATAACCTAAAATTTTACCTACAATCAGAGCAATAAACTATGGAATTTAAGGAGACTATTCAATAAAATGGTAAATTTTGTAAAAAATATATTGAAGATTTCTAATGTTTCTTTTTGAGACCTTCCTCTCCAAAGTCCAATAAATGATCCAGTTACCTTTCTATTTTCGTCATCTTTTTTAAAAACTAATGCAATTTAATTATTTAGAAACAAAATTATTTTCATTGCAGACGTAAAAAAAACACCTATATATTAGGTTAAGAATTAATATAGGGTGACATAAAAAATGCATTTGTACAGGAGGGCGGCATATAAAGGAGGTAATTTTTTTTTAATGATATATTCCATTCATGTTTACTTAAAGGAGATTTTTTAAGGTTTCAATAACTATGAATTTAAACATGTTTTCCAATAACTCTTGGTTTTATAAGATCGTTAAAATATTTCCTTTTCTTGTGTCACCTTGAATAATATATAATATTAATATTATTTTGATATGGGTCATAGGGTCTATACCTAATCTAGAATATATAGTTATAAGCTATATAATTTATTATAATTTGAAATTCTAATAGTTTCACTAGCTTATTGACTGATTGCAACAAATAAAAATTATGATTGACTTATTATAATACTACGCTTATATGTAAAATTTAAAACATCAGTTTTATTCGTCTATTGCTTATCTTTAATTTTGATAGAAAGAGAACGAGGAAAAATTTACTATTTTTTCCTCCTCACTATCTTTAAAATAAATCATTTTGATGAGTCTAAGGCAGGGGTCTCCAAACTTTTCTGCCGGAGGGTCGCATTAACTGTCAAGCAGCAGTTTGGGGGCCGACTACAAACAGTTTTGTGGTAAACTACAGGTAAAAATATTCTTTTTTTTGGATTAAAAGGTCTCCAGGGGCCGGGTGAGAGGGCCTTGCGGGCGGCATCTGTCCCGCAGGCCGTAGTTTGGAGATCCCTGGTCTAAGGCAAAGACCCATGTGATGTGATGGTATCAGTGTGTGGCTACACCACTACAATCTTTAGCCTTAGTTAGCCTTCCTTAGAGGACATTAATTAAATGATTAAAAATTAAAAAGTTGACTCATCTGATATTAAGTCTTTAACTTCAGTTAAATTTTTAGAAACCATAAGCCTTAAAATTTTTCAAGGGGGAAATTAAAAAACTTTACTGTAACTCAACTGTAACTAAGTAAATAGTAATGGTAACTAACTGTAAGCTGTAAGTGTAAGAGTAGGATGTAGCTTTTAAAAACTTTAAGTTGGGGTTTTACTATTACTATTAGTAACTAGTAATAGTAATAATGCCTAAATCTTAATATAAATGGTTAATTAGGCTAGGCTAATTGTCTTATCTATACAGACGCTTCTACTATACAGAAGATTAATGCGTCCACAGACCATGCCGGTCTGTTGGCAAGTGATGCAGCGTTCACAGGCCACGGCTATAACTATAACTATAAGGGTTCCACGCATTACCCAGCCGCCTTTATTTCCCTAACTAATGTCCGGTACCCATTCGGAGCTGGGTGGACTCAGGGACGCCCTAGGCCCCGGGAACATTATTTAAGTTAAAGCTACTGTCAGTAGACTCAGTGGTTTATTAAGCACTGAGTACTGGTTAAACTTTATTTCTAAGGCCAGAGGGCCAGGCGCTAAATTGTTTTGTTGAGTTAGATTTAGAATAATTTAGATGTTTACTTTTACTTTTAAATCTATCTCGAGTATTATTAACTTTTCGTATGGACTATTATTATTATTATCCATGCTTATAAATATTATTACACTGTGAATTAAAGCATTATCAATGAATCAGCTGTCACTGTCAAATAAATAGGATTAACACTTAACACATTTAAGTTTAAGGGATTATAAGCCATAAAAAATAATAAGTCCGACACTTCGACTTTCAGGTCTTTCACCGGTTCACCGACATTTCGACTTTCAATTTACCGTTTCATTCAAACAGTGAAATAAAACTAAACAGTCGCCTGAGTTTGACAAAGCCATGATAATATATAAATTTATTTATAATAAAAATTTAAGTGTATTTCACAATTTAAAAATGTGTTTATATATGGTTTATGTGTACTTACATAATCTTAGAAAAGTCGTATGTGAAAGTTTCCGTGTAAAAAATCGTTTGTTTACTATCTCAACATGCTCTACTTGTACCTGGCTACTGGAAGTATGGTAGTATGTATAATCTCGTCATGTTTGTAATAAATCTTGTTTCTTAAAATTGAAGAGTGAGAAATCATGTTTCTTAAATTAAAAGAGTTAGCGTTATATTTATAGCCTTCTTATTATAATTTTAAAAAGAACGAATTTTGTCAGCAGTTTCGTTGGTCAAATTAATAGAGCGACCGACCTCTGAAATAGAGGTCTGGGGTTCGATTTTAGTTGGGGGCGTTGTTTTTTTTCTTTCTTAACTTTACATTTTTTAAAAACATAATTAATTTTTTTTTCATGGGTTTAGGGTTAGGGGTAGGTTTAGTGATAGGTTTTAGGGGTAGGTTTAGGGATAGGTTTTAGGGGTAGGGGTAGGTTTAGTGATAGGTTTTAATAGGGTAAGGGTAGGTTTAGTGATATGTTTTAGGGTTAGGGGTAGGTTTAGTGATAGTTATTCCTTTCTTAATTTTTTTTCTTCATATTTTCTCCTTGAGCGTAAAATTACTTTTAAAACAGGTCTCAAATAACAACAAAAATTAATTAAAGTTAAATAATGATTGCGGCGGCGCTCTTCTGTGCATTCGAACTATTTCGACATACTTGTAGCTCTTTAATGTGAGAAACACGATTTCTTACACAAACATGACGAGACGATACAGGCTACCCTGGAAGTATATAGATCTAAAAAGTTAGTTTGCCTTATAACTAAATTATAAATTTACTGTTAAAATACAATAACATAACTTTTGAACAGTTTAAAAATATTTTATTGTGCTAAGTTATTCAATGAAATACTTTAAATGTGGAAATACAAGAGACACGGATGATTGACATTAATGTAATAATCTCAAACATTTATTAAAATGTTCATGTTAAAGTTATTACTTTTGATTTCATTGATTGATTGATATTGATGGAAATCATAAGTCAAGTCATAAGCGTAAAAATAAAATAAAAAATCATTAACATTTAAACATTTCGTATATAATGTCCAACAAAGTACATAAGCTTTAAAAACTTCAATTGTTATGCTCATTTTTTTAACCATACGAGTCATACGAGCCATGGTTTTAATGCATTCGTATGTCTTAGGCTGCGGCAATGGTATGTCTTATTATTACTCCTTTTCTTTATTAGGCCTGCTAGTACTAGGCATTCTCTTATGCATGATTTCTCTTTCTTTTATTTGTTTACAACTGTTTTAGTTGTCTTGACTATTAATAAATCTAATATTACGGTAAGTTAAGAGGCTGGTCTCAAGAAGCATGTTGCTCCATAGCATATATATTTACATATGCACTTATACACATATGCGTTTATTTAAAAAAAATATTTGAATGCAAACATTTAATTGCATTTATTTGAAAGACTTAACGTGTTGACAGGGTCGTCTTAATGTATAGGCCCGTTGGGCATTTGCCCGGGGGCCGACGAGTATAGGGGCCCCATGGGAATATATTTATCTTTTATTCCTGCGGAGGAGGGGCCAAACACTATTTCTGTGCCCGGGGGCCCAAGACGGCTCTGCGTGTTGATTATTATAATTTTAAACCCATCACATGTTTACGTACATTTAATATTGATGTGAAATATCTCTTTTAATCTTTGTAAGCGCATATACAGAAGTATTTTAAAATTCCAAAGTGTGTTGGCTATTCCACTTTACCTTTAATTTTTTATATCTTAATTCTTCATTATGAAACTCAAGTTGTTCTGTGAAGAAAATTGTTATAATATTAATTTTTAAGTGTCATAAGGAAAACTTTTAATGACATAGAAAGCCTAGCCGGCCAATATCTTCCAGAGGAAATGACGTACAAATAATATGTAGGTCGATGACCTCGTACAACGGTTCTCGGCTAGTGTTATTCCTAGAACTTGTTATCGTCATTAATATATCGATGTTTTAAAAATGCTTTTCTTTCCCCAACGATATGAATTTTTCATTTCTTTTGAAAATGTATATTGTTGATCTTTTTTTTCTCGAGAGACAGAGTAAAAAAAATAATGAAGTAGGGCGTGGGAATAAGAGAGAGTGAGAAGTACAAGTACAAATCCAAAAGTTTTGAGACATTGGGTAAAAAAAAACAAAGTGGGAAAAAGGGGGGGGGGTATTAAAAAAAATAATAATTTAAAAACAATTCTAATATAAGTAATATTGTAAGTAGCTCTATAGTTTATTATTAGTTATTATTATTATTCATGTGGAGTGACTTGCAAAAATATTAAAAGTAAATTATTTTTTTAAAGTTCACTTCACACCTTGGACATTTTTGCGCTCAGAGGTCGTCCATAAATGACGTCACACATCTAGTGGGGAGAGGGTCCCCACATTTGTGACGAGGGGGAGGGGGGAGTTTGCGAATTGTGAAGTCACGTCAAAACACGCTTCTTTAAATCAAAGTTCCATTTAAATATTTCATTTCTTACTATGTATTTTATTACGTTTTATATGGCTTCTCGCGTGTTACGATATAAGAGTACTGCAGTCTTACAATAAATACATTCTAAAATGACAATAAAGTAATTTGAAACATGCTCATTTTCAAATACAGAATACATATTTTAGGGGGGGGTGTCACAGCTTTGTGACGTCATAGGGGCCGTCCATAAAGTACGTCACGCTATTTTTGATCATTTTCATCCCCCTCCCCCTGTCACAAACTGTCACAAATCTTGGAACCCCCCCTCCCTAAAGTAAGTCACACTTTCGAACAAAAGTGTTTTTTTTATTTACAAAATAATTGAAATTTAATATAAAACACCTTGACGTCACGCTTGGTCGGACCCCCCCTCCCCCTGTCACAAACTGTCACACTTTCTTACACCCCCTCCCCCTCTGGAGCGTGACGTACTTTATGGACGGCCCCATATTGGGGGGGGGGCGGGTCTGAGTTTTTGTGACGAAATGTGACGAATGGGGGGTGAAATCAGCCAAATCGTGTGACGTCATTTATGGACGGCCCCTAATTTGAAATTTCTTTTTTTTTAAAACTGGTTTTCTCTGGTCTTATATTAATTTTTCCATTTGCAAATATGATTTATATTTTAATATGTGTGTATATTTTAAAAAATGCTCATATTTATTATTATGTATGGACTATGGTCACATGACACAAAAAAATAAGTGGGCTGTGACTGCCATCAGGTTGGCTAGAAAAAAAGTGGTTAGGCCCTATTGATTAGAGTATACGTGAGCCTGACAACACACCATAAAACACCGAACGCAAAAAGCCTGTCAGGGAGCAATTAAAAACAAAAACTAATAGAAATATGAAAATAAAAAACCAAAACTTAGCTGAAGCGTTTAGAAGACACCGACAAGTCAGAGCTGTTATCGCTGTTACCATAGCATTCTATTAAATCTATTTTGTTAAAGGGGCCGTCCATAAATGACCACACGCAATTTTGACCGATTTTTCACCCCCCCCCTCGTCACGCGTCGTCACAAAAAGTTAGACCCCCCCCCCTTCCATAAATACGTCACAAAGCTTTGACACCCCCCCCACACACACAAAAATAAAAAAAAATAAATAATAATAAAAAAATTAATTAAAAAACCAACCTTATTTTCTATTTGAAAATGAGTATGTTTCAAGTCATTTTTTTTGTGGTCATTTAATTTATTTAGTGTATGTCTGCATTGTAATATCGTAATACGCGTGAAGCTATGTAAAACGGCATTAAATAAATTATAAGCCAGTGCTTCTCAAACTTGTTCGTATAAGACGACTGGCAGGTTTTTTTTTAAATGCATTTCACCTTTACCGGTGCATTCTTTTTCCCGTTTTGACGTGATTTTCCCTGTACTGACGTGATAGCAAAATGAGCCCCTTCGTGGCTTAAAGCCCTATAAAATTAAGGATGATTTCAGATTGTTTTATATATTATTTTTTAAAAATTTGTCTTGTTGCCAAGGCATAGCAAGACAGCCAACGAACAATGCAGCGGTAATTAAAAAAACCATTGGATGTGATTAACCTTCGCGATTAAGCTCGTGAATAATAATAATAATGATAAATTGATAATTTATATAGCGCTTTATCCCAGTAAGGAAGTGACTATATGACTATTGATATTACAAGGATCATTTCATTGTTGATAAACCAAGAATATATAGATACAAGACGATTCCTCAAATTGATTTCAATCTTATAATGACAGTTTTCCTGCTATGTATATTCACGTCAAAGACATTTGATCTAAAATTACCACATTGATATCAAATCTCATGTTTTCTAAAAAATTATTTGGTATGCGCTGGAAGAGGAATATGGCGAGTACTGTACGAACCCCACATTTGTACAGGAAAGTAGGGTGTCATCTTGTGCCTCGCAAAATACAGTAATTCCTGCAAGTTGAAGACTGAAAAATACTATGACATTAATAAAATATCCAATATTATCATAACTTTTTACTCCGAAGCTCACGAGTTTTAATGAAAAATACATGGGTAACGCTATCGGGTGGTTTAACCGAGGGATCAGTCAGTGTAAAGCGGTAAATTATCTCATTTGGGGTAAAAAGGGAACTCTTGGCGTTTGACCAAAAACCAATCGGACAACTATATCAAACTTAAAACGTTTATAATTGTATCAAATAGACCCCCCCCCAAAATTAGAAAAAATTAAAAATTGATATTCCGTGTCGTTTTGACTGAAAATATGTTTACATAATCCTATTCAGATCATTTTTAGACACTTGTCATGCTTGTAAAACTCACCAGTTTAATTTTCGTGGGGGGGGGGTGCTAACGACGCTCCCCCAAATCCCCGAGTCATGTGAGCAGGACCTCGAGTCTGGGGGGAGGGGGGTAACGCACACAGAAACTTGTATATTTTGGGGTAACGGGCAAAAAAGTTCGTGACTATTGACTACTGCCGTGAGAGAACCAAACGGAGCGGCGGTGACATCACAAATGCTTTGATGTCAACATCAAACAAGGCAGGGTAACAATTTCATACATTCTCATGAGTTATAATTAGATTTAATTTTCATTTCTTGATAACTTACGCCGACTGGCGTCTGGTGGCCTACCGACCGGTAGTTTGAGAAGCACTGATTAAAAAAAATATATACAAAAATCATTAAATAAATTGTAAGTGACCAAATATTTCAGTGGAGGTTTTATTTTAATTTACCCTTTTGATGTGACGTCATATTTCTTCAACCCCCCTCCCTCCCCCTCGTCACACATCGTCACAAAAGTGTGACCCCTCCCCCCCCTAGGTGCGTGACGTCATTTATGGACGCCCCAAATCCCTTATTATTAACTTCACCGTCTTGTCTCTCTCTGTGTCGTGGTCCCGCCCATCCGCGGAAAAACAAAAGTAAAAAAAATGACCCACTTCCTATGATCCTATCGCACTGAAATTTTGCACATAGACTTGCGTCACCTAACAATGCATCGTATCAAAATTTCCGATCGATTGAATGTACTGTAATTAAATTATTGAATTTTTAGTTTATCTCTATATAGCATGTGTAGTCGTCTGCTATAGTTGACCTCCACGGGTCACTGGTTTCACTCCAGCCCTGGATGTCACAAGGGTCTGTCACGGTGTGTCACGCGGTGCGTTTTATACTGAATATAAACAATACTTTTAGTTATGTCTCCTATTTAAGGGATTTATAGTCAAAAACTTTGTTTTTACGGGTTGTTTAATTACATACTTTTAACATGGCTTTTTTAAAGATGTCAAAGATTGTGTATGATATACTTTTATGAAGTAGGGTTGGCAAAGTCACGGGACTACCCGGGTGTCGCAAATTCTAACCTCTCCACTTTGACCACATTCAGGGACTATCTGAATATGCGTTCGTCTCCGCCATTCATCTATAGACTACACTAGAATTTATTTTTTAATTTTAGGGGAGGAAAAGTTATAGAATCTAAACATTCTGTTTAAATAAATTATAAATTTTATTTTGACACTGAACTTTCATTTTAAAAAAAATAATCGAAACAAGTATTGATTAAAAAGTATTTCCAAAGAGTTTGTGCAGTTCCAGATTGAGAAACAAGGTTATTAATGCATAAAATTGTTAAATTATAATATCTGCTACAGACTATCCTTAATAGAACCTCAAGCTTCTCTCATCGATCTCCGCTGCAGTCCCTTTTCGGACATAGCGTTTAAATTTTATATATTTAGAAAAAAAAATCACACAAATACGTACTGTATATTCTATTTTGACTGAATGCCTTACAAATCTTTTTTAGGGGGGGGGGTCAATTTGTGGTAATACAAATAAAGTGTTAAGGACAACAAAATAAAAAATTTTGAAACGGTATGAGTCATACGTCAAATATTTTGGATACATAATAGCAAGGGTCTACTGTATTACATTTTGATTATAGTTTTAAATGATAAAGTCTTGATTTTCCTGGTTTCATCAGGGAACCAATTCCACGTACGAATTCCGGACGGGAAGAGTGAGAAATCAAAATATACATTACCGCTTCATTCGAATTTTTTTTTCAAAAGTCATTGTTAAAGATTTTTTGTCTATTTTATTATTTAAGTTTCAACCTGTCTAATAACTGTGTATGAAGATTTTTTTTTAAAGGAATTTTATCTCCCTTTCATTTTTTTTTACTTCTCCGACCGACCAGCTGGGTTATCGTCCTTTACATTCATTTTTCCTCATGACCCCCACCCTTCCCTCCCAGCCCACTTCTTGCACACTCAACACACAGACACCAGGAATGAAAAGGGGGGTAACGTTCTTCACTTTAACACTGCATCAGCTATTTCTGTGTGTGTGTTGTGTGCGTCTAGCGTAATTTTTGGATACAGTCAAAGTGTTTCTTTTCTCTTCTGATACTCCAGCAGAAGAAAGTGTGTGGTTTCTCTGGATTAAAAATGTGGTAGATCCAATAGTTCTGTGTAGTCTTAATGAAGGTAGCGCTGGGCCGACCCGGCTTCAGTTTGTGAAGGATCTAAAAATCTATCAAAGTGGTAGTGGTAGCCTACACAACTGTACACATTTCCCCAGTCAATTGTTTCATGGGTCATCTATGTTGTTGAGCCTTGCATAATTCAACCACAGAAGGACTTTAATTTTTAAAAAAAAGTTATTCAAGATGGATTATTCTCTAGTAATTCTCTCTGCATTAGTAACTGTTTTGTTTCAAGGTAGGTTTGGACAATAATCGAATTTTTTTACTTGAATTTAAACAGCTTATTTATAAAGTAGGTGAATGAAGATAATCGTAATCGTTATACATGTAATTATCAAATCCCGTAATCTGAACGATCATCTTTAAAATATATTTATTATTTACATTACAAGTGCCTCATTATTGATTATTGGGGCTCAAAACAAATCGAATACATCATTTGGTAAAATCTTTACTTAATTTTATTTTTCACGGTATTCGCATAACTTATTCTAGTTTTACTTTTTACACTGGTCAGTTTTTAATTTAAAAAAATTTACCCATGCCAATACTCAATACAGAAAAAGAATGGCTCTTTTCAACTGACAAAGTTTAAATAATTTAATGTGTTGCACTGTAGGTTACATTAAAAAAATTAAATCAATTGTTTTAAATACATGTACTTTAAATAGCTACACCACAATAGGCAGTAGGTTAATAACTAACTTAATACAATACTCAATGCTTTTTTGTCAATAAAAAAAATCAATGGGTCCTTTTATATTAAGACTTTTAAGATTTAAATATTTTAAATTGCTTGTTGGCTTGTTTTTCTTTTAAATGCTTTTTATATCTTTGTGTTGTTCTTATGATCAACACATTGTCTTAGGTGTGTTCATAATAATTGTATGCAGTATGAGTATGCATAAATAATATAAAATCTTATATTAAAAATTATAATATTTTTGGTTACATTTTTAGCAACTAATTTGACTGTAGACTATTCCCTTCAAAATTAAAATAAAACCTCAAACTCATTCTTTTCAAACCAGCTATAATTTTCATCTGTTATTCAATAGAAAATGGAATCAAATATAGTTGACCTGGTTTCATATTATTCTAACCATTGCTTACATTTTATGTAAGCTTTTATTTATCACAAAATATCATCTTTTTATTTTGTGATTTTTTTTATTCCTATAATAATATATTGTGCATCACACTGTGTGGAGTGGCTAGTTTTTTAAAATAGTAACTGAATGCTTGAATAAAATACGAGAAAACAATAAAAAGGAAGTTTAGGGGAAAACACAAAAAAATGGGAAAACTACCATGTGATCTGTGAATGCTTCAATTTTTATGTTTTAAATAGTATGTCATTCTTGTTGTCTCCCGAAGAAGGTGTTTAAACAGAAAGGCCCTTTTTATGTTTCTGAACTTATAATTGTCCACGATTTCACTGTTGATTAGTTATTTTAAAACTAAAAAACAGAAAGAAAGATCAAAGGAGTTGCAACAAGTTACCAGACCCAAGTTCAACGTTTTTTTAAATTATGGTAGTTTGACATGGACATGATTATTGTGGTTTAACATGGACATGGTCATTGTATGATGCACATTTCCTTTGTGCTTCACATGTGAGTTGGCAACAAACATATAACACTCGAAACTATATATCATTAGGAAGTAAAGCTAATGGGCTTAATGGGACTAATGCAATCTACTTCGAGGACCAGTTACGCCCCCTTCAGCAGCTATCTGAGCCTCCATAACAGAACCTTGATAGACATAATAAGCTGCTAATTAGTTCTTTGTCACTGTTAAAGAAGAAGCCTTTCTAATTCTATGAAACGGTTTTTACAGTAATACTTTGGCATATGCATTTTGACACAAGGACCCTCCGTTAAATATTATGTTATCGTTGTATAGGCTTTTCTGTTAACTACTCCCCTCTCACCCCATCACACCGCTGAACTGCTTTTTTTTTAAAACACGTTTTTATAAGGATATTACTTGTTTAAACACTGATCGCCAAATTAGTTAACAATTTGTTAAATTTCCCTACTGAGTACAACATACAATCCAAACAACTGACTAAAAATTGATTTTTATCACATAATTTTTGAGTTGATGTGAATCAATGAAAAGAATAATTTCTCAACGTATGCTATTGCTGTTCTCATTATTTACACCAATGAAACTTTTAAACGACCAGTTGGTGAAGAGCGTCTGATGAGCACGTTTCTACACAGTAGTGATGGCTCAGCGTCCTTGCCGTGGAACTGAAGCCACTCGGCGAGTCCTCGTAATGCACAGCTGATGTTCCACCACGTTACACGCGCACTTTTCCAACATTCAACAACTCCTCCAGCTACCGTGCACGTCTGTCATCGCCCCTGACTGGCACCCCACGGGGAAGGAAGTGAGTGGGGGAAAAGTTTATTTTTCATGGCCGAGCTTAGATCGGCTGTACGCTCTGTGGCCGCATACATGCCGTATTGCTTTAAATAAAAGCATCTTAATTCTAGTTTAAGTACTAGCCCCATTTCAAAAGTCTTTCTTTTTAGACGTCTCCCCCACCCCTCACCCCCCTTACGTTTAGTTTTAGGTTGGTCCACGTGGTGCGATCGGTCTCTTCAGTCTTCCCCGTGGTGGCCTGCATCGACGCAACTGAATTCATTACACATAATTTTAGAATAATACACATTCAAATGTTAAAATCAATATTTTGGCTATAATAATGATAGGATTTTTGGGGAATGGTTGGACGAAGCTCAAGGGTCTGAAAACAACGAACGGCAATCAGTCGCTAAACTCCACCAGACAGCAGATCAGTCGCTAAACTCCACCAGACAGCAGATCAGTCGCTAAACTCCACCAGAAAGCAAGCACGCGGATCGTATCCTATTTTTCATTGAAATGACATGAATTATTTTATATCTCAGCATTGCACTAAAATACTTCACCCGGAAAGCTCGATATTACACTCTTTAAGTCTTGTCCAGTTACTTGGCAACCGTCTGCTTTGCTTGGCAGTGCCGCACAACACAATCTGAGCGTAGGACTCACACGCCGAACAAGCGTCCCCCCCCCGGGCCGACTCCTGCTGTGCCCAGTGTAGTAAATGAAATCAACACGTGCGCTACTGTTACAGTAGCTAGTCGGCGATGCCGGCAATTCGAGTCCCATTTGTGGTCCAGCCTGTTAGCGTATGAATGAGTTGGTAAGACCATAATATGTTCTCAATTTTTCGGTCATTAGACTCTGGTGTTGGTGTTTTTAACCACTAGTCTATTCCAGTGGTTCACAACCTATTTTGGGTGGTGACCCGTTTTTATATAAGCCATGTGACCCGCAACCCCCATGAAATTTAAATAAGTCATTTTAAATAAAGTTTGAACAAAATAAAGCAAATTTTCATTATAGTGAATATATTTTTTTAGTCGACAGTTGGCGACCCTGAGAAAACCCCCAATTGGGGGTCGTGACCCACAGGTTGGGAACCGCTGGTCTATTCGATTAAACGCGATTTTATTTTTGTTGAAAGATTAACACCTCATGAGACGTAAATCTGCATCATCGTAATCGTGTCTACATGTATGTTTAAATTGTGTAACCTTTTCTACGTAAGAAAATAATTTTAAATAATATTCCTTCTGCCGAAATAAAATACATATTAATATTAAAAGAAGAAAGAAAAAAACAACACAATGAACGCTTCTTCCGGTAAACGGACATCTCACTCCTTGTGTGGCGGTCACTTCATTTTTTCTAGATCTCATTTTTGGACGTTGAGAATAAGTACATAGTTGGTGTAAACATCATTCAGTAGAGTGCGTGGCGACATGGGCGTAGGGAAGGGGGGGCATAATGCCCCCCCCCTACATTTGAGGAAAAAAAAATAATTTATTAAATGCATTAATAAATGTTGTATTTTAACTATTACAGCACTAATTTGTAAGTCTTATTAATTTCTAAGGCTTTTTTCAACCCTTATTTTATACTGAACTTGAATTTAATTGAAAATTGTACCTGTATGGCATTGCCAGTTAAAATATAAAAAAAAGGTGGGATTTTTTTGCCCCCCCTGGAATTTTTTTGCCCCCCCCCCTGGAAAAATTCCTAGCGACGCCCATGCCGTGGCGAGGTTCTCGAGAAATGCTGTATTAGAGCAATTATTTCTTAATTACTTTTTCCTATATATATTTGAAGAGACTTGTCATTTTTATATCTATAGAACTGCTCTACACCAAAATTAAATGTATAGAGGATAATTTTTAAAACAACTACATTTAAATAAATCATTCTCATGTCCCCGCCTCTATAAGACACACAGGGACATATTCTACTACGACATTACCTGCTACAACCGTATCTGCATGTAATCCAAACCCTGCTGTCTGGGTGACTCAGAGAAAACGGGTGACGAAGAAAAAAGTTATGTCTCCCACTCATTAGACTAGAAGTAACTTTACTTGGTTGTATATTGTGTGCGGACAAGTGCATTGTTTCAGACCTCCGTTTGAATGAGAGAATAAAAAAATATATATGTATTAACAAAGCTTCAATGTCTGTTGTTGACTGATGAAATGGTTAATAATTTATTACTCAACTTCCTGATGGTTTTATACCAATGTTGTTAAAGAATTATTTTCACTGATCACAAGTAATAACCAAGACTTGAATCAAATAACTAGCAAATATTCACTCCTACCGTTCTCCATGTATTAAAACAAACTATCGTTTGAGTAATCAATTTTTTAAAAATGTGTGATGTCATGTTTTTATAATACATCAGTTTTGAAATAGTTTTTTTTCCATTCAACAAGCAAACGAACAAACAAAAATACAGCCATAATTCCTGTACATTTATTAACTCACGTGTGTTGAACGCTGTTGCGATCCACCTTGCCTACCTGGTCGTCAAAGAGAACATTCAATTCTAACTACAGGTTACATGTCGAGCCTAACAAAGGAGGCGGCGATGCGCAAGCTTCTCATCTTCTAGAGTTACTTGACCAATGAACCACTTCATCTTTATGAGAAACTCTGTAGTGGTATGCCATCGCTCACTTTTTTTTTCACGCTCCTGAACTATGTTATATTGTATTCTATCGCATTAAAACGCATTTTTATTACACGCTTTTATTTAATTAAGTCACCCTGTTTGTATCCGTCAAATCTTGCAACGTAAAATTATACCACTTCTGGTGGTCCTGGAGCGCTCAAAATTTTACCACAGATAGATCTTGGATGACAATGCTTAGTATCAAAATTTTAGATCGATCGAATGTACCTTAAATAAATTAATGGATTTTACAGTTTATCTCTATATACTATCAGTATCCGTCTGCTATTTTTTTTTACATCCACGTGCCGAGTTGACCGCCTGACCTCATCCCCGTAGTATTTAAACCTTGGGCGGGCGCTTATGAGGTGTTTGGTATAATGCTTAGAGTTAAAAATAGATTTTGAAAAACCACGTTTTTATAAGTGGACTAAAAAGAAGGAAAAAAATAGAGGTAAAAAAAAGATTTTTGAAAACCATTTTTTTTAAAGTGGACTAAAAAGAAGAAAATAAAAGCGTGTTTTAAAAAAAAACATTTAAAAAAAAGATTTTCTTATTATTGCATCAATTTAATCATAAGTTTCGTAACAATGTCAGTTTGCGCAGACATCAGGGTTATATCAAAGTATAATTGTATATAGCCACACAATCCTCCCATCAGTGGCGTAGCTAGGGATTTGGCGGCCCTGCATTTTGACATTCGACATCATAACATGAGATAATGTACACTCCTTTGGGGAACCCCCTCAAGTGGGGGCCTGGGGGGACTTTCGAATTTGGAACCCCTCCCCTAATTATTCCACTGCCTCTCTTATGCCGTAGCTTGTATAGAAACTTGTGAATGCTGCTTCACTTGGCCCACAGGCCAGCATAGTCTGAAAAGGGAACTTTACTTTATTTTTTATTATCATCATAGATCATATCCATTATATAGAAGTAATAATTGCTGCATAGTCATACCTATTGGTCATACCGTACGCACGGTAGAGCCCTTTCTCGTTGCTGTGTTGGCATTTTCCTGAGTGTTTGGTGATCACGGCTCACGGTACTCTATAGCTCGTTAGCTGCATGCCGAGCAATGACTGGTCTTTATTAGAGGAGGCGTAGCCCTATTGTCTACAGCCTGGGCTCACATGAAACGAAATTTAGGCTACCTTGAAAAAATGGATGTATCGTTCTTAGTCACCTAATGTCGGCTATTATCCGGGTGAACTTGTTAGTTAACTTCATTCAGGACGAATGCTCCGGACGTTTTGTCCGTAATGACTTCAGACTTCAGAAATGTTAAACGCATTTCCCACGCTTTGGCTGTTGCTACTAAATAGGCTGCTACCATTTTAAAGTAAAATTTTAAACGATATGAGAAGAACATTATTTAATTTTCACATAAAATTATGTAAATAAATCATGGTTCATTTTAATTAGTATTATAATGTGTAGAGCAGTGGTTCCCAATCCTTTTTGACCCATGGACCCCTTTTTATAGTCAAAATTTTGCCCACGAATCCCAAGTGAAAAAAAAACTACCTAAATTTCATAGTGTAAAATATACACATTCAAAAAAAAAGGAAACTTTTGATGGAAAAGTATTTTTTGAAATAAAACTTTAAAAAAAAATCAAACTTTAAACAATTGAGGACTTGGATGAACGTGATTATATTTTATGAGTGTATTTATTTGCGAATCAACTTTTGTGAGTAACAAATCTCCATGAACACTAATTTCTACTCGGTTTCTATTTTTGTGTGTGTGTGTGATGAGGTTCATAACGGCACTGAATACACGTTGTGTCAAATAGGAAGATGGGAAAGCAGTCAAAAACGTCTGTACAATAACGCATAATGCAAGATATAAAATTTGGATATGTTTTTTGTAACCAGACTTTGTGGTATCCTTGTTCAGATATGGGTTCAGTTCGTAATTTGTTGATATCTCAACAAGCTGCTCCTGTATAAGTATGGATTCATTTGTTTTTGGGATCTGAGTTTTTACAAGCCTAAAGGGTTCAACAGTCGGGCAACATCCAAGTGAAGAGTGTCTTCAAATCGTTGGTTTCTTGTTTGCATGAAGAGCCGTTAAGCGTTGACAGTATGCCAGCAAATCTTTATCTCTGTTTTGCTATTTCAACAGATTTGAAAATTAAGAACATTCTCCTCTTCCCAAGTTTTGTTTGTCAAGAAAATGGTTTGCAACAAACGTAGATATTACGTTTTTAGTTTTGATTAAATTTAAATTTACCTTGTCGTTTGAAATTAATTTCGTTAAATTTGGTAAACAACTAATTCAAAAAGGATATGTCATTTTTTTGAGTTCAGTGTGTCGTAAATCATTGTCTTTGCTTTCCAGCAGTTTCAACACTTAATCAAAGAGAGCATAAAATCTATTTAAACGTTCACTTTTTGATAACCAACGTACTTCTGTGTGAATAAGTAAACCATCTCAGTCTTTTGTCACTTTCCAAACAATGTTGAGCTAATAGTCTCTCATTAAAGGCATTCCTTTTGATTTTATTAACTGCTCTAATGACATAATCTAGTGATCCATGCAAACTTTCAATAAGATTGTGAATAAATGATGTCGATGAATGACGCAATGTACCAACAATACATTCAGTACATCTTGTTTTAACTACGCCAGAAAGTCAAGGGTAAAGCTTTAACTTCAAAAAATCAGTAAATAACGTTTCACCTTTCGTATCTGGGACGCGGTGGTCGAGTGGCAGCGCACTGGACTGTCGTACCGATGGTCACGGGTTCGAATCCGTGTGAAGGCAAGGGCTTGTTCCCGGGGCCTAGGGCGTCCCTGAGTCACCCCGCTCTGAATGGGTACCTAACACTACACGTAGTTAGGCGGCTGGGTAATGCGTGGAACCCACAAAGCCGTGGCCTGTGAACGTTGCATCACTTGCCAACAGATCATCTGTCATGGTCTGTGGACGCAACTATCTTCTGCATAGAAGGAGCGTCTGTATAGATAAGATAAGATAAGATCTGTTTCCAAACATTTAGGAATACTTCAAATATTGGACACCACATTATTGTCAGGATTTTTCTTCGTCTCCCTCATTCTATCTGTTGTATCAAACCACTGTTAGTGATTATCAACTTATTGAATGGAATGCTGCAGTAAAGCCCTTTTGAAAAGATATTTAATGATAGGATACAATTTAGATAAATATAACTTCCCGTTACAGCTAAAGTTACGCGCCCTTGCAACCCCGTTCATTTACGTTAAAAATTGTATTTTTCTGACCTACTTATAGGAATTCAAACAAAATTGACCTTTCAATAAACCAAGTATTTTGATTGGTTATAGCTATGGAAATTACCGTAGTTCTACTTCCTTTTCTATGTAAACCAACATTGTAATCCATGACAGATATCGCCTAAGATGGTATTTAACTAGTAGAAAAAAGGGTTCAAAAAGTTTTTTATTTATTGATATTCATTATAATTTTCATAATTATAAAAATGGATCACAATTTTATTATTTCATATTAAACCTTGCGCGGACCCATTGGTGTTGTTCATGGACCCCCAAATCAATTTTATTTTCTTTCACTGACCCCCTGAATGGTACCGGGGACCCCGGGGGTCCTTACGGACCACTTGAGAAGCACTGGTGTAGAGATAGTCTCCCTGTATTAGGGCGTGTGTAAATTGATAAAAACGTAACCTGAATGGTCACTAGCTCTCACACACCCGCTCTTACAGTTAGTGTGCACCACTGATTATATCCAGTACAGAATAATGGTCAGTTAGTTTTTTTTTAAAATACATTTTTAAACAAATGACGATGAAATCGTTTTAAAAATAATAATATTTTATAATTAAATACTTCTAATGGAACCAGCGTCTTTAAAGAGTGCAATGAGTGGAGTTGTGAGTTGTTCTGTGTTATACAACGAGTGGAGTTGTGAGTTGTTCTGTGTTATACAATGAGTGGAGTTGTGAGTTGTTCTGTGTTATACAATGAGTGGAGTTGCGAGTTGTTCTGTGTTATAAATGAGTGGAGTTGTGAGTTGTTCTGTGTTATACGAGTGGAGTTGTGAGTTGTTCTGTGTTATACAATGAGTGGAGTTGTGAGTTGTTCTGTGTTATACACCGAGTGGAGTTGTGAGTTGTTCTGTGTTATACAACGAGTGGAGTTGTGAGTTGTTCTGTGTTATACAATGAGTGGAGTTGTGAGTTGTTCTGTGTTATACACCGAGTGGAGTTGTGAGTTGTTCTGTGTTATACAACGAGTGGAGTTGTGAGTTGTTCTGTGTTATACAACGAGTGGAGTTGTGAGTTGTTCTGTGTTATACAATGAGTGGAGTTGTGAGTTGTTCTGTGTTATACGAGTGGAGTTGTGAGTTGTTCTGTGTTATACAACGAGTGGAGTTGTGAGTTGTTATGTGTTATACAACGAGTGGAGTTGTGAGTTGTTCTGTGTTATACAATGAGTGGAGTTGTGAGTTGTTCTGTGTTATACAATGAGTGGAGTTGTGAGTTGTTCTGTGTTATACAATGAGTGGAGTTGTGAGTTGTTCTGTGTTATACAACGAGTGGAGTTGTGAGTTGTTCTGTGTTATACAATGAGTGGAGTTGTGAGTTGTTATGTGTTATACAATGAGTGGAGTTGTGAGTTGTTCTGTGTTATACAATGAGTGGAGTTGTGAGTTGTTCTGTGTTATACAATGAGTGGAGTTGTGAGTTGTTCTGTGTTATACACCGAGTGGAGTTGTGAGTTGTTCTGTGTTATACAACGAGTGGAGTTGTGAGTTGTTCTGTGTTATACAATGAGTGGAGTTGTGAGTTGTTCTGTGTTATACACCGAGTGGAGTTGTGAGTTGTTCTGTGTTATACAACGAGTGGAGTTGTGAGTTGTTCTGTGTTATACAACGAGTGGAGTTGTGAGTTGTTCTGTGTTATACAATGAGTGGAGTTGTGAGTTGTTCTGTGTTATACGAGTGGAGTTGTGAGTTGTTCTGTGTTATACAACGAGTGGAGTTGTGAGTTGTTATGTGTTATACAACGAGTGGAGTTGTGAGTTGTTCTGTGTTATACAATGAGTGGAGTTGTGAGTTGTTCTGTGTTATACAATGAGTGGAGTTGTGAGTTGTTCTGTGTTATACAATGAGTGGAGTTGTGAGTTGTTCTGTGTTATACAACGAGTGGAGTTGTGAGTTGTTCTGTGTTATACAATGAGTGGAGTTGTGAGTTGTTATGTGTTATACAATGAGTGGAGTTGTGAGTTGTTCTGTGTTATACAATGAGTGGAGTTGTGAGTTGTTCTGTGTTATACAATGAGTGGAGTTGTGAGTTGTTCTGTGTTATACAATGAGTGGAGTTGTGAGTTGTTATGTGTTATACGACGAGTGGAGTTGTGAGTTGTTCTGTGTTATACAACGAGTGGAGTTGTGAGTTGTTATGTGTTATACAACGAGTGGAGTTGTGAGTTGTTCTGTGTTATACAATGAGTGGAGTTGTGAGTTGTTATGTGTTATACGACGAGTGGAGTTGTGAGTTGTTCTGTGTTATACAACGAGTGGAGTTGTGAGTTGTTATGTGTTATACGACTGGAGTTGTGAGTTGTTATGTGTTATACGACGAGTGGAGTTGTGAGTTGTTCTGTGTTATACAACGAGTGGAGTTGTGAGTTGTTATGTGTTATACGAGTGGAGTTGTGAGTTGTTCTGTGTTATACAATGAGTGGAGTTGTGAGTTGTTCTGTGTTATACAACGAGTGGAGTTGTGAGTTGTTCTGTGTTATACGAGTGGAGTTGTGAGTTGTTCTGTGTTATACAATGAGTGGAGTTGTGAGTTGTTCTGTGTTATACAATGAGTGGAGTTGTGAGTTGTTCTGTGTTATACAACGAGTGGAGTTGTGAGTTGTTCTGTGTTATACGAGTGGAGTTGTGAGTTGTTCTGTGTTATACAATGAGTGGAGTTGTGAGTTGTTCTGTGTTATACAACGGGTGGAGTTGTGAGTTGTTCTGTGTTATACAACGACTGGAGTTGTGAGTTGTTATGTGTTATACAACGAGTGCAGTCTTGAAGGCCTTAGTAGTTGGAAGACTGCGAATGTGTAATGGTAAAGAATTCTATTGTTTAGGCCAGTTTAGGGGCACAGAAAGAGCAAGACCTTTTACCAATATGATTTCACTACATACCTTATATAAAATGCACTTCTTCAACATCAATGTGCCATTAGACCCGTGGGTTTCCTGCATCAGTAGGGACTAGAATGATCATAATAACTTTAACATCAATGTGCCATTAGACCCGTTGGTTTCCTGCATCAGTAGGGGCTAGAATGATCATAATAACTTTAACATCAATGTGCCATTAGACCCGTTGGTTTCCTGCATCAGTAGGGGCTAGAATGATCATATTAACTTCAACATCAATGTGCCATTAGACCCGTGGGTTTCCTGCATCAATAGGGGCTAGAATGATCGTATTAACTTTAACAAATTGTTTTAAACAAAATAATTATTCTTGTCACTAATAAACAATCAATTCTATAGAATCTTGTTTCAGTTGGTATTTTGCTCATAAATTGAAAACGTATATAATAGATATGTATGTGTCATAGTACTAGCAAATGATCTTTTTTGACTCAGTTTAAAGAAAATCATCGTCATCAATCACATCTGTCGCTCTGTCTTCATTGCCATTCGTCAGATCAGCTCAATCCGTCATTACTTAACAGTTAGTGCCACAAAAACTCTAGTCTGTGATGTTGTACTAGCTCGTATGGATTACTGCAATTCTCTTCTGTCAGGTGCGCCAAAACAATGCATTGAAAAACTACAGAAAGTTCAAAATTCAGCTGCCAGATTAGTTCTAAAGGCAAAAAAACATGACTATGTTACTCCGCTACTTTACTCACTTCATTGGCTACCTATACAAGCCCGAATTGATTTTAAACTGGCCGTTCTCTGTCACAACTTCTTTTCTGACTCATGCCCTTCCTATCTTACTGAGCTTCTGTCGGTCTACTCAAACTCACCTAATCGTCAGCTGCGCTCTTCTGCAGACACGCGCATTCTCTGTGTTGTTTAGACACGAACTAAAAAATTTGGCGAAAGGTCATTCTCTTTTTGGGCAGCCAAACAATGGAATTCTCTACCATTGCACATCTGGAGTATTTCATCTACCAAGTCCTTCAAGACTGCACTTAAGACGCATCTTTTCAAAATTTAAAATTTATTTTCAAAATTAAAGAAACACCATTTCTCTTTACTGATTAACGTTGCTTTTGTGTAATGCACTGTTATTTATGTGGTTATTATGCAGAGAATGTATATTTAAATTATTACATGTATGTTATTATATCCATGTAAAGCGCGGTGAGCCCGGCTACTTGCTGGGAAACAGCGCTATAAAAATTACCAATTTATTTTTTTAAAGATTAAAGATAAGACTTAACTAATTCTCTTTCAACGAAAGCGATGTGAGTGGTATACTTTGTATAAAAAATTAAGATTTTAAATCGGCCATTTTACCTAAATAATGCTTCCCTTATGCAAACTAAATTTGAAAAAAAAAGTTTGTGGCAAATTGAAGATACTGAACGTTAACACTTTGGAAATAACTAAAACTGGCTTAAAACTTAAAACAACGTGATAAAAGTGAGATTAAATGACGTAAAGCTCCCGCCCCCACCCCAACATAATAAATGACCCTTCCATTGCTTATCACCTGAATCAACACTCGCTATTCCCTACCGTACCATATGGGACTGTAGTCATGGCTCAAGGGCTGTGTAAATGCTGAAGTGAATCTTTCCTCATACACTTCTCTTTCGAGATCCATCAAGTTTCATGTAACATTTTCAATAAGACTTATTACATGTTTAAATTTTGTTTAGTCTACAAAATTGTACCAAAAATAATCTACTGGGTATCGTTGGAGCAGTTTCGTAGTCGTCATAAGAGCAGTTTCGTAGTCGTCATAAGAGCATCCTCGTTGATGCTATATTGCCGAGAAAACCCTTACACTTTCGGATTAAAACGATTAGGAGAAGGTTGTTCACGATGGCCGTGTTAACCAGGGGCCTCACTACGGTTGTTGTCACCCAGTGCGGTATCTCATGGTGTCACCCAGTGCGGTAGCTTATGGTGTCACCCAGTGCGGTAGCTCATGGTGTCACCCCCTCACGACTTACCCATAGACCTCCTCCTCCCAGTACCAAATAACGGAAACATATAGCATTTTTACATTTTGGTGTCACCCCTTGTGATGGTGTCATCCAGTGTGGTCAGCACCCCTGCACCCATAGTCTAGTGACGCCTCTGTTTCTTAATGTGCCGTTCTTGATGTGGTCTGACAGCTTTTTTGTTTGTTTGTTTTAAATTATTTGTAAACCACCTTAAAATTTGGAAATTATTATTATATATAAGAATAGCATAGACCTCATTCAGTTATTATTATTGTCATTTGTAAGAATAACAGAGCTCGTTTCCGTGTTGTGACATTCAGTTTACTTCCATGGTTAGCTATCGTGCGCGTCATACAAGAATATAAACGCCCTATACGGAAACAGTGTCTTGTAATAACCTTGTGCCTATTTTTGTTTAATGTTATTGTTTATGTTAGGAACACAGTAAGCCCTTTGTTAAGTCCTGGCTGAGCTTGTGCCATCCCCACTACTCCCACGTATTGACAAGCCTTCTACTCTTAAAAACTCTACTCAATTTTCCCCATGCGCCCGAAGATTACCTACAGGCCTAGGATTACCAACGTAGGCCCTAGATTACCCCAGTGGCCTTAGATTATCTTACATGTATTTTTGAGGCTTTAACTTGATTACATTCTGAAATATACCCGGTGTACGGCTGGACCTTTATTCTAAGTTAAGCTCTTTGCCAGTCCCTTGTGGCTAGCTTGGCGTATTCCATGGCAACTCTATCTTCAACGTTTCGTAGGATGGCTAGAATGTTTAATTAACGTGATTATTTGAATGATTCCCTCGGAGGAATTATCTTTGATCTCTTAGAGCTCACAGCTAATGAGCCATCGTTCTCTACACATTCCCCTCCCCTTGTTGAGGAGATAGGATGGCCCAGGGTTTCTCAAATTCTCTTCACCACCACCTCAAGAAAATTATTGTTCTGGATGTCAAATGTGGTGTCTCACAATTGGGACTGTCAGAAATGGTTGAAAAAGGCTGCCCGGGTACCCGTCGAAAATCTGATCGGGTACCCGGGTTGCCCGTCCAAAATCTGATCGGGTGCCCGGGTTGCCCGTCCAAAATCTGATCGGGTACCCGGGTTGCCCGTCCAAAATCTGAGCGGGTGCCCGGGTTGCCCGTCCAAAATCTGATCGGGTGCCCGGGTTGCCCGTCCAAAATCTGATCGGGTGCCCGGGTTGCCCGTCCAAAATCTGATCGGGTGCCCGGGTTACCCGTCCAAAATCTGATCGGGTGCCCGGGTTGCCCGTCCAAAATCTGATCGGGTGCCCGGGTTGCCCGTCCAAAATCTGATCGGGTGCCCGGGTTGCCCGTCCAAAATCTGATCGGGTGCCCGGGTTGCCCGTCCAAAATCTGATCGGGTGCCCGGGTTGCCCGTCCAAAATCTGATCGGGTGCCCGGGTTGCCCGTCCAAAATCTGATCGGGTGCCCGGGTTGCCCGTCCAAAATCTGATCGGGTGCCCGGGTTGCCCGTCCAAAATCTGATCGGGTGCCCGGGTTGCCCGTCCAAAATCTGATCGGGTGCCCGGGTTGCCCGTCCAAAATCTGATCGGGTGCCCGGGTTGCCCGTCCAAAATGCCTCAAATTGTTCGCCGTCATGTTCGCTATTAGCCTTATATTTCTTTGTTTATTATCGAAATGCAAATTTAGACTTTTAGAATCAGTGATGTAAAAATGATGACATTGAAATTCTACTATAGTACAGTACAGGGGTGTAAAAACAATGAACAGAGGGATGCCAAAGTGATTTTTATTTAGGGGGGGGGGCGGCTAAACGAAGTCTTATAAAGAAAGTTAAAGGGCGGTAATCGTATGGCGGGTTATTTCTAGTTCATAGCTGACAACTGTTGTAATAAACCAAACTTTCCGGGACTTGACCCTACTGAGTGGACCCATCCCCCAGCATTTAATTTTGTTATTATAATCATTCAACGATTAAAATATTTTTGTAAAACCCAAGAATGTAGCAGTTTTTTTTAAAAGTATGGTGGAAATGGGAGTGAGAAAAGAATTTGTGTGTGTGTGTGTAGATAAACAACATTGGCTCGTCTCAATCGGTAACAAAGATGTGCGGCGTATTTCAAAGCCAAAGCCAAGGTACTTTCTGTAGTTTCCTGTCGTTCCTAGTCATCGGCGTTGTGTTCTATTTTCTTCACTTGAACAATTCAAAGAACCAAAACTTTTTTGTTTTAAATGAATTTTGTTTCATGTTTAAAGAGACCGTGTTTTATTTCCGTTTGACAGTTTTCGTGTTAAACGTATTTCTCAGTATATATTTCAAACGAAAAGTTTTGATTGGATAAATTATTCGCGAGCCGAAATGTGACCAAATGACCCCTTTCCAGTCCATGACGGACTATGGGGCAAGTGATGTAGCATTCACAAGTTTTTAGCCACCACTAACGGGAGCAGGGGAATGTGTGGCCAGCAACAATGCCCCAGGGGCCTTGCCAATACCTGGGCTCGAACCCGCGACTCGGGATCTGCCTCGGCTCGCGAAATATGAACACAAAAGAGCCGCAGTTGATATTGTATAGAGTAGTAAAGACATTGAAATAACTTTTTCATGGGAACCCGGGCGCAATTTTACTAACCGGGTTATTGCACGGCTACGGGTACCCGGGTTATTGCACGGCAACGGGTACCCGGGTTATTGCACGGCAACGGGTTCCCGGGTTATTGCATGGCAACGGGTTCCCGGGTTATTGCTTGGCAACGGGTACCCGGGTTATTGCACGGCTACGGGTACCCGGGTTATTGCACGGCTACGGGTACCCGGGTTATTGCACGGCAACGGGTACCCGGGTTATTGCATGGCAACGGGTTCCCGGGTTATTGCATGGCAACGGGTACCCGGGTTATTGCATGGCAACGGGTTCCCGGGTTATTGCATGGCAACGGGTACCCGGGTTATTGCACGGTAACGGTTACCCGGGTTATTGCATGGCAACGGGTACCCGGGTTATTGCATGGCAATGGGTTCCCGGGTTATTGCATGGCAACGGGTACCCGGGTTATTGCATGGCAACGGGTTCCCGGGTTAGTGCATGGCAACGGGTACCCGGGTTATTGCATGGCAACGGGTTCCCGGGTTATTGCATGGCAACGGGTACCCGGGTTATTGCATGGCAACGGGTTCCCGGGTAATTGCATGGCAACGGGTTCCCGGTTTATTGCATGGCTACGGGTACCCGGGTTATTGCACGGCAACGGGTTCCCGGGTAATTGCATGGCAACGGGTTCCCGGGTTATTGCATGGCTACGGGTACCCGGGTTATTGTATGGCAACGGGTTCCCGGGTACCCGTTGACAGGCCTACCCACGATGCGTAGTAACTGGTGCTGCCACTCTTTCATAAACCCATGACCTCAAAGTAAAGATGTATGAAGTAATTCTATGGTTGGTGGACAGTCTGATACATATTGAAAAGTATTATTGTTTACTTAGTCCACATTGTCTTGAGCAACAATTTTTTTTTCTCATTGAATTTGAAAATAGAGAAATCTTTAAGAATTATTGGTACTTTGTTTTAATATCCTACTACATAAAAAGCTTATTTTAGTATTTTAACCAATACGTGTCTTTTGACTTTATTTTGACCTATTCTAAGTGCAGGGCAGGTGGAGAAAAAAATTATTTTTATATCACTAACTATTATTAGATGAGTAATTAACAATTTTCATAAAAATTCAAAATCTCAAAACTTGTAACGGGACTAAATAACTAATTGACTAAGGGACATACAGACAAACAGAATTGTGAAGTTAAATAAAAACGATAAATAAAAACATACTTTTTCTGCTGTCAGATGCCTTGTTTAGACAACAGGATCACAGCCCTCACCTCACGTCAGACAGATATAAATAATTACACAAGCTTCTGTTGAAGTTTTGAAATCCCTTGATTCTGAGAATTACACTGTAGATTCAAGTGTATGACAAGTTTCAACACGAACTGCGTCTATTTCACTGTTTGTTTGTTCGGGGATATTGTGCAATCACTGTTTGTGTGGTCAAGGATAGAAGTGTGCGATCACTGTTTGTTTGGTCAAGGATAGTAGTGTGCAATCACTGTTTGTTTGGTCAAGGATAGTAGTGTGCAATCACGGATTGTTTGGTCAAGGATAGTAGTGTGCAATCACTGTTTGTTTGGTCAAGGATAGTAGTGTGCAATAACGGTTTGTTTGGTCAAGGATAGTAGTGTGCAATCACTGTTTGTTTGGTCAAGGATAGTAGTGTGCAATCACTGTTTGTTTGGTCAAGGATAGTAGTGTGCAATCACTGTTTGTTTGGTCAAGGATAGTAGTGTGCAATCACGGTTTGTTTGGTCAAGGATAGTAGTGTGCAATCACTGTTTGTTTGGTCAAGGATAGTAGTGTGCAATCACGGTTTGTTTGGTCAAGGATAGTAGTGTGCAATCACTGTTTGTTTGGTCAAGGATAGTAGTGTGCAATCACTGTTTGTTTGGTCAAGGATAGTAGTGTGCAATCACTGTTTGTTTGGTCAAGGATAGTAGTGTGCAATCACTGTTTGTTTGGTCAAGGATAGTAGTGTGCAATCACTGTTTGTTTGGTCAAGGATAGTAGTGTGCAATCACTGTTTGTTTGGTCAAGGATAGTAGTGTGCAATCACTGTTTGTTTGGTCAAGGATAGTAGTGTGCAATCACTGTTTGTTTGGTCAAGGATAGTAGTGTGCAATCACTGTTTGTTTGGTCAAGGATAGTAGTGTGCAATCACTGTTTGTTTGGTCAAGGATAGTGGGGTATTGTGAAATCACTGCTTTACATATATTTAAAAAACACAATTGTTCATATATTTAAAAAACACAATTGTTCATATATTTAAAAAACACAATTGTTCATATATTTAAAAAACACAATTGTTCATATATTTAAAAAACACAATTGTTCATATATTTAAAAAACACAATTGTTCATATATTTAAAAAACACAATTGTTCAGCACCCCATCCACACAAACCTAAAACAGCTCAACATTGAATCACAAATTCCTAGTCTCCAAAACTCCAATTAAAAACTGGGGTTCTTCCACCTCACCCCCACCCCATCCTCATTCGGATTTACTTTTCGCGGCATACTTATTTATCAGAGAGTGAGTGATGCAGAACACCTGTTTCTGTCTGGATCGTTTCAAGGAAGCAGGCACATGAAACGTTGTTGCCGCGAGCTTCGGTCCCAGGCCAGTGGCGGACTACTCGAGGCCGGCCTTCAGATAGTGGCGTTTAGTACAAGGTTTAAGTTGAAGGGTATGAAGCTTGGCTGATGATACAGGAAACTCTAGGGGGAGGGGGGGCATTTGCATTCCATAGTACTGGTGAGAGATATGAGGTCCTCAGCCCAGTGTCCTCTTTTACTTCACAGTACGGGTGCCCAAATTTGGTTGTGTGCAAGGCACCTGTATTTTCTACCAATTGTACATTATGAAAATGATCTGTTGATCTATCAGTATAACGTTATTGTAATGGTTGAACGTTGGTTATATTTCAGTGAGTTGTTTTTATTGTGGGTCGTACAACAGAGGGTGGGTTGTACAACAGAGGGTGGGTCGTACAACAGAGGGTGGGTTGTACAACAGAGGGTGGGTCGTACAACAGAGGGTGGGTTGTACAACAGAGGGTGGGTCGTACAACAGAGGGTGGGTTGTACAACAGAGGGTGGGTTGTACAACAGAGGGTGGGTTGTACAACAGAGGGTGGGTTGTACAACAGAGGGTGGGTTGTACAACAGAGGGTGGGTCGTACAACAGAGGGTGGGTCGTACAACAGAGGGTGGGTCGTACAACAGAGGGTGGGTCGTACAACAGAGGGTGGGTCGTACAACACAGGGTGGGTCGTACAACAGAGGGTGGGTTGTACAACAGAGGGTGGGTTGTACAACATAGGGTGGGTTGTACAACAGAGGGTGGGTTGTACAACAGAGGGTGGGTTGTACAACAGAGGGTGGGTTGTACAACAGAGGGTGGGTTGTACTACAGAGGGTGGGTTGTACAACAGAGGGTGGGTTAACAACAACGGGGCTTGTCTAACAACAACGGGGCTTGTCTAACAACAACGGGGCTTGTCTAACAACAACGGGGCTTGTCTAACAACAACGGGGCTTATTTTAGCAACAACGGGGCTTGTCTAATAACAACGGGGCTTGTCTAACAACAACGGGGCTTGTCTACCATGTTGTTTTCCCTTGAAGAGAACAATCCAACTGATATTCCTATGTCATTGATATCGTAACACGCGTGAAGTCATTGAAAACGTAATTAAATAAATGGTAAACAATCAAATATTTAAGTGGAACTTTTATTTAAAGTTTCGCGTTTTTTGATGTGACGTCACATTTCTTAAACTTCCCCCTCCTCGTACCACATCGTCACAGATGCGTGGACATGGCGGATTAAAAAAGGGGGGGGGGTGAGGAACGGGCTAAAGCCCCCAATAATTTAAGGGCCCCCAAACTTTTTATGAATTATAGTGTATAATAAAGATGCAGGTTATTATGTTTGTACGAATCCATGAAAATGCCTTGGACAGTCATACGGCAAGGCTGCAAATGAGTAGGAAGTATAACGGAAACCAGGCTATTCTTCGTGAGAAGTGCATTGTAGCTCATTATGTGCCGTGCACAGCTCATTCCTTTAATTTGGTTGGGAAAAGAGCAGCAGGTTATCCTACTGCGGTTAGATTTTTTTTTCCTGCAAAATCTTTATACCCGACTTGTTGCATCTACTCATCGTTGACAGGTACTTCAAAAACATATGAAATTGATACATGCTAACAAAGCCTTGTCTGACACAAGATGGTCAGCCTGACATTATGCTGTAAGGTCTGTTAATAGCTCATACCATGAGAATATCGCAGCACTGAAAGAATTACCAACGAAAGAAAATCAGCCACGTGACTGCCGACTTGAAGAAGAAGGATTTCTAAAGGAAATTGAACAACTGGAAGTCGCTATTTTACTTGAAATTTGGGAAACAATTTTAGAAAGGAAGTCTCTCATTGAGTTTGTTAAAAAATAGCATTCTTAATTTTATTCCTATGAAGACAAAGGAAATGAAAAGTCCGCGGTAAAAACAGTGTAAACAATATTCAATACTATCAAACAAAAACAAAAGCGTCAGTTTGATAAAGGGACATCAACAAAACAGTATTCTCCTCGAGAAAAAAAATCAAGATTGAGGTATTTCTGGTAATCATTGACAAACTTTCTTAAGCCCTACAACATTGGTTAGGTGCATATAAATACATCCATGAGAAATTTGGCTTTCTTACAAACCTAACTGAGCTCAGCACTTTCGCCACCCGATGGGCAGCAGCCAAGTTAATGGAAGACCATTCAAGTGATTTCGAAGAAGGGGTCGGGTAAATCCGAAGCAACCGTTTCGTCCCCCTCAATTTACTAGCAACGCCATCGAGCTGTGCCGGTTTAGGGCCAGGAGCGTCAGTACGGATTAGCAAAAAGTGCCGCGAAGAACGCATTGGACGCCAGCTCTGAGGAAACCTTCCAGTGGGGGTTGCACCCTAGGTAGGTCTTTGATGATCCCCCGGTCTGCGGCGGTCCTAACCATGGAGACCCGTGTGCTTTGCCGGGATGGCGCCAAATAGGTAGCGGGTCGGAGTAGGAAATTCCACCACCTCCGTGTGAGGGCAACTTAGTGGGAGGAATCTTCGACTGTATGTCCTGGATGCCCAGGGTCCACTTCAGAAGCGACCGCTTTTTTGTTCCTCAGCTGTTACGTCCCTTTGGTGGCCAGATGGCTAAGGGGGTCTTCCGGGAAGACCCATAAAGAGCACTAGGCTAGGGGCTTCTGATTTTCTTCCACATGTAGGTTAATGAGTGATTTCGAAGACTGCTTACCTTCAGAATTAGTCCAATTTTCAGAATTCTTAAAAAAGTTATTGTCCAGCCCCAGGCTCAGGGTAAGGGAAAGGAATTAGCACAAAGCGAAACTCAAAAAACTTGCACAGAGCTCAAAATTTTGCTGCTTTTGAATGAGCTATATTTCACACAGTCCTTTACAAATGTACACATCGCACTTCGCATCTATCTTTCAATGATGACATCAAACTGCAGCTGATAGCGATCCTTGTCAAAGTTGAGAAGAATATATAATGAGATAGAATTTGCATGGAACGAAAAATGCTGAATATGCTCTCTCGAATGAGCATTGAAAAGGAACTTGTAAGATTACTCAACTCTATTGACTTGATTGAAAACTTCGCCATTTGAAAAATTCGCAAATGAAAGTTGTAGGTTGAAATAATAACCATACATATTTTTCAATAATTTTTGTTATTTCAAATAGAGAAAAGAATTCGTTACCTCATGATTTAAAATACGGAATAACGCGTAATACTATTCTTTACGGGGGCGCGTTCGTAAGCACTAAACAGCGTACGTCGGAATGGGACCGTCGTAACCGGAGAACTACCTGTATATAAACATGCATATCTATGCTTTCACGCCTTTAATAAATATATATATAAAAAAAGTTAACTCAAAGACATTGAAATCATAATTTTCTTCAAAAAAAAACATCAACAAAGAAAACCCATCTCTTGATTTATTTATTTGTTGATAAAATCGTATTCCCCCCCACCCCACTGTGGTGGAGGGAGTCGTGAGGTGGGATTCGTCCATGCTGTCGGTGTGTCCAAGCCCAAATGGCTTTATATCTTTTAAAACAGAAGACACTGCCCCTTTCATTCCAGCCTTTTTTTAAAGATCTCTCTGCTGCGACTATTTCTTTTCTTTTTTTTCCTAATTTGTTTTAATGTTGTTCGTGTGTTGGGACTGTTTTGTTACTGCAAGTTAACTGATATTTTTTTAGTAAGAATTTTCGCGTTTAACGTATTTCATTGTATTTCTTAATTTCTTTTAGACTAAAAAATTTGTCATCTTTTGTTTTCTGACATAAAATCGTACACAGTAATTTTTTTTAGCTCGGGTGTCACCCCCTGATGGGTGTCACCCGTTGCGGCCCGCCCCCCCCCTAGTGACGCCACTGTTACCCACCCCACCACGGTTGACTGGATTTCACATCATATTATGGGCCATAATGGCTAACCACCCGGATTCCTTGTTATTTAATCCTATGTACTTCACTAGAGACTGACAGGGGAAAACACAGTTGATAGAATTAACATAAATGCGTGTTCCAAGCGTCACTAGACGGCTATAACGGGTATACACAAATAATTGGATGTGCTCTGAAGTTTCTTGCACTTCTTCTCTCGCGCTCAACTCTGTATCAGTATCTTTCTTCTTTCCCATCTGGCTTTCCTGCCCGCTACATGTTAAATATACTTGAAGCACCAGTGCCCAGTGTTTCTTGTACCTCACGCGTGGGGACGCGGTGGTCGAGTGGCAGCGCACTGGACTGTCGTACCGATGGTCACGGGTTCGAATCCGTGTGAAGGCAAGGGTTTGTTCCCGGGGCCTAGGGCGTCCCTGAGTCACCCCGCTCCGAATGGGTACCTAACACTACATGTAGTTAGGCGGCTGGGTAATGCGTGGAACCCACAAAGCCGTGGCCTGTGAATGCTGCATCACTTGCCAACAGATCATCTGTCATGGTCTGTGGACGCAACTATCTTCTGCATAGAAGGAGCGTCTGTATAGATAAGATAAGATAAGAAAAACATATGTTCAATTAATCCAATGTTTACTTTGCAGATATATTTGTTTAAACGCCGTAACTTTTCACCAATGCCAAACAAGACGTCTTCTGCCACCTTCTCACATACTTCCATCTCTACCCCCCCACACGTACACATGCACCCAATCAAGACGTCTTCTGCAACCTTCTCACATACTTCCATCTTTACCCCCCCCACACACACACACATGCACCCAATCAAGACGTCTTTTGCCACCTTCTCACATACTTCCATCTCTACCCCCCCACACACACACATGCACCCAATCAAGACGTCTTCTGCCACCTTCTCACATACTTCCATCTCTACCCGCCCCCCCACACATACATGCACCCAATCAAGACGTCTTTTGCCACCTTCTCACATACTTCCATCTCTACCCGCCCCCCCCCACACACACACACATGCACCCAATCAAGACGTCTTCTGCCACCTTCTCACATACTTCCATCTCTACCCGCCCCCCCCCCACACACACACACATGCTCCCAATCAAGACGTCTTCTGCCACCTTCTCACATACTTCCATCTCTACCCCCCCCACACACACACATGCACCCACACACCCACAAACACAGACCCCCGACCGGAGGGACTAAAACAAACACAAAGTAACTGATAGTATCTGGGGCGGTCGGCTGTCGGCGTGTACTGACGACTTCTTGAGAAAAGTCGAGGACACGGGTGAAGTTGGTTCCCCCCCCCTCCTCCGTCGACACTTCCTTCGGCCAACAAGTTGAGTAGATTTGTGGTGATCTCCAAACGTCATTGTCTGAGGCCACCAGCGGTCAGAGAAATGTAGTCCTGGGGTCCGAGGTATCCCATCATGCAGTCGGACAATGGCGGTTTGGAATATGAGCCATACTCCAGCTACGTCATACCATGTTTTTATTTATTTGGAATGTTAATCTGAAAATACCCTAAAAATATAAGAACTTTGAGTAAATGTGTGATTTAAAAACAGTTACTTGATGACAATCAATCACTTAACTCTTTAAAATGTAAAAAGATATGAGCAGGGATTCTCAACAGGACGAGATGGCCTATCAGCCGACGCAAGAGAAGTCACTGCCTTTTAAATTATTATACATTTTTTATCTTCAGAGTGCGCTAAATATTATCTCCTTTTTTTCAATGCAAAATATGTGATTTTAAGGGATATTTTTGCTTTTCACAGGGCTGACCATTCACAAGTCTTAAAATAACTCATTGGATCACAATATCTGGGTCATGTAGTTACATCATTGTGTCCTAGGAATGTCTGTGGTAGGAATGTCTGTGGTAGGAATGTCTGTGGTAGGAATGTCTGTGATAGGAATGTCTGTGGTAGGAATGTCTGTGGTAGGAATGTCTGTGGTAGGAGTGTCTGTGGTAGGAATGTCTGTGGTAGGAATGTCTGTGGTAGGAATGCCTGTGGTAGGAATGCCTGTGGTAGGAATGTCTGTGGTAGGAATGTCTGTGGTAATGGTAATTTAAAGAGTTTGTGATAAAAGTAGACTTTTTAACAAAAATAACTGTTTAACTGTTCAGAAACCCTCATCTATATACATGTACATTTATTTATATTTGTTTGACATGCGATCCAGGCAAACGTATTGACTAGTTAGAGAGTTAAAGTAACTTTTCGCAAGATCAAATTCAAAATTTTATGTTACACCATCGCATATATTCATATATATATACATATGTATTTGTTGTGTTGTTACACTCAAGATAGCTGAGATGATGTCAAATTAAACTTTAAAATTTGTTAGTTATAACTAATTATTATTATATTATTTTCATTAGTGTTATAATTTATATATTTTTTTATAAATGTCTTCGCTTATATCCTTTCAAGTGTCTTTTCTCTCTCTCTCTCTCCCCTCCCCCTCTCTCTTTCTCTCCCCCCTCTCTTTCTCTCCCCCCCTCTCTCTCTATTTCTCCTTGAATGTTATGTCTTTAAAATTTCGTTGTTAAAGTATATTTTAAAGGCTACCTTCATTCCACTAGCCCGTCTGTGTCTAGTAGCGCCGCCAAGTTCTTAAAATAGTTAGGTCAGTAGAGCACAACCTTGCTTAGCTGGCACCTGGCATGACGAACACCTTGTTGCCCTGTAGGCCTGTTTGTTGTTGTTAATGGGAATCGTGTTCATTCAGCGATTTTGATCGCCTTATGTTAATGCCTGTCTGGCGTGGTAGTTGTTCAAACCATTGAGGCCCCCCCACCACGTAGAGGGTGGTAACAGACTGGTAACACTGGCGCGTTCAGAACTAAACAAATTTAAGATATTGGTGGCACTCCTCTTAAACTTAAGTGGTCTATGGCAACGGTGGCCAAACTGCGGCTCTTCTGTGATCACTTTGCGGCTCGCGAACAATTGATCAAATAAAAACAATTTCATTTTAAATGCGTTTAACAGGAAAAAGCTTAAGAAGAAATATCTGTCAACGGGAAATAAAATACGGTCCCAACAAAATACAAATACACCTTTTTTCCCTGAACATGAAACAAAAATCTATGAACACTAAAAGATTTAGGTTCTTTGAATGAATCAAGGAGAACTCGACCGCACCCCAGAGAATTAAAAGGGGTTGGTATTTGGTGTTATTAATAATAACACCCCTGCTTTTATTATATGACAGGACGCTAACTTCGCTTTGAAATACACCATATTTTTGAGTTGCCGGTTGAGACAGACCAGCCAATATTGTTTATCTATCCCCCCCCCCAACCATACTTAAAAATAAATCATCTATTATTGGGTTTTAACAAAAATAATTTTCAGTCATTCAAAGATTTTCACTGCAATATCAAAAATAAATGAACGTTTAAAAAGAATTTGGACAGAAACAAAGGGTTGAAAATATTTTTGGCTTATTTAGATTTTAAAAATTGAAGGGATCGATTGGTTTGTAAGTGGTTGGTGATGTAAACTGTTAAATTTCTTGTTCCCGTTTCGATAAAAATCCACTAAATATGGCAACAAGTTGCAGGAAACGAAAATATAAAGACGAAAATAGAAGCTTTCTACCAGAATGGGAAGAGGATTTTGCATTGATTGATAAAGTAAAGAAGGTTCGCTGGTCCGTGTGCAAAGTAAAAAAACAAAACTCGTGTGCACATCCATGATGTATGCAATATTTTACAAAATTTTGCTGCGCGGTAATTCTAAACTGCTGCGCAGCTTAAAGGGAACATTGGTAGGCGCGTGAGTGATAATGTCTCAACGTGGCTCTCAAAATTGTTGAATATTAATAAAATGGCTCTCAGTTACTACAGATCTGGCCACCCCTGGTCTATGGTAACACTTAAATTTTTGTAACGATTAATCGACCCACCACTTATAAATGTACTGGAAGTCAAAACGTAAAATATTTCGGCCGATAAATATAAACTAATTTCCGGACGATTACACGAACATTTTGGTTTTATACAATTTATACCATTGACTGACGTGAATGTTCAAAATGTTGATAAAGGTTATTGTGTCCATTGAGAGAAATCGTTTGCCTACCATGCAGTGTTCCCTCTAAGTCTAAGCTTCGTTGGTCCGTATGCCAAATTAAAAAAAACAACTGATGTGCAAAGTTGCACAACTTCCATTTTTGTGCAATATTTTACAAAACAAATGTCAATACACTTGTCTGTTTGCGTTGTTGGTTAAAAGATGCCATATCAAGAAAACATTCCAGTGTTATTTCGATTTTAGACAAGTAAGTTTAATAAATGTTACTTATGAGACCATAAATTTCAAATTTGGGCGTTAATCGAAAGATAATGATTAAATTTAAATTAATCGTCAACAGCCCTATTACACACATTATTTATTTCGTTTGGCTTCTTTATTAACCCACCATATCTTCCAGGAATAGAGGAAACAGGCGGCAGTAAAAAAAAATGATCCAATAAAACATACAAATTGTATAATTGTTAAACATATTTCTTTCTAGCCACAAAGCAACATCTGTTAAGTCATTTAGTGCCTCCTAACTGAATCAAGGCGGGGCTAAAAGTTTCCGTCCCTCGCAGGTTAAAGAATGAACCTTAGAAGTAATTCAACGTTATTTTAACCGTTTTCCATTTCTCCTTTTCAATTTTGAATAATCCACAAAGAAAAAAGCGAACGAGTTCACAGAGCACTTTCTTGTCGTTCCAGTGAGTGGTGTGTGTATTTGTGTGTGTGTGTGGTGTGGGGGGGGGTCTACATGTAAATTCCCCCGGCTCTCAAGTGCTAACATACTTTGGGCGGGAAAAGTGAGAGTCGCGTGAGTTTATTGTGGCGCTCCTGGAGTTTGTGTAGTAAGTAACTGTAGTGAGTGGCCCGGGCCCAAGAAAAATGTTTGTTTGTAGGGGGGAGGGGGGTTTAAAGGCGTCTAGCTCTTTGATGAAAGTTTACAATGGAATATAGAAAAATAATTCCAAATTCCTAATTTTCCCTAGCAGTTTTTTGTTGGGTGGAAGGGAGTGTGCGGGGGAGGCGCAGTTTAGTGGAATTTCTTCGCCCAGTACATATTGCATGCATGACGTCACGTTCATGTTTTATTGAGATCTTTCGTTGATATCACATATTCTCGTCCTTCTTATAATATTGATCACAACCTCAAGCTTATGTTTGTTTATTGCGGATATGTTGTTGTTTTTTAATTAAAGATATTTGGTCTTTGATCCTCACAAAGCCAATGATTGAACCTTTTTAAAATATTTAATAGCAACAGCACTTTCAGTAAATCGGGAGGGGGGGGGGTAACACACCTTAAAAAACTTGTGATAGCTTTCGTGTGTTCAGCACTTTACCCTCACCATCTCTAACCTGAACTTTCCCAGCTCTGATGAAAGAGTCCACACCCCCCTTCCCCCCCCCCAACACGTGCTATAGCTTTACCATCTTCTAATTTACAAGAGTTGTCTGATGGGAGTCTATTTCACATTACTGCACACACAAAAAGTTTTGTCGTAATGAAAGTGATGCGGTTAAGTAGAAGCAGCGGCGTATCGAAGGGGATGAGGGGTTCCCGGGCTTGGGGTGCCAGTTTTATTCATTCTTGAGTACGATTCGTTTGGACTGTTGGTAGCTGTATACTTGCTTTGTTTTGTATAGATTCTAACTGTATGGAAATTTGCTTTTTAATTTTTAAAAACGTAAAAAACGAAGTTTTTGACTACTAAATCCTTTATTTACGAGACATAACTAAAAGTATCAATATACATAATTCCCGTTGTCTGTATGTATGGATGTAATAATGCTGTTTGGTGGGGCTGCGAAATTTGTAATGCTGTTAGATGGCTCTGCGATCGATTTTGTAGAAAAAATATTACATGACGTCATTGTTTTAGCTTATATTTTAATTTTTGAAAAGGGAACGATGTAACAATAGGATTTGAGGATTTATAATTATTATGAAACTAGCTGACCCGCGGTGCAGCATACACCGCTAATGATTTATTGACGGGAGAAGACTTCCTGAAAGATACAGTTGTCAAAATTGGGCAAACGACTGTGAGTGAATGAAAAGAAGGAAATCTGGAGAGATCCGCGGCGTAGCTTACGCCGCAGACTTGCTCATCATAGAAAGTGCAAAGAACGGTTTGGGGGGGGGGTTAGAGTACAGACACAAAAAAGCAGCACTAAGTAAATAAAAAATAGCGAGTAAACGTAAAGACATGCACACTGAGGTTGTTGTTACCCACCTCCCATTTATTAACCGACGTTCACTCGCGTTGTTTTGATTTCTTCGTGCTGTAGTTTGTGTCCGTTCTTTCTCCACTCTCTTTGCACTCTCCATGAGCAAGTCTGCGGCGTATGCTACGCCGCTGGGCGTCTAGTGTTCATTATAATACGCATTGCACGACAATCCAAAATTCTGTAATTTTAGTTATGGCTCGTAAAACATGTTTAATATAATGCGCACGATCAGGCATATATTTTTAAAAAGTATTGTCAATATAACACGCACATTATTGCGCGACAGGAAAGGTTGTTCAATATAATACGCACCACGACACTCTAGCACACAAATTAACATGTTACATAGAGATAAATAAAGATAATCTAAAAATCCATTAATTTAATTACAGTACATGCGATCGATCCGAAATTTCGATACATCATTTTTATCATCGGCACGAGTCTGTCTGCAAAATTTCAGCTGGCTAGCTTACCAGGAAGTTCGTAAAAAAAGTTTTTTCAGAAACAATCAAGGACTCAAGCAACCAGGCACCACGAGGTAATATAAAGGATTTAACGAAAACACGGTCTCTTCCCTGGCGCAAAGGGAAAAATTAAACAACCCCGTAAAAAAAGTTTTTGACTATAAATTCCTTATATATAAGACATAACTAAAAGTATTGATCGTTTTTAAACACGACCAACATTTACAGCCTGAAACCGACTGCTTTAAAAAAAGGGGGGGGGGTGGAGGCTTGGTCATCGATGGCTGGACTGAACTCGCACGTGCAGACGGCGACCTAGAGTTATATAGAGATAAACTAAAATGCATTAATTTAATTACGGTGCATTCGATCAATCTAAAATTTTGATACATTGCATTGTTAGGTGACACGAGTCTATGTGCACAATTTCAGCTGGATAGCATCACGGGAAGTTTGTCATTTTTTTCCGCCCGACCGACGGCGAACGACGGACAGAGAGAAAGAGAGAGAGAGAGAGGGTGAGAGAGAGGGGGAGATCACGACGGACAAGACGGTGAAGTTAATATAAAGGATTTAAAAAGTATGAAATGGGTGACATTGGTAATTGCTTTAATTAATCCATATGTCAACAATAATTTCTTGCCATTAATCCAAGTGTCCGCACTGGTTGCTTTCCACCCTTGTGTGGACAGTGTTGGCTATCAATCAGTGAGTCGAAAGGTGCTGCTTTCTGTGCATGTTTAAAAACATTGATTTGCAAAAAGGCGTATTGCTGACGAATAGTTATAATAGTTTGTACATCAATGACTCTGTGTTCAAATTCCTTTCGAGCAAGCACACAATTTGTGTGCAAACACCATTGCTCCTGAAGTACTCGTTGCTGGGGGGGGGGAGTAAATAACAGCCAACATATTTTGATTGGGAAACGGATACAAACACCCATAACTTTTGATGAGGTACTGGTTGCCTGGGTACAAACACACACAATTAGGATTGCACTTGTTGCTGGAGGTACAAACAGCCACAATTAGGATTGCACTTGTTGCTGGAGGTACAAACAGCCACAATTAGGATTGCACTTGTTGCTGGAGGTACAAACACCCACAATTAGGATTGCACTTGTTGCTGGAGGTACAAACACACACAATTAGGATTGCACTTGTTGCTGGAGGTACAAACACACACAATTAGGATTGCACTTGTTGCTGGAGGTACAAACACACACAATTAGGATTGCACTTGTTGCTGGAGGTACAAACACCCACAATTAGGATTGCACTTGTTGCTGGAGGTACAAACACCCACAATTAGGATTGCACTTGTTGCTGGAGGTACAAACACCCACAATTAGGATTGCACTTGTTGCTGGAGGTACAAACACCCACAATTAGGATTGCACTTGTTGCTGGAGGTACAAACACCCACAACTTGTGTTAACGCACTGTTGCTGTTCCAGGTTTCCTAATGAAAATACACCAAGTCTAGCGACTTCCGCTCACAGGCTCGAGTCGAAGACTCGTGATCAGGAACCATATGTTATCCCCTTTACGGGAACCAGGTGTTGTTACCTCCACGGGAACCAGGTGTTGTTTGTTTGTTTAGCGAGTTGTCACCGGAATCTCTTACACTCCTACCATTATATTGGTGCGAGCGGATTTTACCTGGAAATCCTCGTAAACCGTCCCCTGATGGTACATGTAATGGATTCCGCTCGTTGGTTCAATTAACTTTATTTCGGGAATTTGGACCTCATTTATGGCCCGCATAGAAAGCGATGTTTACAATTAAGATTGATAAGGGGACACCACTAGTGTGTTTTGATGAAACATGTGCCAGCCCCCCCCCACCCCCAATCAGTCCCACCTCCTCCCGTACCGAAACAAATGAAAATAATCTATAACATTATTTTCTGACGCTACCAATAAGTTTATAAGCTTAAAATGGTAGTGATGCAATGCTGCTTACTGCATACTGCATATAACTGTTAATTTATAATAGCACCATTCATTTTTTTTTAAAAACCAACATAATAAAGAGAATAATATCGATTTTAAAAATCAATGTTACAATAGTTTTTGCATTTTACAAATTTTATAAGCTCACTTCTGCTGAGGAAATAATCGTGAAATTGAGTATCACAACATTATGATAACCATTCAGTGGGTCGTATTTAAAGACTGAACTAAAAGAGTCAAGTGTATTTTGTATCGCAGGTTTAAGATTTAGTATTGTTTATTTTAAAGTATTTTGATCATATAAAATCTCGGGGACATGTGAGTGAAATATCTATAAAAAAAAATTCATTTAGTAGTTCTTATGGCATATACCTTTACTCGTTTTTTTTATTATCTTTGTTTTTGTTTATATCTTGTTCTAATTATTTAATGATCACACACATTTGAGCTTAAACAGAATTAATGTTTTTCTTCAGTTAGAAACTAATAAAATTACTTATTATCTCAGTCATTTTTACTTCAATGAAATGTCAATGTGTTCCCCACTTCTCCTCTACAGGTGGTGTGTGCCAATTCAGAGAACAACCCCTCTGCGAGCTGGGCAGCTGTTACCCGGCCACTGGCGATCTTCTGATCGGCCGCGAACTTAACTTGACGGCGTCGTCCACGTGCGGCCTCGAGTCTCCGCAGCGCTACTGTGTGGTCAGCTACCTGGAGAAGGTCACCAAATGCTTCTTCTGTGACTCCCGCCAGCCGTGGAGCGCCCGGGTGGCCGAGACCAGTCACCGCATTGAGAACATCGTGTCGTCCTTCAAAGACTACGGCACGCAGCGCTGGTGGCAGGCGGAGACGGGCAAGGCCAACGTGTACATCCAGCTGGACCTGGAGGCGGAGTTCCATTTCACCCATCTCATCATCAGGTTCAAGACCTTCCGTCCCAAGGCCATGCTCATAGAGAGGTCCTTCGACTTCGGCCGCACCTGGAAGGTGTACCGGTATTTCGCTCAGAATTGCGAGAGGTCGTTTCCCGGAGTGACCAAGCGAATGGTGACGTCCCTGTCGGATGTGATATGTGATGAGCACTACTCGGCAGAGACGCCGTCCACAGCTGGAGAGGTTCGTTATATCATAGTTTACAGGCCAAATATAATTTGCTAAGTATTCTAATCTAAACTAGTTAATTACATTAGAGCTCAGCAGCGCGTGCAATTATAATGTATTTTATTTACACTAGATGTTAATCAATTAATAACAATTCATATTGTTAACACTGTTTAATATTGTCCAGCTTAAAATTATTCTACTTTACTAGAAACACTTTAAAAATATTTTATTTCTTTTTTAATGTTATGTATAGGACCTCGTTCTGGATATTTAAGTTCACTTACAATATGAATTGTTTTTATATGTTGTAAAACAATTGAATGACGGTGATGATGGCAACTGTAAGCTCTGTATACCTAGAACTAATCTATCCTTAGAAAGTAAAGTGATTATAAAACGAATATTAAATACAAATAATTATTTTTGTGAAATAAAAAATTTCGTATCATATGTAACAGACAGATTGTAGGCCCTAAATGTATTTTTTAAAGAGATTTTAATAACTTTTTTCGTTATTGGACAGTCAGTCACTGATGATCGTCTTAAAATATTAAATATTTGTTTCTACATCGTGGTCGCAAAAAATTAACGACCGAAATAGCAATTTCCAAAACTTTTTTTTTCTTTTGGGCCCTTTAGTTTAAATTGTAAAATAATATCAATTGTTATTTAGTAAGAAAAGAGCCGTAAAAATCGTATTTTTACTCCTCCTCTCGGGCAGAAATTGTTTCTGCAGAATAATGGTCCCCATTCTATAATGTTTTTTTCCCTCCGACTTGGTTTAGTTGTCATGGTTGATATATTAAACTCATGCAACAGATTCTCCCTTTAAAATACTTTGATAAAGTTGGTCAAATTTTTCAAGCAAATTTCGTGAAGATATGACGCTATGAATGATCTTTAACCCAATTTCTGAATATGTCGTAATAAGTTAATGTAATGACTCGATGCTACTGCTTATCCAATAGTTTTATAGCACCATGATTTCTGCCCCCCTCCCCCACCCCGCACCAACCAGGTGGTGTTCAAAGTTCTGGATCCATTGATCCCTATCCGTGACCCTTACAGTGAGGCCGTTCAGGATCTGCTCAAGTTGACAAATCTCAGAATTAACTTCACTGAGCTGCACACTTTTGGTAAGTCTCCCATTAACTCAATCAAACTTTGTATAAGTCTAAATTTGCGAAAATAGCATTTCGTGTTGTTTGTCGATGCCTCCATTGCCTGGTGTATTACAGTTGATTCCAGTGGTGCTGTCAGCAGTCTTTTGTTATTCCAACTTTTCGTGTGTGTTTTTTTGTGAGTGTGTCTGCCGTTTTATGATATCCCACTGCAAGTACAATTTTTTTTTGTTTATTTTTTTTATTATTGTTGTTTTGTTTTTATTTATTCTTTTCTTTATGAAATGTTTCAATACTTTAACATATCCATTTTTAGTAAAGGTTTTTTACGGATGGGGGTGAGGAGTGGTTGTAGGGTGGGGAATGGGGACATTTCTGTTTCATTTCGGTTTACACTAAAAGTTTAATCCGAATTATGTAGTTTATTTTATATTAATACTCTTATTAAGCCTACATTATTTGCTATTTTTACGCCTTTTTATTAAGACGATCAGGGTCAGATTTAAAAAAAAATTGTTTTAAAAGATGTGAGTTTAATATTTTTCATTGAACGAAAAGCAAGTCGCTGTTTAAATAAAGAAGTCGGTGTATCTAGAAACTCAAGATGGAACTTGTTCAATAAACTTTCCCTTTTAAATAATAGCAATACATTTATTGGATTCTCTTAGGGAATACTCTCAAATATGCAAACAAAAACAAACACTCACAATTTTTTTAATAAGAATAATTTAAAAAATTTTTTTTTAGATGCCCTAACTGTCTATACTCGTCTGGTTTCCTAGTCATAGATTTCCCAGGCACACTCGGCCACACATGATGTCGGCCAGACTGTCTATTGCCAGGCGTGTACATTCATATTCAATGTGGTAAACCATTTCACCTTTACCATTTTTGGAAGGGTTCCCAATCCCTGTCAACCCGCTTCTATATACATGTACTCATAGTTTGAAATATTTCCGGTACCACCACTTCGTGTAAAAACATACCCCAATCTACTATAAAAACTTGTATAAATATGAAAATAACTTATTTTCTTAGTCACACTCTGCCTCCTGCACCACAATATGTACGGTGGTGGGTATTCTGGTGGCGAGAACCCTTGGCTTAGAGGGTTGCTTTTTTCCCCCTCTTTTTTAAAATACTAAATTCTGTCTTAATACAGATTAAAAGTTTGGAGTTGTTGTCAAAACACGGTCAATCAAACATTTCTCCCCACAAATTTCTAACGATCAAATCAAGCTTTCGTTTATTTTGACAGATTAAATGTTCCATTTATAAACGGCTGTGTACCAAGTATCAAAGCTGTAGACTGTAGACCGTTGAAATCCAACAAGAGACATGTAATAACGCATTAGACCGCTCACAAACTAAATATAAATTTGACTGTTTCGAGTTTAGAGTGATATAAATCTAGTTAAATATAATCTCGTGCAATAGTCGATTAATCTACTTGAATCTGTATAATATCGAGCAATAGTCGATTAATCTACTTGAATCTGTATAATATCGAGTAATAGTCGATTAATCTACTTGAATCTGTATAATATCGAGCAATAGTCGATTAATCTACTTGAATCTGTATAATATAGAGCAATAGTCGATTAATCTACTTACATATAATCTCGTACAATAGTCGACAATGTGTCGCCTTTAATTATAATTAAAAAAACCAACTTTTCTTTAACTTGTTCTTAAAGTTAAAGTCATTCAGAATACACTGATGTTGACATATATTAATAATGTTGCTGCAAACGTACAAGAGGTGCAGTTGTTAGGTAATTATCCCAGCTGGAATATAAAACAGTGTCGGTATAGCTACAAGCTGAAAAGTCTACCTATACTTAGATTTAAGAAAAAACCTGACCAAAAAAAATAAAATAATAAGGCAAACAAAAAATATTTTTTTTAAATTAATAATACAATAATGCAGTGACATTAAATGTCGATGTATGTGCATGAATGATTGTAACAATGTCGATGTATGTGCATGAATGATTGTAACAATGTCGATGTATGTGCATGAATGATTGTAACAATGTCGATGTATGTGCATGAATGATTGTAACAATGTCGATGTATGTGCATGAATGATTGTAACAATGTCGATGTATGTGCATGAATGATTGTAACGCACCAACTGACATTCTTATAAAGTGCATAAGCAGAATGAATTTTTGTTGGTGTTTCAAGTAGCCCTAACTTTACAAGAGTACATGTACAGCAATGCTTTCTCTGTTCTATGGGTCTTTGAATCAGGAATAGAAATTATTGAGGTCAACACCGTTAGTTAATACCGTGCATGTTGTGGAATGGGGCATCTGCTGGCGACTCACTATCGGGCTATTAACCTTACCTTTAAAATGAAATATAAAAAGTACAACTCAGTGAGAGTGTTATATGGCCCAAAGTATTGATTCTCACCACAGAATGTCACACAACGTAATGACTTAGTTAATATAAGACTTTGAGTGAACAAGTAAAAATACAAATAATCTGAATTCACAATACTTTATAAAATATCATAATTCGAAATGGCATCTATTCATATATCGTGAACTTTAATTTTTAGCCAAATTTCCCCATGGGACAAATTGCGTTTATATATTTGAAAACGTGTTTTTAAATTCTTTGATTACTCTAATTATTGCTTTCTTCAAAACGATATTTTATGTATATGGCAATTACAGTTTTCCTACAAATTTTATCCTGGATTTTTCTTCTTCTCTTATTTCCCCCATTCCTTTATTAATTGAACATTTAAAAAAAATCACATTTCTGAAACCTGTATTTAATTTTTAATCACAAAAATCCGTTAAACTGTTCAACCATCAATAATTTTCATGTCACACAAATTTATTGACTTCTAACGTCTGACTTTTCACTCTTTGATATTTATTTATACATGTAAATTTATTTTAAAAAATGTAATAGGAATAGTTACTATTAGTAATTTTCAGGCCATGAAAGATTTGTTACAAACAAAACCGGTTTTACGATCAAGTAATGTTGATGTCCTTTGTGTTTGTTACTCTCATTGTGTCATACAGTGCTGTCGGCGTTTGTTCACTCGGTTCTATAAAATGAACACAAACAATGGTAAGTGATCGTTTCTGTATTGACACGGTGATAGAGATGACGTCATGTTGTTGTGGTTGACTCCAATATCAAATGCTCCCACATTTAACCATTTAAAAGTCAATTTGTTGGGTTAAATCCACAGCTTGCGTGCCAGTTGGTCTTTGACCTTTCAACTCTGAACTGAATATATGTCTTGTATAGCAAAAACAATATTTGTTTTTTTATCCAGTCATTCTAAGAGGATTCCAGATTCCTGGACACTCCTACTGAGAATGAATGAGACACCCAGTCATGGATGAAAGACCCGGCTATAAATGAGAATGAATGAGACACCCAGTCATGGATGAAAGACCCGGCTATAAATGAGAAACTCAAACTGAAAGAGAACCCTATAATGAATGAAGCCCCCGGCTACGAACATGAAACATGGTTAATTAATGAGAAATCCGACTTTTTCTGAGAAAGTCGTTCATGATTGTAAACCCGGCTGTGCATGAGAAAACAGAATTTGAAATGTTAATGTCAAAACCCTTGGAAACAAAATCAGCCAGGTTGAGGGGTGGGGACGAAAGCAAATGGGTGGGTAGTGGGTAGTATTTAAAAAAAATAATAATTTATTACGGAAACCACCATTAAGATGTGGCCGTGCGGTCAAGTGGGATTTTAAAAGTTTTGAAACCTATTCTGACCACCCCTCCCCATTTCGCTATTGTTAGCCGCCCCACCCCCACCACCCTTTTGTCCTATCCACCCCCCTTTCCCCACAGCAAAGTTGGAGCAAAGATCTGACTTGTTTGAGTCTATTGCTTTTAATGTAACGCTTACAAAGGTCTCTTCCGTTAGGGGGTGGGGGGCTGAAGAGACTTTTCATAATTAAACAGCGGGCCTCTGTCTATTCATTTACTTACACGACATACTAACCACATGAGACTAGTAGCTAGTCTAACACGCGTAGCTAACCATTCAAAACTGACAAGAATAACACCATTAGTTAAATCATTCAACATTGAAACACAAGCGGATAGCAGAACCAAGAGTAAAGTAGTCGTAATACATAAGGCAAATAATTCTAATTTGGAAATACAACACACAGACAACTTAATACAACCCTCAGATAGACATAAGGATAAAAACACTTTATCTTATTCCGTATGCAAGAACAAACACACAACATTCTCCTTCTTCCCGTCCGGAATTCGGACGTGGAATGGGTTGCCCGAATTAACCGGGAAAACCAACAATATATCAACATTTAATATTCTAATAAGAATACAGGACTAGACAAACCATGGATTCGCGTAGGAAGGCCCGGCTTTAAGAGAACCAGGGCCCCTAGGCACTTTTTACTTTTGGACCCCCCAACCATCTCGAAGCAATTTTGGAAATTTAGCAAATTAAATGCTGCAGTACAGAACATATAATTTGTTTTGACTTTAGTGACTTTAATAAACATCAAAATAATATTCGTCTTCAGAGACATATCTCACAATGAAAGAAAATTTATCTACATGAGAAATGTCCGGAGTAGAGTCCACAGAAATAGAGAAATATTTTGCTTTTTTAAAAATCCCAGTAACGATTGTATTGTAATTATTTCTTTTTCTTCCTTTTCTACCATGATATTAACCATTTCATCGCATATTTTTGACGAAAGATATGATGTTGTGCCACTTCCTTTGTTACCGTGGCGTTTTATGTGTAAGTCCAGAAAAGGATCAAACTCAGCCAAAACTTCTATGGTCATAACATAGTTCCCACTGTTTTTTTAAAAAAATCCTAATCAGAAAGTGAGCTCACAACAGCCACATGCGCCTCAAAACCTATTCGGTGGCTCCCTGGCTTCCTATTCCCCGATCTAACATTTTCCCTGTCAATATATTGGTGACCAAAGGTATGCAGGTGAAATTGTAGAAGGCCATCTAGTTAAATGCATTAAAACGCATTGAAACCTTTGGCAGGTCCCCATAAACTACCTGTGACATCTCCCTGGCCTCTGGTCAAGTCAGTCGACATTAAAAAAATTGTTCTCCCGGTCCCTGTCAATTATCTGTAATCTGAAACCCAAATCCCGGCTCGGGCGGTGTCTTGTCCTGTGTGTGGTATGGGGAGGGGGGAAGTCGGGGTCGTGCCGTTTTTTTACTGGTGGTGCAATCTGTCACACCCACCCTACGCCTTCTCCACAATATCGCAACAGCAGCTCAGAACGCGGCTTACAATGACAAACCAACACAAACGAACCCCGTGCACTTGACTACTGGGCAGTGTATGCAAAATGTAGTAAAAATATTTATTATACTATTATTTTCGATAAAGCTTTTTGATAATGAAGCCAAGCTTTTGGGCTTATGTAAAGATTCCACCACCGGGGCCCCTTGGCTGGCGGGGCCCTAGGCCCGGGCCTTGTGGGCCTAGGCGGAAATCCGGCCCTGCAGCGTAGGACGCAAAAATCTTCTGTATAGAAGGAGCGTCTGTAAAAGATAAGATAAGAAGATACATTGCATAGAATAAACCATATAATACAAGGCACACGTAGAAATCCTTTATTAAAAAAAAATTTAAATATTTTTTTTTGTATTCCATAACCTCATGGTCGTAGTGTTTCTAATGTTTCCATTAGAACTTTCTCGGGGCTTGGTAGACTTTGGTGGCGCCCATCTCCTCTCCAGGTCAGCGGAGGACTTTAGAGATAGTCATTCATAAACATTTTTATTGTGGGTTTAACGTGGGCTAGATCCCACGCCCCTAATCTTGTGAGGCGAGCGAACTATTGACTTCGCTATCCAGCCGCCAATTCTTTATAATTAGACTAAATAAATTCATATGGGTGAAAGCCAAGTATTCATTATTAGTTGCCTAGCTGACAGTATTGGGACCGCAGGCCTAGCTGACAGTATGGGGACCAGAGGCCTAGCTGACAGTATGGGGACCAGAGGCCTAGCTGACAGTATGGGGACCAGAGGCCTAGCTGACAGTATGGGGACCAGAGGCCTAGCTGACAGTATGGGGACCAGAGGCCTAGCTGACAGTATGGGGACCATAGGCCTAGCTGACAGTAATGGGACCAGAGGCCTAGCTGACAGTATTGGGACCGCTGGCCCAGCTGACAGTTTGGGGACCGCTGTAGTAGATTTATTTTCAAAATGTGCCAGTGAAAGTATGCCGTGCTATAATGGGGTTAAATTTGCGCGTAAAGTAGGCCATAGGGTAAGCCCTATATCTGAATGTTTGCCTTTAGTTGCAGACATCTATCACGGGCTTTAGACAACCTGTCAACATTCGGAAGCTTTCCTTTTCTTTAACTTTCACATTGTCAACTGCATCGTTCCCTTTACAGCTGTAATTATATTAACCCTTAGCTTACCCTACAGACTAGCCCTTAAATCTAGTGTTTTAATCAATAGGAGATTATAGCATGGCTATGTTTTCTATTTAAAGACGGCGAAGAAGGGTTAGTTTAAAGTTTAAAGAAATAAATGCATTGTCCGAAAATAAACATAGTTATTTTAATCTAAGAAACAAACTTGTAGGTCAAGACTTTTTATTTAACAGGCCTTTCATGTGGCGATCACTCGTCCCAAACTGCAACACTGCACATTTTCATCTCCACTTGTTCGCCTTTAAGAACCACTCGTCGATCTAAAAAGAGACACTTCTCCATATCTTTTTATTTTTTTTTATTTTTGGATCATCGGGAAAGACTCATCTTAAAATAGCATTTAAACTCGGTCTACAAAATGGCGTGATTCATCGTAAGGTGACGTAATCCGAAAGCTAACAAACTATGAACGAAGTATTGGACGACTTCTGGATCGTGGCACAGTATTTATCTTGGTCGGGTAAGGGCAAGTGCAACCATTGGTTTTGATTGGTCAGAAAGGACTGCCAGGCAAGATTTTTAAGGTTTTACGGTACGTGTCTCAACAAGCCGTTTCCCCGACGTCTGCAAACTACACATAATATGAACTAGTGACATATATATGAAGTAATGGGGTTGAGACTGACATATATATGAGAGGACCTATTGATCGATGATCTCGGTGTACCCCAACATTCTCAGACAATGGTTCTAAAATTGTTAAAGATGGTTCATGGTGCATGTTTATTTCAAGTCCATGCATAATTAGACTACTTCAACTCCTCTGGTCGCTGTGATTCGAATAGGAAATATTGAAAGGGCAAGAACCATCCAGTTGATACTGATTTCTTCTGTTCCCGTAAATAGAAACACTTTTATTTGGAGGATTGTGTTTCTGATGAATGGGTCGTTTTATTGACCAATATATCTCGTTAACTATTTCGAGCATATTTTAAATTTTAATTGTCATTGTATTTATTTATTTTTATAAATGTATTTGTTTGTGTATATTTTTAGCTCATTTTTTAATGCTGGGATGTAGAATACAATCCTAAACAAGATATTGATTTAACTTTATTACATCTGTATACATAATATGTATATTATACAAACTATAACATAATATGTATATTATACAAACTATAACAAAGACATGGCCTAGATCAGTGCTTCTCAAACTTTTTAGTATGGCGGACCGGCAGGAATTTTCTCCATTGCACCAGGGACCGACGCACTATTTTTCCTGAACTGACAATTTTTTATGTCTTTCTTTTTAGAACTTCTGCGGACCGGCGGTGGAAGGCCCACGGACCGGCACCGGTCCGCGGACCACCACTTTGAGAAGCACTGGCCTAGATAAACTGTCATGTTTAATAATAATAATAATTGATAATTTATATAGCGCTGTATCGCAGCAAGGTACCGGACTCACAGCGCTTTACATGGAGATCATAACATACATATAATAATTTAATAACCATTCATTCCATAATCACAACATAAAGGACAGTACATTACACATAAGCTACGTTAATCATTAAAAGAAATGTTGTTTCATTAATTTTGTAAATACAGTTTATGATAACAGCTGTAAATTTATTCGTCCTGTCACTGTCATTGCGACGCTTGTATCCATAAGGTAATAGTTTATGCTACTACTTTGTAGTACCACATCATTGCTACTACTTTGTAGTACCACATCATTGCTACTATTTTGTAGTACCACATCATTTCTACTACTTTGTAGTACCACATCATTGCTACTACTTTGTAGTACCACATCATTGCTACTACTTTGTAGTACCCCATCATTGCTACTACTTTGTAGTACATCATTGCTACTACTTTGTAGTACCACATCATTTCTACTACTTTGTAGTACCACATCATTGCTACTACTTTGTAGTACCACATCATTGCTACTACTTTGTAGTACCACATCATTGCTACTACTTTGTAGTACCACATCATTGCTACTACTTTGTAGTACCACATCATTGCTACTACTTTGTAGTACCACATCATTGCTACTACTTTGTAGTACATCATTGCTACTACTTTGTAGTACCCCATCATTGCTACTACTTTGTAGTACATCATTGCTACTACTTTGTAGTACCACATCATTATACCAAATCGGTTGTTGCGTTTGATAGCAGGGGAAAGTGATAACGTGACGGTGGACAAAGCTTCATTTGATTTGAGAGGGGAAAGGTCTGGTCATCGATTGCCGTACCGAGCTCAGCGTGACACGTAAAATGTAAACAAAAGCACGCCGGTACATCGACGGGTGCCGTCAACGCGCGAACTGAGCTGTCACGTGGGAAAAAAAACCGTGTAATTGAATTACATACTTTGTATAGAGATAAACTAAAAATGCATTAATTTAATTACGGTACGTTCGATCGATCTGAATATTTGATACGATCCATTGTTAGGTGACACGGGTCCGTGTGCCAAATTTCAGCTTGATGGCATCACGGTAAGTGGGTCATTTTTGACTTTCGTTTTTCCGCCCTCCCGACGACAAACGACAGACACAGAGAGAGAGAGAGAGAGAGACAGAGAGAGACGGCGGTGAATTTAATATAAGGGATTTAAAAACAACTTTCTAATGGAAAAAGAGTCGCATGAAAATTGACAGACACAGAAAAAGAAATAATTATTTATAATCCTAATTTATTTTTAACACAATATAAATGTTTATAGGACAAGATATAAACACAGTTCACAATTTTTCATAGTTGTAAAACCTTTTTCAAGTTTTTCTACTTTAATTTCTGGGTGCCTCTGTGATTTTTTATTTATTTGATGCTTGAGTCCAACCTGCTTCTTTTCTTTACTTAATTGTTTCTCCAAGGTCGGTTGGTAATGCATGCTGTAAATTAAGTTTAATCCCTTTTGTCTATTTAGTTGCACTGAGGAAGGTATTGGCCGGAGCGTCTATATCTGAACTTGTCGATTTACTATCAACACAGCTTCACATTTGTTGTTTTATTCACACTAAACTCTTTTTAATTAGATTTGTAGAGCTGCTTGTGTCAAAAGGCGTCCTCAGGCCCTTTTGAGAATCCCTGGTGTAGAATTCCTTGAGCTCGCCGTAACACGTATCCGGCTAATGGAGCTGTCGTGTTCACGTCAAGAGGCCATGCGTGTGGTCAGTGGTCCGTAGACTGGTCGCTATTGTTAGTAGAGTCAAATGTCCAGAAGTGGACCGCGTTCTTGTTCTCTTGGATACTGAAGTGACCTTGGGTTACTTCCCGCATTTCTAAGCTTGAACGACCCCCCCCCCATAGCTATCCCACTTGGCTCTAAAGTCCATTGTTGACTTTGTACCAGGGATTGACAATGGCCACAAAACATGACTGAGGGGATTCACGGGGGACAAAAATCTGGAAATACGACAGGTACAAATAGGTCAAACAAGAAAAAAGAAATAAGTGATATATTAAAAATGGATACACCCTTCGTCCTTACTATACGATACGTGAAAGCTTTATTTCAATGTTAGTTATAGGTCAAGTTAGGTGAAGATTGTGCACACAACACGTAAAATTATTCCATTTTTACCCCTGATAATTTTATGATTGTTATTATATTAATCTTAATAAAAATTAACACTATTTAATGCGAAGAATAAACTTTAAAATTATTAATTTTGTTTAAATAAAGAATTCACACAAAAAATATATATTTTTTTAAAATATAGATGAACCTCTTTTTTTGTGTGAAAGTTAATACGGACTATACAAATAATAATAAACCCAATTTTTAAATTTAAAATAATGCCTACCCAAGGATTTGAACTGGCTGGGTTTTTTTAAAATAGAAAGCAAGCACTAATATCATTTGACCAACTACCAGACTTGTTTCATTGTCAGAACATTTCATTTTAGGTAACTCGAAAACTTCTGAACTGGTAGGCCAAAGAGTTTAGTTTTATTTATCATAAATCATGACCTACCACCGAGAGAGGTGAACATAATGGGAGGGGGGGGGTGAGAGAGGGTAGTGGTGGTCAGTGGTAGTACAGGTCAGTTTGTTGTGATGTTGCTTGTAGGGGAAGGGGGGTCATTTGACAGGTTTGAACTCCATCAACGTCAACTTTGTTTTGGATAAGAATCATTTTTAATGGTTTTATTTATTCAACACCCATACGTGAACGTTGTAAAAAATGTCAAGTCAATCGTTCAACGGGAGGTTGAATGTCAAGTCACTTGTTCAACGGGAGGTTGAATGTCAAGTCACTCGTTCAACGGGAGGTTGAATGTCAAGTCACTCGTTCAATTGGAGGTTGAATGTCAAGTCACTCGTTCAACGGGAGGTTAAATATTCAGTTACTGGTTAAAGGTTTGCAACGATCAAACGAACAGATTTGTGGAGTTAAATAAACATCGATTATAAACAGATTGATTACAGAAATACATCTCAGCGAGTTCATTCAGGCATGGCAAAAACAACACAACTTTTCCAAATATAAATGTAATATTTATCTTTTGAAAACATACTTTATTGCGACCTGTTTTCATATTTTTAACAAATATATATATATTTTTTTAAAAGGGCAGTCTAACCTGCACAGTACAAGTAAAATAACTGTTGGGCAACTGAACAAGTCACGTGATCCTACTACTTGGCGAGTTCCGGAGATGACATTTGAGATCACTTCCATTATTTTAACATGAGTATTTTTAGTTGGACTTAGTATTTAGTAGTACATACCATCACACCCATTCCGTCTCGCCGCTAGCTTGGTATTTGGCGCGGTATTTTGACTCCGTCATGGTGACTATAGTTACATCTCTTTAGCGTTACCGACGGTGTCTTGGTGGGCGGGGCAAGTTACGTCACGTCGAGGGTTTCAGAACTCTGGACTTCTGACATTGAATTCTTTTTCACTTACGTCATCTTTAATATTACATTTATTTACAATTTAATATTTCAATTGTTAAAAAAAAGAAGAGAGAAGTCACCAAAGAAAGACATCAATGCAATCAATGCTTGACTCATCGAATCCTAAAAAAGTGCGTATAAAAGTGTACTAAGTATAGGAAGTCTTCTTCAAGACTTAGTAAACTGGCTTTGAAATAGAATCATCTTAATATCTTCCTTTAAAGGTAGCGCATACAGTATGGAAAATGTATTCTTAACCATATATGTTTCGTGGTTTTTAAAATGAAATTTTATTGAGGTATCATTCTATATAGTATTATCAATTAAGTGAAAGCTCCGTTTGGCAGTCAGCAAGGTTTAGGAAATCATACACAATTGATCTCTTCAGAAAGTAGAAACTGATGAGGACCCCTTGAGAAACAAGAATGTGATTGCTTGGCATAACTGCTCTCTGGAGGTCATGAGGTCGTAAAAGATTAAAAACAACGTAGCCCCTCATGGTGTAACCACAGAATACCGTTGTTAGTACTGTAAACCTGAAGTCTGTGCTGTATTACCCACAAGTCTGTTAGTACTGTTAACCTGAAGTATGTACTGAATTACCCACAAGTCTGTTAGTACTGTTAACCTGAAGTCTGTGCTGTATTACCCACAAGTCTGTTAGTACTGTAAACCTGAAGTCTGTACTGTATTACCCACAAGTCTGTTAGTACACACGCCTGAAGTCTGTACTGTATTACCCACAAGTCTGTTAGTACTGTTAACCTGAAGTCTGAACTGTATTACCCACAAGTCTGTTAGTACTGTTAACCTGAAGTATGTACTGTATTACCCACAAGTCTGTCAGTACTGTTAACCTGAAGTATGTACTGTATTACCCACAAGTCTGTTAGTACTGTTAACCTGAAGTCTGTACTGTATTACCCACAAGTCTGTTAGTACTGTTAACCTGAAGTCTGTACTGTATTACCCACAAGTCTGTTAGTACTGTTAACCTGAAGTCTGTACTGTATTACCCACAAGTCTGTTAGTACACACGCCTGAAGTCTGTACTGTATTACCCACAAGTCTGTTAGTACTGTTAAACTGAAGTCTGAACTGTATTACCCACAAGTCTGTTAGTACTGTTAACCTGAAGTATGTACTGTATTACCCACAAGTCTGTTAGTACTGTTAACCTGAAGTCTGTACTGTATTACCCACAAGTCTGTTAGTACTGTTAACCTGAAGTCTGAACTGTATTACCCACAAGTCTGTTAGTACACACGCCTGAAGTCTGTACTGTATTACCCACAAGTCTGTTAGTACACACGCCTGAAGTCTGTACTGTATTACCTACAAATCTGTACTGTATTACCCACAAGTCTGTACTGTATTACCCACAAGTCTGTACTGTATTACCCACAAGTCTGTACTGTATTACCCACAAGTCTGTACTGTATTACCCACAAGTCTCAGATGTCTTATCACTGCGACTGTTACACAGTGTTAATAATGGGTAATGTTTCTAATTAGAGGGTGAATGGCTGGTCCGTGGACTCACTTATCGTGGCACTGCCCATTTAGTCTCCACTATTCTAACATAGATTCCATCTGCCTGTCAAACTAAAAGACATAGGAAATGAATTGTAACGATGACTTTATACGTGGATCGTTACGGCAAACAAATGTAACAGTATTTATTAATGATTCAACGATTGGTCATTTGAAAATAATAAGCTCTATTGTTGATCATTACAACAGTTTTCTATTGGTTTAAATATTTACATATATTTGTATTTGAATCGAAAGTTTTCTAGATTAAGTTGCTACGTAACACCAAATTAACATCAAATATCAACTTACCATCAAATATGAACTTACCCCACACGACAACTTTACATCAACTTAAGTTCGAGTGGAAATCAAAGGTAATAGTTGTAAGTTTTTCCACACCATGACAAAGTTACAGCGGTTAGTGATTACATAATTCTACAGAATAAGGGTCATCCTGTCGTGATGTGAGAAACATCGGCGTCTCCTGTTGATTTATTGTGAACCTTTAGTCATTCTGGTTATCGTACAAGATACGCCCTTCACATTCTCGCATAAATCTTATTGTGACTCTCGCTATCCTTATTCCCCAATTTCTCAAATAAACATATTTCCTTGTCTGTTGATTCTCTGCTCACGAGAGAACGTTTGAGAACGGAAAGTTTTAGCTGTGACATAAATATCAGTTATTGAATTGCTGAAGTGCTAAACTGAAATTTTTATTTGCTTTAAAATGACAATAATAATTTTAAATATACTCATAGTATTAAATTTTGACTCATCTGTTATGTATGTCGCCGTAACTGAATACAATTCTGTATTGTACAAGTATCGTCTTCTCCTAGCTTTCAACGAATGCTTACTTGACATGTCTCCAATGACGCAAAAAGCGTCTCATGGAGTTGTTTACTTTAAAATTAATGATCGTTTAGGATGTACTTTACCTCTTGGTGTGCAGGTTGTGAATATCATTTTTGTAGTTGCTGGTGATGCCAATTTACAAGTATTACAGCATGATCAGCATACTACACAATCCAAAATATAAATTTACCAATCCAAAGGTGGTCTGAATGTTGACTGCTACAAGGTCTTTATATTGACTGGTGAGTCCGAATGTTGACTGCTATAAAGTCTTTATATTGACTGGTGAGTCCGAATGTTGACTGCTATAAGGTCTTTATATTGACTGGTGAGTCCGAATGTTGACTGCTATAAGGTCTTTATATTGACTGGTGAGTCCGAATGTTGACTGCTATAAGGTCTTTATATTGACTGGTGAGTCCGAATGTTGACTGCTATAAGGTCTTTATATTGACTGGTGAGTCCGAATGTTGACTTGTTAGTCTGAATGTCGACTGGTTAGACTCAATGTTGACTAGCAGTTTTGAACAGATGTGACAGCTTAAGGTGATGATTCCTCTATAGCAGGGGTCGGCTACCTGCGGCGCGCGAGTCGCATGCGACTCTTTCGATGTCAAGTTGCAGCTCTCCAGTTCCATGCGCAAGTATTAATACATGTAATTATATCATTTTGTTTTCAAAACTCATCTTAGTGGCTCTTTAAAAAAAAAGGAAATTTCTTACATTGTAATTTTTGGCTCTTTCGCCTCAAAAGGTTGCCGACTCCTGCTTTACAGGGATTTTGTCCACGCGCTATCGTGATTTTAACAACTGACGAGACCTTTACGTCTAGCAATTTATTTATTTTAAAATAAAAACCAAAGAGACATTTCCGAGACAATGTACATTATGTTGTTAATGAAGTTATGGAGAAAGGGAACTAGCATTTTAGAAAGAAAAAAAATAAATAAACATTGTTAAAATTACTTTTTAATTTTCATTTGAGTACAATAAATTCCGGGGATGATACATTTTGTTAAAGCGCAAAGAATCGAGATACTGATAACAGATGCTACTTACAATTTAATCCTCTATAACAGATTTTCTCATACTTTTCTTTGCTGTCTCACGTTTTAATTTGAAACATCGTTTAACTTCACTTGATAAACACCACTCAAAACTCACCAAGAAGGTCTCTCTCAATTCTACATCAAAGATTTATTTACTCAAGAGATAAACATGAAAACTGTCAAATAATTGAGTATCTGTTGAAGATTTTAGAGGAGTGTTTTAAAAAGATGTATATTTTCATGGAACGTAAGTTTTCAAAATTCTTTCTTTCTATTGTGTGTTTTAAGAAATGTTATATTTTCTACTTTTTAGTTCGGTTTTACATGTGTGCGATCGATTTGTTTTAAAATAAATTTTCTAAAAACTAATCAAAGTTTTCACACCCCAATAAGCAATAATTGATATAGCGAAGTCTATAAAATATAAGAACATGAGCTTCTTTGGTTTACTTCCTAAGTTTATCACTACACGATCTCTGACTAAAAGTTGGACAAGATCTCTGACTAAAAGTTGGACAAGATCTCTGACTAAACGTTGGACAAGATCTCTGACTAAACGTTGGACAAGATCTCTGACTAAACGTTGGACAAGATCTCTGACTAAACGTTGGACACGATCTCTGACTAAACGTTGGACACGTTCTCTGACTAAACGTTGGACAAGATCTCTGACTTAATGTTGGACACGATCTCTGACTAAATCTTGGACACGATCTCTGACTAAATCTTGGACACGATCTCTGACTAAATGTTGGACACGATCTCTGACTAAATCTTGGACACGATCTCTGACTAAATGTTGGACACGATCTCTGACTAGACACGATCTCTGATTAAACGTTGGACACGATCTCTGACTAAATGTTGAACACGATCTCTGACTAAATCTTGGACACGATCTCTGACTAAATCTTGGACACGATCTCTGACTAGACACGATCTCTGACTAAAAGTTGGACAAGATCTCTGACTAAACGTTGGACACGATCTCTGATTAAACGTTGGACACGATCTCTGACTAAAAGTTGGACAAGATCTCTTACTAAACATTGGACACGATCTCTGACTAAACGTTGGACAAGATCTCTGACTAAACGTTGGATAAGATCTCTGACTAAACGTTGGACAAGATCTCTGACTAAACGTTGGACACGATCTCTGACTAAACGTTGGACAAGATCTCTGACTAAAAGTTGGACACGATCTCTGACTAAACGTTGGACAAGATCTCTGACTAAAAGTTGGACAAGATCTCTGACTAAATGTTGGACACGATATCTGACTAAATGTTGGACACGATCTCTGACTAAATCTTGGACACGATCTCTGACTAAATCTTGGACACGATCTCTGACTAAATGTTGGACACGATCTCTGACTAGACACGATCTCTGATTAAACGTTGGACACGATCTCTGACTAAATGTTTGACACGATCTCTGACTAAATCTTGGACACGATCTCTGACTAAATCTTGGACACGATCTCTGACTAAATGTTGGACACGATCTCTGACTAGACACGATCTCTGACTAAACGTTGGACAAGATCTCTGACTAAATGTTGGACACGATCTCTGACTAGACACGATCTCTGACTAAACGATGGACAAGATCTCTGACTAAACGTTGGACAAGATCTCTCACTAAACGTTGGACACGATCTCTGACTAAACGTTGGACAAGATCACTGACTAAACGTTGGACACGATCTCTGACTAAACGTTGGACAAGATCTCTGACTAAACGTTGGACAAGATCTCTGACTAAAAGTTGGGCATGATCTCTGACTAAACGTTGGACGCCTTCTATGTAGACGCGGCCAAGCTGAGGAGACAGACAAGAATTGCTTTAAATAAATGGCTTAACTTTATTTATATATGCAATGGCACGTTCTCAAAAACCACCAAAAAATGTCATGACCTTATTAAAGCACGATTTGAGCCAGAATTTGTGGGTGGTCAGCGGTTCTACGCACGTGTATTCTTTTATTTATTTTAAAACATGGCAGTTCGGGTCGATGTCAATTGAATATTGGTACATTATATATTGGTACATTATATATTGGTACATTATATATTGCTACATTGATTATTGGTACATTGAATATTGGTACATTATATATTGGTATATTATATATTGGTACATTGAATATTGTACATTGAATATTGGTACATCATATATTGGTACATTGAATATTGGTACATTATATATTGGTACATTGAATATTTGTACAATATATATTGGTACATTGAATAATTGTACATTATATATTGGTACATTGAATATTGGTACATTATATATTGGTACATTATATATTGGTACATTGAATATAGGTACATTATATATTGATACATTAAATACTGGTACGTTATATATTGGTACATTGAATATTGGCACATTATATATTGGTACATTGAATATTGGTACATTAAATATTGGTACCATATATATTGGTACATTGAATATTGGTACATTATATATTGGTACATAGAGTATTGGTACATTATATGTTGGTACATAGAATATTGGTACATTATATATTGGTACATTATATATTGGTACATTATATATTGGTACATTGAATATTGGTACTTTATATATTGGTACATTGAATGTTGGTACACTTTACATTGGTACATTATATATTGGTACATTATATATTGGTACATTGAATATTGGTACATTGAATGTTGGTACATTATACATTGGTACTTTATATATTGGTACATTATACATTGGTACATTTTATATTGGTACATTATATATTGGTACATTATATATTGGTACATTATATATTGGTACATTATATATTGGTACATTATATATTTGTACATTATATATTGGTACATTATATATTGGTAAATTATATATTTGTACATTATATATTGGTACATTATATATTGGTACATTATATATTGGTATATTATATATTGGTACATTATATATTGGTACATTATATATTGGTACATTATATATTGGTACATTATATGTTGGTACATAGAATATTTGTACATTATATATTGGTACATTATATATTGGTACATTATATATTGGTACATTATATATTGGTACATTATATATTGGTACATTATATATTGGTACATTATATCAGATTACTCAATATTTTTAGTTGGGATGGTTGGGATGAGGAGCAATGTTCCCTCTCTCTAAGATTCGTTGGTCCGTGTGCAAAGTAAAAAACTCGTGTGCAAAGTTGCACAGAAACAATTTTTTGTTTAATATTTTACAAATTTTGCTGCGTGGCATTTCTAAACTGCTGTGTGGCATCAGTCAGATTTCTGCGCAGCCGCGCAGCTTAAAGGGAACATTGATGAGCAGGACTTATTTGAACCACTTTGTCAAGTGTTTTTGTTCAATGCTTCCATCTGTTGTTGCTTGTTTCCCCGAATTTCACTGTAGGTGGTCAAATGGCACATCCCCCAGAAGGTCATTGAGACGTTTTTATTGTTTCAAATTTGTTCATATTCTTTTTTTTTCAATTTAAAATTCTGACCTTTGATCTTTTAATTATTTTTTTGTTAAATGCTGGAACAAAAGGTTATGGGTAATTAATTTTTTTTTAACGTGGAAAAAAAGTTCCAGTGAGTATTCAGTAAACTTTAAAAGATGTTTCTGTGTAAATATGTTATATTCAGTTCTCACAATTCTGTAGAATGATTTTTATAATTATTTTTTTAAAAGAAATAATGATAACCTTATTAAGAAAATGATAATGTTTTAATAATAATTTTTTTTTAAACGATTGCACAATCAGCCAGGGTTTTTATCGGAATTTCATTGCGCACGGCAACTGTTATCAAGTATGAAGTGTCAGAGTGTTATGGGGGAGGAGTGAATACTCTCTGCACCATCAGCTAATCATGTCAACATGTACCAACAACCGCCTTCATCTTATCTATCTTATCTGTTCCTACGCCCATCCATGGTTCCTGTCTACTCCTGCATTAATGCTTTTTTTAAATTAAAGTTTTAAATGCTGATAGTGTGTTGGGTTTCCTGGTTTGATCAGGCAGCACATTTCACGACTGAATTCCAGAATCCCGAATCCCCTAAGATTGTTTTTTAAATATTTTTTTAAAAAATATATAATTTACTAGACTTGTGATTATATTTATTATCTTCTGCTATTATGTAGAATCGCGTCTTGTTTCTCCCCCTCAACAACACCAGCCCCTGCTCTGTGCCAGGTTGTACTGTAGGACTTGCTGTGACTCACCTTCCTGAGTGAGCCCCCCTCCCCCACCCCACCCCGCTTGGCCAACTCACCATACACTCACACGCACACAAAAAACTGAGAATAACTTTGTTTATATATAGCTCGCCCGTGAGATGACCCGGTTAATACAGCTTCCTTCCGTCTGCCCTTCAGTTGTTAGGAGAACTTCCGCACCTACGCCGTGTCGGATGTGATGAGGTTAAACCAGGCGGGCATCCTTCCATGTTAAACCAGGAGGGCATCCTTCCACGTTAAACCAAGAGGGCATCATTCCATGTTAAACCAGGAGGGTATTCTTCCATGTTAAACCAGGAGGGCATCCTTCCATGTTAAACCAGGCGGGCATCCTTCCATGTTAAACCAGGAGGGCATTCTTCCATGTTAAACCAAGAGGGCATCCTTCCATGTTAAACCAGGAGGGCATCCTTCCATGTTAAACCAGGAGGGCATCCTTCCATGTATAACCAGGCGGACATCCTTCCACGTTAAACCTTTCTTGGCTACACTGTCACCGACAGTATAATTACAATGCAAGGCTTATCAGTAGACATTCACTACCTTAACCAAAGTTCCTGTGTTTGTTGTCATTATGTGCCTATATTCATTACCTTAACTAAAGTTCCTGTGTCTGTTGTCATTATGTGCCTATATTCATTACCTTAACTAAAGTTCCATGTCTGTTGTCATTATGTGCCTATATTCATTACCTTAACTAAAGTTCCTATCTGTTGTCATTATGTATCTATATAGATGTGCAGATATCACTTAGTAAATCCAGAATTTGTAATACAAAACTCTCCTCACACAAAATGGTTATGGTAAAGGCTTGAGGTCGTAAAGAGTAACAAAATGTTTTCAAAACTAAACAACTGTACATTAGACGTTACTATTCACATACAAAGTTCTTTAGCTCTCAGTCTGTGAGATGTTTGTGTGATTATGATACTTTGAAAATTGTAGTAGGAAAAAGATTTAAACTCGGACACGCTATGTGTGATCAAATGACAACAGCATCTTTTCCTAAGGATGTAAATGTTTGTGTTTGCTCCATGCACGTGCACTTGATTTGATTGTCCCGAACAGCGCAGGGATGAAAATATGAAATCTGTGCTATCGGACTGCTGCATTGAAAGAGCTTAGCCCTCATTGGTTGGCGCCAACTGTACCACGCCTTTGCACGTCTAAGTGAAAAAGTTTCATGAAATCAAATTTATCGTTGGTAAAATGAACAATTATGGATCTCAAAACTTAGCTGGCGTTGTGTCGTGTTAGTTTTTCTACAATGTGGCTCTTTATTTATTTATTAAAAAATAGTTTGTGTTTTCCTACGCTGATGTAACACATGTCCTTCACCTTTGATTAATTTCAATCCTAACACAATTATTCATTACTCGTCACAATTTGGCTGTTCATAAACGATAATTTAAATGCGTTTCCCTCTTTTCGTTCTATCTCCTTTTTCTATTTATCGAGGAGACACGATCAATTATCATTGTTGTCATTATGTGCCTATATTCATTACCTTAACTAAAGTTCCTGTGTCTGTTGTCATTATGTGCCAATATCCATTACCTTAACTTCGAGGAGACATGATCAATTATCTGGTCTATATGGCTCTTATGAATGTTGACGTTTTGTAAATACTTCCGTGAAGATGGTAGGTACTTTGTAGTAATCTGGTCTGTTACACCGGATATATTCTTGACTGGGGTTTAATCTGGCTTGTTTGAGCGGGTATATTCTGGACTGGGGTTTAATCTAGCCTGTTAGACCGTGCTTAATCTGGCATGTTACACCGGATATATTCTTGACTGGGGTTTAATCTGGCTTGTTTGAGCGGGTATATTCTGGACTAGGGTTTAATCTAGACTGTTAGACCGTGCTTAATCTGGCATGTTTCTAAAGCTGGTTGTGTTTTGCACTATTGCAACATGTGTGCTCAGCCAGGCAGTTTAGCAGGTGCTCGATGAGAACATGTGGAAATATTCATGTTAAGCGGGAGCGGAACGTCGGAGAGCTCTTTAGTAAATGTTTTTTTTAAAATTGAGTTGCTTAAAAAAAATGTTTAGCAATGCGCAATCTTTGATCTCGGAGTAAATAAAAATAATAATTTTTTTATCATTATAAATTATAACTTTATCGTGTGAATTATGGTTAATAATATAGAAGGGAGAGGTAATGTATGGGTAATTATAAGTGGGGAGGGAGGGAAGGAGGAGAAAATAGCTCAGAAAGTTTTAAAAATACTTTGACTTAATGTACGACCATGTTTGGACGCGCCTATCAGTCGGTCTACGAGAACTGCACCTCGACTCAATGGTGACAGGTGTCATCATGTTCCCCAAATTAGAATATCTGTGATGTCGTGAGCCCTGAGATAGCCACCTAGAGACTTCTCCCTGGGATTGACCTAAACACTTCACTAACGACTAACTTCAAATACTTCTACCAAAGAGTGGATAACCAAAGAGTGGATATTTATAAAGCTGACCACGGTTTTAAAAGACTTACGTTACCTTGTTTTAGACACCGCCATCAGCCTATGACGTATCTGCTCTGGGTTGTTGATCAACATCAGCTTTTTATGAGCGCCTCACATGCTCTCAGTGAATGTCAATAGCTGGTTTTGTTGATAGATGGGCTCTATGCTATAGAGGGGGAAAGAGATAACATGTTTGTTTCTTTTTTGTTTGTCTGTTTGTTTGGTTTTTGTTAACTTTGAATATATAAAAAAAAATCAAAACAAAGGTTTAATACAGAGAAAATGATGATATTGATCTGTTTATATATGAACATTTGTTGGCCCACATGTTAAATTACCCTGAAACTTCTGATGGCCACATTAGTTATGAAAATAAGCCAGGACTAACTAGTTTTGAATATATAAAATAGTAGCTGAGAAATGTAGGTGTCAGCCAATGTTCTCTTTAAGGTTCGTTGGTCCGTGTGCAAAGTAAAAAATGTCCATTTATTGTGCATCATGTTACAAAATTTGCTGTGCTGTAATTCTAAACCGCCGCGCAGCGTCGTTCAGCCGCACAGCTTTAAAGAGAACATTGGTGTCCGCTTATTTAATCTTAGAATCCTTTTCTTGTTCATAGATTATTTTTCTTTGTTTAATTTCAAATGTTGTTTTGTTCATTGCTTTATTTGTTTAATTGGTTGGTACAATCTTAAATAACATCTTTGATTAGTTGGATCAAAAAAGAATGAGTATTTATAGAAGTAAAGGATCATATAAAAATGTGTAAATAAGTCCAGAAGTCCCAAATTTTGTACTTTTGATGAACTTGATGCCCTAAATAGTTTTCATAAGTTTGATTGTTGAATGTGGACAGAAAAACTCTGATCCATTCATCCACACTTCAAGTATTACAACAGTAGGATACAATTAGTATTGTTACTGAGTTCTTGCAATTTGTTACTGAGTTCTTGCAATTTGTTACTGAGTTCTTGCAATTTGTTACTGAGTTCTTGCAATTTGTTACTGAGTTCTTGCAATTTGTTACTGAGTTCTGGCAATTTGTTACTGAGTTCTTGCAATTTGTTACTGAGTTCTTGCAATTTGTTACTGAGTTCTTGCAATTTGTTACTGAGTTCTTGCAATTTGTTACTGAGTTCTTGCAATTTGTTACTGAGTTCTTGCAATTTGTTACTGAGTTCTTGCAATTTGTTACTGAGTTCTTGCAATTTGTTACTGAGTTCTTGCAATTTGTTACTGAGTTCTTGCAATTTGTTACTGAGTTCTTGCAATTTTGTTACTGAGTTCTTGCAATTTGTTACTGAGTTCTTGCAATTTGTTACTGAGTTCTTGCAATTTGTTACTGAGTTCTTGCAATTTGTTACTGAGTTCTTGCAATTTGTTACTGAGGCCTTGCAATTTGTTACTGAGGCAACTGCAGGTGAACTAAAATGTAATGAATATTTCCTTTCCTAGGTGACACGCTACTGGACACCCGCAGGGAGATCAAGGAGAAGTATTACTACGCTATATATGATCTCACTGTACGAGGAAGCTGTTCTTGTTATGGTCACGCCTCCAGGTGTTTACCTGTACCAGGGTACAACCGTAGCGAGGAGATCAGCAGGGACATGGTAAATACCCAATTATTTCATATAACAAAATATTGTCAGATGATAACTACCCAATTATGTAGACACAAACCGTATATCATAGAACAGAATATGGTCAGTTGTCAGATTGAAATTATATGCCTTTCTTCACCAAAATTATAAAAAATTTCGCTTTCCATATATTTGAATGGCTGCAGGTAATGTTCCCTTTGAGCTGTGAGGAAGATGGCCCACATCAGTTTAGAATGACCACAAGGCAAATTTTTATAAGGATAATTAAATATCTGGTTTGTGGGGTGTAAAATGTTGGGGGCAAAAATGGATGCTGCGCAACTTTGCTTATGAGTTTGTTATTTTGCGCACGGACCAACAGACCAATGAACCTTAGAGGGAACATTGACTGCAGAATATTTGGTAGCTTCAGAATAGATCTTCTCCATTTGACCCTGTCAAATCCCCTTTCCTCCTGTATACTGACTTACAATGATGATGTTTTCTGTCCAGGTCCATGGCATGTGTGAGTGCACACACAACACTAAAGGTTTCAACTGTGAGATGTGTGAGGACTTTTATCATGACCACCCCTGGAGGCCAGCCAGACGCAACAAGCCAAATATATGTAAAAGTATGTCCTTATTCTTTTTCTATATGTCAAAGTATGTCCTCAGGCTTTTTCATTTTAAAGATTTTAAAAATATATTTTGCATCTATTAGCAGTCTTATATGCAAATGTTCAATATTTTAATTCCAGACCTTTATAAAAGTTGATATGATATGATATCACAGCTTAATTTAACTATCATTGATTAGCTAAATATGATATGACATCATAGCTCAGTTTAACTGATGATTAATTAGTTATATATTTGCCTTAACTAGCTGTCAGTTATTCACCTCTGTCTATCTTTCTCCCCATAACTCAAGAATGCAATTGCAACAATCATGCCACCGCATGCCATTTTGATGCCGCCCGCTTTCAAGCCTCTGGTGAGGTGAGCGGTGGAGTGTGTGACAACTGTTTGCACAACACCATGGGAGTCAACTGCCAAGACTGCAAGCCATTCTACTACCAGGACCCAACGAGGGACATCAGGGATCCAGAAATTTGCCAGCGTAAGTTGGACAATAATTTTTTAGTTATCAATAGTAAAAATAACAACCATGTAGATGTTGTCATGGTTACCTAACACTCGTTTCCTCTGCCGTCCACTTGATTAGTGAACCAAGGACTATTGAATAAAAAATATTTTTTTAAAAATGTTCCAGCCTGTGATTGCGACTCCTTTGGCTCCCAGCGAAATGGCCTCTGTGAGCAGGTGACGGATGAAATTGGTGGCACTGTCGCTGGAAGATGTTTGTGTAAACCATTTGTGACAGGCGCCAGGTGTGACCGCTGTAAAGACAATTACTGGAACCTGCAGCCGGACAATCCGCTGGGATGTGAACGTAAGTCTTTAGTTCAATATCAGTATTCAATTTAAATATTCAGTAATAATTGTTTTACACTTTTAGAAATTAGATACATGTACATTATTTATTCATGAGATATTTTGAACAGCTCTATTTTCTTGTTGTCCTAAAAATACATTCAAAATAATGAATCAACTGTCTTATGACTTGTATATCAGCTTCTGTCTTATGACTTGTATATCAGCTTCTGTCTTATGACTTGTATATCAGCTTCTGTCTTATTACTTGTATATCAGCTTCTGTCTTATGACTTGTATAACTGCTTCTGTCTTATGACTTGTATATCAGCTTCTGTCTTATGACTTGTATATCAACTTCTGTCTCATGACTTGTATATCAGCTTGTCTCATGACTTGTATATCAGCTTCTGTCTTATGACTTGTATATCAGCTTGCACTTGCAACCCTGATGGAACTGTGCCTGATGTTGGCTGTGACATGGAGTCTGGTCTGTGCAGATGTAAGAGATTTGTCACTGGGAAAAATTGCGATCGCTGCTATGTGAGTTTATTTATCTTATCTTTGTCCACACTCTTCTCTAAATGCTTGTAAATTTGAATATGTTTGTACAAATTAATTCTGAAAAACAAAATAAACTAATGACTAAAATAAAAATGCTTTGTTTTTAACTTTAAAAAAAAATTAATGGAAATCTACAACAAATTTTAAAATAAACATTTAAGACAATGTCATTAGACTTAAGTCTTCTGTAAGTATTATGTTTCTTGTCAGTGCCTAAATTATTTGGTTCTTTGTGAAGTTAACGTTTCATTTTCAGTCTGGCTTCTATGGCTTGAGTGCTGAAGACAGATATGGCTGCAAACCTTGTCACTGTGACCTTGGTGGTGCCCTGAAATCTAGCTGTGATGATGAAACTGGACAGTGTGAGTGTCGGCCTCACATTCGTGGCAAACAGTGCAAGGAGGTGTGAAGTAGATCTTTTCACTTTAAAATATCAATTTTTCTTTTAGTGAAAAGTTTTCTGCAAAAATTATTTCTATTTCGTCTCCTTTTGGTTCTGAATCAAGTAATTGGAACATCATTTTTATTTTATAAAACACTAACCACACTCCACGATGGTGCCCCAACGACCCAACAACGGGTTAAGGGATAGTTCAAGTTCAAACCACACTCATTACATCTTCAATCATTATTTTGACTCCAATCTCATTAATGGTGTAATGAAAATTTAATCAAATAATACATTTCAATATGATGTGGAATCAAAATGTCTTAAAATTTCATTTCAATTCATTAGGTAAACCTTTTATAAAGATACTATGATATTTGGTGGACCTCCATCTATCCTGCTAATGCAGCCCAACGATGCACATTTTAAATACCTTTTTAAGATATGTTTTATGCATAGCAGTGAAATGTGTGAGGAAGAAAATGAAAAGAAGGCATTTTTTCAAACTGGCAATGATTTAAATTTAAATACTAATCTGTTATCAGGTGGAACCTGGCTACTTCTATGCCCTTTTGGACTACTATCTCTTTGAGGCAGAGTATGGACGTGGTATTGGGGTAAGATTTTCTTTATCTTTATTACAACATATTGAGGACTTTGACGTTTCATTTTAGAAATTTAGCCATGACTTTGTATAGAATACAAAAATACAAAAATAAGAAACGAAAAAGCAATTTTAAAAAAGGTAATTCTTATAAATTTTATCAAAGTTTTTAAGTTTTTGAATGACATGTGTATAACATTTCAGGTACCCTATATATCTATACAGCCATGGTTTAGACATAAAATTTTAAGACAGGAATTGAGTTCTTTGGATTTGTGAAATTTTAAAATTAATTTTTTATGTTGGGGAAAAGAAATAGTTTCTAGTAGCTTTATTTCTAAAAAATGTCCACATATTTTTATTTCCACTAAAAAAATGTCCACATATTGTTATTTCCACTAAAAAAAATGTCCACATATTTTTATTTCCACTAAAAAAATGTCCACATATTTTTATTTCCACTAAAAAAATGTCCACATATTTTTATTTCCACTAAAAAAATGTCCACATATTTTTATTTCCACTAAAAAAAATGTCCACATATTTTTATTTCCACTAAAAAAATGTCCACATATTTTTATTTCCACTAAAAAAATGTCCACATATTTTTATTTCCACTAAAAAAATGTCCACATATTTTTATTTCCACTAAAAAAGAGAAATCTCAATGTTTTAATGTAACATATTTCAGAACGCTCGAGTGTCCATCAGAGAACCTATTCCTAATGTCACAGTAAACTACTGGACAGGGTCTGGACACATGAGAGTCATGGAAGGAGACAGCATTGAGTTCACTGTATCTGACCTGCCTTTCAGCACTCACTATGACATTGTCATTAGATATGATCCTAGGGTGAGTCAAACTGTTAATGATTTATTTTTATATCCAATATCAGGTGCATAGGTCAATGCCACATCTATTTTGTAAAGAAATAGTACATATTAAGGTCCCAGTAATGCTCATGGTAGTCCATTCTGTGTACTGCTCTAATTTTAATTTTAACTTTTTTAATTGTGGTATGTAACGAAAACAATTTAAAAATAAAGGACTATAAATTGAATTAAGCATCAACTAACTTATTTATCATAACACACAATTACAAAATATAACAGAGGACTCTCAAATTACATCAGAACACGCGCACAAAAAATACATGCACCACAATTAATTAAATATTTGAAATAGCACTCAGTTACAAAAACCTGAGAATGAAACATTGTAGAGAATTAAAAATGCACGGGCTATAATCACATGGCTTATGAAAATGCAGAGAGCTCTTGCCTGGATCATAATTCCACACCCTATTTAATATAAAAATCTTAAGAAGGTTCGCAGGATCTCTGAACGTCTGTGATCAACAATATCCCCTCTAAGTTTCTTTGGTTTCTGTGCAAAAATATTACTGTGTGAGGTTGTGCAGCAATCATTTTTTTGTGTGCAAAATTATACACTTCAACAAACACAAATATTATCCTCATCAAACTTTGCTGCGTGGTAAGGCTAAACTGCTGCGCTGCAGAAGCATTCAGCACATAATTGCACAGCCACGTACAAAACCACACAGCCTAGAAGGACCATTGGTGATCAAATATTTTATTTGTCATTTATCCTCTTGAGCTTAAATGTCCTTGCTTGAACTTGTGGTAACATGAGGGTGGAAATTTGCCCACACAACAAAGCCTGCTTGTATTTGAGTCATTGACCTCTACACATAACACTTTGTTTATAGTTTACTGCTTAAAAAATAATCGAGAAATTAACGTAAAAAATTATTTCTTAAATACAACTACATGTAACAATAGTCTTTCAATATTCAAAGTGTTTATAACTTTTTATGTCTGAAATGAAATTTGTCTAATTTTGACAATGCTTATCACATTTCGTGCAGCTGAGGGTCAAGTGGTAAGCCAGGAAATATTTATAAACTTAATAATATTTAAATTGAATTAGCTTTAGACTATTTTTATATGTTCATATTGTTTTTGATCGTCTGTAGATTTGTTTATTATTTTTAAAAAGTATAATTTAGTAATGTTTGCAATAATTTTTACCACTGGGTCACAAGAAATTTATATTTCAATTTGACGGGTTGCGTGGTAATTTTTTGGTATTAATTCTTAAATGAGGGACTTAGAGTATATATAGATACACATCTTGAGTTGAATTTATAACGCAGCAATGCAATAATTTATTTTTTTGCATCATTATTTTAATTTTGGCATTTTCCCATTGTGATTATTAATTTTCTAACGGTTTTAATTGGTAACCGTTCATAAATTTTTTAGTAATATTTTATTGCATTTTTTACATTTCAATTCTCACAATGGTGATTTATTTCAAGTGCATGAATGTATAGTATCTTTTCTATCCACATAAACATTGTGTTCACAGACCTTGATGTGGGAATTATTTATGAGCTTTTATTTTGATATTTAGAACGTTTTCACTCTGAATTATTCAAAGATCAATGACATCATTTTCTAACAATAGAATCAGTTTGAGTCATGATTCAAAGATCAATGACATCATTTTCTAACAATAGAATCAGTTTGAGTCTCGCATTATCTCTCAAAACTCAAATGTAAAAGAATTATTCATCTTTATAAATATTACAATTTTTTTTTCATGACAAATAGCCACACCCCCTCAACAAAACTAATAAAAAAGCAAGCCATGGATAAGCCTAGGATGCAATAATCTTCTGTTTTAAAAGAGCATCTGTTAATGCATAAGATAACATAAGATAAAACATATTTGTATTGCAACCAATAAAATACAAAATACCTTTTAATTCTAAATGAATATTAAAATTGTGGATGACTTTGTTCTCCACAAAACACCTTAATTTATTCATGAATCACATAGTTCATGTGTTTTGTCAGATGCCAGAAGTTTTTGATGATGTTCGAGTGTCCGTCATCAGACAAGGTCAGGTTGACCCTGACGGTCTTTGTGGTGACTTTAAGCCTAGAGATGACCTCAAGAGAGTTTCTCTGCAACCAGGTAAAAAGAAGATCATTCTAAAACAGATTTACAAAATTATGTTTTCTCATTTGGCATAAAGTTAAACTGTTTAAATCTCAGTCGCTTGAGTCAAGGTTTAGATATTACAATTTTTTTAAACCTTTTTTAAATTTTGAGATGAAGTTTCCATCTTACCATAAAAATCATTAATTCTTTGTTAAACTAGTACTGGAAAGTTCAAAAGCCAATATTATTTAGAAAAATGATTCAGAATTCTTTTTATTCAAATTGCCACACACAAAAAAAGTGTGTTAAACAACCATCCACATGTTTTCTCAACCTCACTAGTAAAGTAAAATAAATCTTTTACATTTACTATGTTGTTCAAAGTAATGACTTATGTTAGCCAGACTTAAGCTCTTTCTATAAGTCACATTTTAAAGTATGAGTGTGGGTAAATTGCTAACTGATGGAATAAGTTAATGATATTTAAGATTTTTTTTCTATATTTTACCTATTGTAGGCGCACGGTATGAGGTTGTGTCTCCACCATCCTGCCTGGAACAGAACCAAGAATACACCATCCGTATAGACTTTAACATCTACAAAACAGGACAGTCCAACCCAGATGCCACTCTGCTTATTGACTCAGTAGGTTCACGAAATAGTTTATAAATATTAACAACAATGTTATTTAAGATCCGTGTTGAAAGCGTTGAATATAAATAAACAGTCCACATATATAAACTACAATGCTATTTAAGATCAAGTTTGAAAGAATTGTACAGTTCTTGATCTGCTTATAAACTCTAATTTTTTACTCCAAGTTTTAAAGAATGGACTTCATGTTTTATAACACCAAAGCTGATTTTCACCTTTATTGAAATCATTAGCATTTTTTAAAAATGTAATAACATTTTATCTTCTTGTTCAGATTCTGCTAGTCCCCAGCACTGAACACATTCCCATCTACCAAGGAGAAGGCCTTCCAGCTTACATGAAAAATGAGTTCTTGTACAACAGATGTGATGTCTACCAACTACCATCATTAAAATCACGATTGTCTGAGCAGTGCCAAAAACATACATTCTCAATTTCTGCAGTCCTCCACAATGGGGCTTTAGGTATATAAAGGTTTATGAAGGCTGGAAATCTCATTCGATCATTCAATAGAATTTAAAGGACGATAAAAAATTTAATTAAAATTCATAAAATTAACTAAATTTAATTATAACTCTAATGTTTTTGAGCTTTTCTTTCATTACTTCAAAGAATAAATTTAAATGTAAAGATTTATTTTTATATAATTAATCAAGGGATTATTGAATTTAACTACCATTGTTAATTTATCTAAAGGATATTATTAGATTAAGCTTTTTAAAAAAGACTTGTATCCTATGAATATTTTAAAAGAACATTTGTTGTTTTAAAACTCTTACTCTAATGAAGGACACTTTACAATTAATTAGACATAATGTTTACCATTTTATTAGCTTAAAAAACACTTTTCTTGTAACTCATATTTTAGAGTTTAAATTTGATAAATACTAAATCTCTAATTATTTTTTTTGTCATTGTAAAGATTGTGAATGTGACAGAACTGGCTCAACAAGCCTGGAGTGTAACCCAAGTGGGGGCCAGTGTGAGTGCAAGCCCAATGTGGTGGGGCGTAAATGCGATCAGTGTGCTCCAGGCACCTATGGCTTTGGACCCAATGGTTGCACTCGTAAGTGTAAATTATAATTGCAGAAAATAAAAATTTCATCAACCCTGAAACATTATTTAGACTTTACCCACTTCAGTTCATTTCTTTTGTAAAAAATGGTCTATTAATTTGTTATTTAAAAATTTCCATGTTTCCTCCTTATTATATATTAATAGACATAATTCATTTTAAACAAATCTAACGAAGTGAATTAATTAGAGTTTTCTCCAAGTCATTTTCTAAATACATGTAATCAAAATTAAATTAAGTTTACTGCTAGTGAATGGAAATGTTAATTTTGATAAGTTATCCATATTTAGAATAAAAAGAGTTTTAATTGTGAACTTGATGACCTACAGCTTGCAACTGTCATGAGTACGGAGCCAAAGATAAATTTTGTAATGAAGTGACCGGTCAGTGTACATGTAACCAGAATTTGGCTGGGCGGACTTGCGATCAGTGTAGAGTTGGTTTCTGGGGATTCCCGCAGTGTCGTCAGTGCCAGTGTAATGGAAATGCTGACACCTGTGAACCTCTCACTGGCATTTGTATTACCTGTAGGGATTTTACTCATGGGGATTATTGTGATAGGTAAGTTTACCTTTACCAGTTTGGCATTAATGTAATATGTGAATGTTCCTTGTTTATACCGCCCCAAAAAAATTAAAGGCCTTGTAATTTTTTTATGTCTACGGCATCATCACTTTTTGAAAGTAGTGTGCCAGAATAATAACAAATCTTTGTAAACCAAACTATTAAAGTACTCATCTTGTCGAAGTAACCTGATAATAATATTATCATTGATAGTTTTTATATGGAAATATTTTGACTTAATTAATACAATGGCAGAAGAGCTCAGGTTGATATTTCTATAATGATATTGAATATTTCATATTATTAAAAAAAATATTTATGAAATTTTCATCCAGTACTATTTTCTACATCCTGCATATAGCTTTTCTTGACTCATATTTCAGATGTAGCCCAGGCTATTATGGAGACCCTCGTATAGGTGTGCGTATCCCATGCAAGCCCTGTATGTGTCCTGGTGGTCCAACAAGTTCTGTGCAGCATGCAGACACCTGCATATTTGATCCTCGATCACAGGAAGTTTTTTGTAACTGTAAACCAGGCTATGCAGGTATATTTACCTTTGATAAAGATTTTTTCATCAACCATTTACTTAACATAATTTAGCATTTGTATTTTTCTTTCTTTGATAAACGATTAAACATAAAATTATTTCTTTTCAAAAAATAAGGGATTCAAACAAAGGATCATTACTCTGTACTGTAACTCTTCACTGAAGCCCAAAGTGTTCCAGCTCAAGCTAAACTATCAACTTAATCTGAATAATAATGATGATAATGATCCTAAAATGTCCTTATAAATGTGGTCTGTACTTGACTGAAGATATCTGTTCTCAGGCAGTAAATGTGACTCATGTATTGATAATTACTATGGCAACCCTGCTGAGTTTGGTGGAGACTGTCAGCCGTGTGTGTGCAACAACAACATCAACTTTGATGACCCAGGCAGCTGTAACGGCCTGACTGGTCAGTGTCTCAAGTGTCTCTATAACACTGAAGGGTTTGCCTGTGAGAACTGTGTGGCCGAATATTACGGAGACGCTACAAAACAGAATTGTGTTCGTAAGTATCGGAATTAATGTTGTGAATAATTTTAGAGATGGGTACTCTAACATCTTTATCTTTACTGCTCACAGTTTCATAATAATTTAAAGTATAATAAATAAACACCACTTATGATTATTAAAATAAAAATGTCACTAGAAGATCTATTAAAATACAAAGAGAAATAAATATAGATTATATATAAATGTGGGACGCGGTGGTCGAGTGTGGGACGCGGTGGTCGAGTGGCAGCACGCTCGACTGGTCACGGGTTCAAATCCATGTGAAGGCAAGGATTTGTTTCCGGGGCCTAGGGCATCCCTGAGTCACCCAGCTCCGAATGGGTACCTAACACTAGTTAGGCGGCTGGGTAATGCATGGAACCCACAAAGCCGTGGCCCATGAATGCTGCATCACTTGCCAACAGATCATCTTTCATGGTCTGTGGACGCAATTATCTTCTGCATAGAAGGAGCGTAGGTTGTTTTATTTTCCTGTAATTCAGGTGAATATTTATCTTAAAGCTGAAATGATTTCTGAATTTAATCACATTCATGATGAAGACAGAGCAACAGAGCATGTTTATGAAAAAGTAATTACAGGTGGTGGGGCTGGGCCCATGATTTGTCCCAAAGAATAAATACAGTGACACGTTCATGTAAACATTATTTTTATCTCATGGTGCTCCATGTTCTATTTCCGTAAAATTAAACCAACCCAATTTTTTTTAAAATCTACAGGTTGTGTTTGTCATCCGTACGGAACTGACTCAAGACGGGGACCTTGTGACCGTGTCACTGGTCAGTGTGGATGCCTTCCCAATGTTGTGGGAGTCAAGTGTGATGAGTGTGCAATAAATCATTGGAACCTCTCCAGTGGGGAGGGCTGCAAAGCTTGTGATTGTGACCCTGCGGGCTCTGAGTCGTTACAATGCAATCAGGTGATTTTTCTAGTTTGAGTTTCCATGTTTAATTTGAGGGCTTAACAAAATTCTTTGCAGAGTTCTTAATTTGCTGAAATAACTGAAAATAAAAAAATGACATAATTATAAATGTTTACAGAAATACGTTAGTTATTAAACTCTTGTAGTTTGTAGTTTTATTTCTTAAAGTTGATTGTAGAAATTAGAAAGTATCTTTATTATGGCCATGTAAGCAATAACTTTGTTTAATATTCCATACAAATAAAGCTTCCTTTTGAAATTGTTTGCTTAAACTTTCTTATCATCAGCTTGATGGTCAGTGTAAATGCCTGCCGGGAAGAGGTGGGCCCAAATGTGCAGATTGTGCAGACTTTCAATATGGAGACCCTCTTGACCAGTGTATACGTAAGTTGTAGTTCTCTAAAACATGATCTCATTGTCATAAATCAATATTAACAAACAGCCCACTGCTTTATTTTATTACATCCAAATTTGTCTCACCATGTGAACACTTTAATTTCATCAAACAAGTAACTCTCAAACTATTGATCATCATTTATATTTTCCATTGTTATTCTTAAACATCTCGTTTGTTGTTTAGCCATTGGTTTGACTTTATGTTTTGAAACTTGAATGTCTCTCTTGGCAGCTTGCGACTGTAACCAGCAAGGGTCACCCTCCAAGCAGTGTGATCGCCGGACTGGCCAGTGCACATGTTATCCTGGTGTGACTGGCTACAAATGTGACCGCTGCGCTCGTGGTACAACTGGTGACTTGCCAAATTGTGTTCCATGTGGAGAGTGCTTTGACAACTGGGATAAAATAATTATGGATCTCAGAGGTTTGTTCTAACTTTTTTAAAACATGCTTTCTAAATATTGTTCAGTACTTGATTTATTTTAAATCACAGCTCAAATCAGTTATGTTTCTAGCCTTGGGGTTGCCAAAAAATTTCACCGCATGATAATCAAAATAAATGAAATCCAATATTAGGGAACAATTTTAACATGTGCATGAAATTTCTTTATGTGCATGATGGGCATTAATAAATGAGAATATAATTGCATGTGTTTTAAAAAGATTTTTTACACAACAGCGTTGCGATAATTTATTTCTTTAAATGATAGACATGCTAGAAAAATAAACATACATGTTTGCTAACAACAAAAGTAATTCTAGTGACAAAGATTTTAAAACAACAATTTAATTTCAATTTAAATATAATCCTTGCCAGTTGTTGATTAAACAATAATCTAGCTGTTTCATTTTTTAAACAAATCTATTTATTATCACAGATTTTTCTTGAGATTAGCTCTACAATAAAACAATATATTTTATTTTTAGGGCTTGCTGAGTGCTCTTTAGTGCTAGAAATATTAGGGCTTAGTGACATAAAAGAATTGACATTATATTATCACTGAGAAAATACTTAGACAAAGAGAAAATTCGGTGGTTCCCTTCAAAAAGATCATCTTTGCTTAGTTAACCAAGGTTGAGATAACTGGGTTCAACCGTAATGTTTTTCTATTTGATTGAGCCTTAAATTTACATTCTTTACAATGAGAAAAAAATTATAAATTTTTAAAGTTTGAACGGTACAAAATTTAAAAAAAAATTGTATTGAATGTTTTCATAAACTTAAACAGTGTTCACAATATATTACCTGTATACATTTTTTGGCAGGTTTTAGGTATTTTTATATCTCCCTCCTAATTTAGGAGTTACAAATGATTTAATTTAAACAAAAAAAGATGAAATCAAAGGTATTCTGAATTCATATATTTTTTAAAATCTTAAAATCACTTTTTTTTCCAGACCAGACTCATGACATTGTAAAGCGCGCTAATGAAGTTTCTGTAAGTGGAGCTATCAAAGCCTTTGATGAAGAATTCAGGTTGATGCAGAATAACATTGATGACATCAAAAGAATTTTGGCAAATGTCAACTACACTCAAGTGGATATCAAAGAAATTGCAGATCTATTGGACAGTGTCAAGTAAGTCTTTGGTTATTTGAACACAACCAACACAACCAACACAACCAATGATTCAATGAGAATATTAATAGACATAAACCACCAAACACTGTCATCACTTTACTCAATTTACCTGACATAACTTTAAAGCAATGCAATTTATAAGACTCTTAATTAATCCTAAGCCTAAGAAGTCCATTTTGAACACAGCATTACAGTCATGTATACGTAAATATTAAGAATTACTTATTATGTGATTATGTTGTTACGAATGATGGCATCTACTCAGCTCAAAACATTGTCTTGTCTTTTTTAACTTAAACCAAGATATCACACTCCAACCCACTCCCTTTCTGTATCACACAATTAATTTAGTCATCAAATTCCCCCTCCCCCACCCCTGCACCCAGCTCCCTGTACTCATTTACCATATTTAAACATTATTAATTACTGTACCTATCAAGCCTGCAATTTCATCATCATTTTGACATCACTATTCTTTCAGAAATAATTACCTCCCCCTAATAAAAAACCAACTATTCAGGGAGATTGAATGTCAGTGAATGCTGCAGCAGTTCTCATACATTGCATCTTATTTTATTTAGAAACAACCTGACTGAGAGTACCAAGAATTTGAATGTGGTAGATCAGGAGTTGAGTGCAACCACTGCTCGAGTCAAGAAGGGAAATCTGAAGATCCAAATTCTACAAAACAGAGTCAATAGCCTGAAAAATCTGGCTATGGAGCTGCAGAATAATGCCACCAATATACAAATACAAGAAGTGGGAGGTAACAATCATACATTTATCGATCACTCATCACTCTAATTTATCTTCCCACAACACTGTAAAAGGGCATGTACTTAGGCTTCTGTAATGTTCCACAACTTGAAAGGGGAATAAGATGGAGAGAAAATACATTCGCCATAGCAACATGGGGACGCCGTGGTCGAGTGGCAGCGCGCTCGACTGGCGTACCGATGGTCACGGGTTCAAATCCCTGTGAAGGCAAGGATTTGTTCCGAGGGCCTAGGGCATCCCTGAGTCACCCAGCTCTGAATGGGTACCTAACACTAGTTAGGCGGCTGGGTAATGCGTGGAACCCACAAAGCCGTGGCCTGTGAACGCTGATCACTTGCCAACAGATCATCTGTCATGGTCTGAGGACGCAATTATCTTCTGCATAGAAGGAGCGTCTGTATAGATAAGATAAGATAAGAACATAACCCCCATGAGAACACAGAGCATTGTCCTACTCAAAGTTAACCAAGTAGATTGCAATCGCTTTCTGATCTCAGTTGTCAATGTGGAAAAAATGAAAGAGACAGTCATAAGAAAGAGCCCAGCTGTACTGAATGGCTGAGTTTTGAGTGCCCGAGAAGCCCATGATTCCAAGCAACAAATGTGACATACACTTCAAGGGTTTTCCTAGGGCCATAAAAGTTGATCCTCAAATAGAGAAAGAACATCAACTAACTACATCATCAATTAGATATCAAAAAACATATTCTATACTATGAAGAGTTCACATCTACTGTATTGTCACCACACGGATCATTATCATTGATAAGCCTTATTCACTCCTTAATACTACTCAATATCCTTAAAAAATGATTTGACAAAATCCACCAAAACACATACACTTACATACCATACCGTATATACTCGTTCTATAGCCCGTCGTTCATAAGCCGACCCTTCCACTTTTGGAAGGGAAAAGTAATAAAAGTGTATAACCCGATCGCAAGCCGACCCCCCAAAAATAATAGGACAGCTTTAAAAAAATGGTACATATTTTTTTAAAACTACAAGCTAAATCGGTCATTATGATTGTTTACTTTGTACTGCCTATCTTTGTTTTTCTGCTCTTTGTTAAGCAAGAGTTACCGGTATTTAAAAACAAAAATTATTTGGTAAACTGACGAAAGCGCGTACATTAAAATCCGTGGTTGAAAACAAAATTTGTGAAACAATTTATTAAAACGTTCACAAAAATAAATAAAATGATTAAATAAGGTAAGTGCTGATTTTTAATGATATATTATAGCTTCTGATAGAGCTGTCGAATCTTGTAGAATGTAGAAAAGGACATTGATAATCTACAATATCAACACCGATATTCAATATCCATGCAGAAATCACCTATGACCCGCTCATAAGCCGACCCCCCCCCCTCACTTTTTCCCCTAGATTTTGTCCAAAAAAGGTCGGTTTGCGAACGAGTATATACGGTACTTATCATTTAATTTTTTTAATACTTGATGCATACAGTCATTAAAAACATAACATTCTAACATGCACAATATTTGGAAATCTTATGCTTGATGCACTCTTACCCACCTCATTTTTCCCACTCTAAACTTAATTTTCTTGTTCATATTGATTTATTAAACCCCAAGAACTTATGTTGTACCTATATTCCATATACAGGAGCTTTTGAAAAGATAAGAGAAGCACAGCGTGAGTCCAGGGAGGCTCAGTCTAGGGTGGATGACACATCAAACATCATCAGAGAGTCAGAGAAAGTCAGAGAAGAAACTGAGAAATTAGTGGAGACCAGGTTCGTCTAATTCACATACAGTAGAACCCACTTAACTCGCCAACCCTATTAAGCCGACGTTTTTTATTGGAACCGCTAAATTCTCTCTTTGTCTTTGCATTTTCTCATCGGTTAATTCGATTATTTTAAGTCGCCGAACCCTAATACCTCGAGCACAAAAGAGGGCCAAATTTGCTACTTAGCGTTGGTTATCTTGATCCCCATGACCAATCGCCAGCTTTTGAAAATGTTAGATGTGATTTTTTATAACCAAGGGAAGGCATCAAATATCTGCCTCGCCAGGTCTGCTGGTGACGTCACAGCCCGCTTGCGTTCAGCTCTCAGTGCTGTGTTGCTTCTGGTACTATATGTTTACTAATTGCCAGCTTTCGAAATTGTTAGTTATCTATTTTTATAACCAACATAAAATTTCGGCCTCGCGAGGTCTGCTGGTGACATCACAGCCCGCTTGCATTCAGCTCTCAGCGCTGTGTTATAACTTACTTCTGGTACTATACCAATCGCCAGCTTTTGAAAATGTTAGTTATCGATGCAACTCACCATCTCGCTACCGTATTTTCGCGCGCGTCTTATAAAAAGTTTTACGATTGGTTACGTTTATGCTAGCTAACCAAAGAATTGATCTTTCAATAACAGTTCACGCGGCTTTAACGTTGTTCCAATTTTAACATCACCCACTGTGTGTTAGTTCTCATACTATGCTTCGTCAACTAAGAGAGTTTAAAAAAAAACAAAAAAACTTTCACTAGCCGTACTCATTTTTTAAAGCAAATATCAGTTTTGATATTAATGTGGTAATATTACGTCAAATGGCTTTTAACTTGCAGGAAAACTGTCACTAAAAGACCAACTCAAATTTGAGGACCAATTAATCGCCCGGTATCTTTGCTATGTCTTTCTAATGACTCTCGTAATATAAATAGTAACAACAGGCGCGGCCTTGACTTTGACCTTGTTCATGTCATTCGTGCACTGTGTGTTAGCTCTCGTACAGTGCCTCGACAACTAAGCAAAGTAAAAAAAAATTTTTTAAATCTTTCCTCAGCCGCACGCGAACTAAACCAATAGTGATGACGTGTATATTATTTATAGACCAGAATAGTAAGAAAACGCTTTGATGTCATAGTCGCTCGCGTATTGGTTCTGGTATTCTGCCGTAACACATCAAAATATAAACTCCGCCTTATTTTTTTACCGAAGTTACCGCTAACCGGTTAACCGTTAACAACCTTATCATGTACATAAAGAAATTTCAATCACATGTTAATATTTTGCCGCCATATTGGTTTTCGTTTAACTCGATGATCGGTTATCTCGGCTCCATTTGGCATACCCCAAGGCCGTCGACTTAACTGGGTTCTACTGTATAAGTTGTGTTTTGGCTTAGAGAAGAGTCCGTTAATGAAGCTAATAAAGTTTATTTATTATTTTATTTAGAAAATAATATTTATACATTTGGTTAGTCATTTAGAAAGAAAATTTATGGAGGTTTTTGTCAAATTTTTTTCATAAATTTTATTTAAGGTAAACTTTTAAAATAAATCTAAACTGCAAGCTAATATTTCAAGTTAGATTCTATTGATATTGTAAATGTATGATTTAATTTACAAAATATCACGTCATTGCATTCAGATTATTATGATTTAAAATTTACAGGCAAGAAAGATTCCGACAGCAGCTGGAAGAAAATTCTAAAAATTTGAACAGTTTGGAAAGTGATGTCAAAAAATTGGGAGACGACATTTCTGAAATCAACAACATGGTGAGAGAATGCACTGAATGCATGCTGCAAAGTTTTCTTTAAATAAGTTTGAACAATAATTTAATTGTTAATTTTAATAAATATTAGCATGAATAGAAATAAAAGTTTTATTATAATATTTTGGTATTAACTACTAAAACATTTTTAGCAAATTAAAAAAATTGTATTATTTTATTTTACATCACTTGACCACTGTGTGATATAAAAGAATGTATCTTCTAAGCAAATATTTTGTGTATTCCAACTTTTCATCAGGTATGTGGTGAGCCTGGCGCTCCATGTTCCTCTCTCTGTGGTGGTGGAGGTTGTGGTAAGTGTGGTGGTGACAGCTGCAATGGTGCAGTAACAATGGCCCAGACAGCCCTGAGTCTGGCACAGCAGGCAGAAGATCTGCTCAATGCAAAAAACAGAAATGCAACAGATGACATCATTCCAAGAGTAAGTAAACAATGTTGTTGAGTATAAAAAATATTTTGCATGAAAAATGGATATTTATGGAATATTTAATATATTCAAGAACAATGATAGCAGTAACAACAATGATTGAGTGCAAAATAGCTCTTTTCTGAAGAAGTGAACCAAATGAAAAAATTAAATTATACACACAGCTCCAATGTAGCATCTGAGGAGGATAGCATGTATTAATACTATATGTTTTTAAATAGTTAATGGAGGTAATATTTAATTATAGATGGGAAGTGTATTTGTTTGCATTTAATTGTTTTTTGGTGGTACTTTTGTCATTTCTACTTTTTTAAATATTTTTTTTTAATTTAAAAAAAACATATTTCCTATTTTATATTACCTTGTATCAGCCCTATGTAATGATAACTTTGTTATTATTTTATGTAAGTTAGATCTGTTATTGATAGTCCAGGATGATTAACTTTACATATTCCAATATTTAAAAAAATGGTAATTAAGAAATTATAATGTAATTAAAGTACAGTCGAACCCACTTACCTCGAGCTCGGTTAGCTCGACCACCCCACTAACTCGACGTTTTTTATTGGAACCGCCAAATTCTCTCTTTGTCTTAGCATTTTTTCATCAGCTAATTCGATTTTTCTAAGTCGCCGAAACCTAGTACCTCGAGCACAAAAGAGGGCCAAATTTGCAACTTAACTTGGTTAGCTCGATCCTCCTCGGTTGGCCTAGCAATGCACTTTGGCATTTTTAGTTCAAAACAGTGTTGACATCTCGCTTTTCTTCGAGACTTCCGGCTATTGTGTGATTCTACGAGATTTCAATAAAAATTACCGGATGTTTTGCGTGTGTGAATTATAATTCAACGTGTATCCATGGAGTGTGTATTCACCCGAGGTACTGGACAATCGCGTTATCGGTCTTTAATCGTCATTATTTCGCAGTGCATGTTATATTATTATTAAACTGAATTCATTTTCTGATGTATTAACCATTATATTTTTTAAGATAAACGAATATCTTTAGAAATGAAAATAAAGGTTGCTATCGAGAATCGATGGTGGTTTTTATTTAATCAAATAAAAAAATTATTATTCTTTTAAAAGTTTGTTGTTGCTTTGTTACCAGTATCAGTAAGATACGTGACTGTGACTAACACGCGCGTGACGATGAAATGAAATCATTTCTGATAAGGAATGATTTTTAAAAAAATTCGCTTAGACTTATTTGCCGGCCGAGGTCTAACACAGTACACAGCCCACAGCGTGCTGTGATCAACGGTCAAGGCCACAATAGTTTTATTTATATTACAAGTTTGATTGACTGAGGAAATTCGAGAACGTTCTGATAGTAACAGATATCCTGCACGTCAAAAGCATTAAACTTAAAATAACCATATTGATTCTTTTATTTGTATTTTAAATTCGCTGATACGACGGCAAATGCGAGCAGCTGTGACACGGCGAAGCGTAAACTTTGACCTTTTAGCACATGCGCAGACAATTATAAACTGGTAACTTATTTTTCATTAAATGGAATCGAAACATGACAGAGACGTAATCAAAGTCCTTTACTTCGGCATAAATATATATACATGTGTATATATATGTATATATATATATAAATTCCCGATTAGTCATAACTTTTCCCGACTTTCAAGGCCGAGAATTTATTTTTAAGAATTCCCGACTTTTTCCCGTTTTCCTGAGTGGGAACCATGGTTATATTTAAATTTTAAACGTCCTTAAAAACGAACGGTCATTACAACCTTAGGAAAGAGTGAAGAAATAATAGGGTTCCGATACGATTCCGATTAATCATCCCATCACTAATTAACGCTAACTAATTAATCATGTACATAAAGAAATTTCAAGCACATGTTAATATTTTGCCGCCATATTGGTTTTCGTTTTAACTCGATCATCGGTTATCTCGACGCCATTTTTCATACCCCAACGCTGTCGACTTAACCGGTTTCGACTGTAATTAAATAAATGGCATTGAAGGCAGCTTTGTGACAGAAAACTAAAAAAATTACATAATTGTGTTAGAAAATGTGAGCTTAAGAACTAGTAATAAGTAATATAATTTTGGTTATTTGTCTTGTGTCTTGTTATACTCTTTGTTTACTGAATAATGCCTCTTGCTGACATGTTCCTTTTTTTCTTAAATTATTTTTTGGGGGTTCCTTGCGTAATTGATTTTTTTTCTACCTAGGTTTATTGCTGTTTAAACCCTATATTGTTGCTGTTTAAACCCTATATTATTGCTGTTTAAACCCTATATTATTGCTGTTTAAACCCTATATTATTGCTGTTTAAACCCTATATTATTGCTGTTTAAACCCTATATTATTGCTGTTTAAACCCTATATTATTGCTGTTTAAACCCTATATTATTGCTGTTTAAGCCCTATATTATTGCTGTTTAAACCCTATATTATTGCTGTTTAAACCCTATATTATTGCTGTTTAAACCCTATATTATTACGAAATATTTGCAACATTATTCTTACTTTGAAATTTACAGGCCCAGAAAGCTAGGCAAGATGCACAGGGTGCCAGAGCCAGTGCCCAGATGGCATTTGATGAGGCATTGAAGGCCAGGAACATCACAGAGAGCACTAAGATCAATCTTGATGCTCTACTGAACAACATCAAGGATTACCTCATCGGAAAAAACACGGCGACACCTGAAGATGTCGAAAAGGTTATTTCATACGTTCATTGTTAAAAATTCCCAAAATTTACATTTTTTAATATTTTTTAAAATACATTTCAAGCAGGTTTGATTCAATTTAAAAATAAAACTATGTACTCATTAATTTTGATGTTTAACTTTGTGGCAAACTTGATTATACTGTAGAGTCAATACCTGATTATATCTTTAGTTAAATAAATACTCTCTATCCGGATAGATATATGATTGCTGAAATTGATATGTCAAGTTTAAGAAATAAAATTTAAATTTCCATCAGGTGGCCAAAGAAGTTCTGGCGATGCAAATCCCCTTGAGCCAAGATCAAATCAAAGAGCTGTCTGAAAAAATTAATCGTGCTGTGAACTCACTAACAGATATTGAAAAAATCTTGACAGAAACTGCAGAGAGCAGAAAACAAGCTGAGGAACTAAAAAAGCAGGCTGAGAGTGCTTCGTACGTTATATAAATTAAAATAATTACTTAACTCAACGATGAAACTATTTATCACTATTTGAATTGAAAATCTTTTTTAAAAAATTTGTATAAGATTATTATATCTTTAAATATTATTTACATTTTATATTTATACTAGCAAGAAAGCCCGTCCAAGGATGGGAATAAGTGTAGGGTGACCTGTGAAGTTCATGGTAGGACATCACAACATTACCCTCCCCCGTCTGTCCAGAGACCCTACCCCCCACACCGCAGTCTGTCCAGAGACCCTACCTCCCCCCCAACTCTGCAGTCTGTCACGAGACCCTACATCCCCTCCTCTGCAGTTTGTCTAGAGACCCGCCGTCTCGACCGGCCATACATATGTATTACGTCAAAAATACTATACATAATAGTTATAACAACATTACCCGCCCCCTTCTCTCCAGAAACCCCCCCCCAACACACACACAGTGGTCTGTCCAGAGACCCTTCCTCCCCCAACACTGCAGTCTTTCCAGAGACCCTACCTCCTTCCCCCCACACACCGCAGTCTGTCCAGAGACCCTACCCCCCCCCCTAACACCGCGGTCTATCGAGAGACCCTACCTCCCCTACACCGCGGTTTGTCGAGTGACCCGCCATCTCGACCAGCCATACATGTGTATCACGTCAAAAATACTATACATTATAGTTATAATAAATAACCAATAAAACAAAGTTTTTGACTACAAATCCCAACATGCATTGCTCAAAATAAACTCTTGGAAAAAAAACTGTACCAAAAATAACTTGTTTTGTACGTCTTTCAATATGTAAATATGAGATTTAATTTTTCTCCGCTATTGATTGACTGTAGGAGTCTGTAGGAGCAGAGGCGTAACTGGATTTTTGACACTCTTGGCTAATTTATTTTTGGCACCCTTTATTTAAATAAAAATTAAAAAATTAGAGATTTAGCGGCGCCCTTTTGAACTGGTGAAGTCGGTGCCCTTGGCAACTGCCCCAATGCCAAGCTATTGTTACGTCACTGTGTAGGAGTTTGAGGGACCAATCACTATCGATGACCAGACAGAGCAATGCCTTTTATTACATAGGATTACTTTATCTCTAAGGAATGATGCACAAGCTGTGAGAAAAAAAGCAACTGATGTTAGAGATGCATTGGATGAAGCTAAAGAGGTGCAAGACAAGGCAGAGAAGGCAATAGAAAAAGCCACAGATGACATTAGAGAAGCAGAGGAGGATCTGAATGTGGTCAGTAAAAATGTTTTTGTTTCTTAAAAATAAATTAATAAGAGGACATAAAATGTGTGAATAGTGACATCTTTACCCAGATTTTGAGTCGGATTATTTATTTCTAATTCTATAGACACAATTTTCTTTTGTTAGATGTTGAGACTTAAAAACGGCAAGTATAATCTTTGACAAAATGATATTTTGTAGGTTTATTTTGTAGTTAGCTTTAACAATCTCCATTCTAGCACTGTACTATTAACCAAAGTGCTATTTTCTACAAAAGTTATTATCAAATTACTAGAGATAACATGCTGCCTTCTTAACAACACAAAATTATTGGACCAATATTTAAATTTTCATGAAATAAAAATATTGCACTTACACGCTGATCTCTAGACTCAGTGAATGAGGACATTGCTGCACATCATCTGTTTCTCTACAATAAGCCATTCTATACTCAAGTTTTATATTAACAGAAAAAATATTTTAATATGGTCCTTTTAACAGATCAGCAGAGAGACTGGCAATGTCAGCTCCATCTCAGCAGCTAGTGAAGTCATTTTAAGTCAGCTGAAAGAAAGACTTGATCAGCTGACCAAACGTTACACTGTCATCAAGGTGGACATTCTGGACAAGGCTGAGAAGGCTGCAAATAATGCTGTCACAGTTTCTCAAGATGCACTTGATGTAAGAAAATGTTAACATATTCGCAATATGTCCACAATATTGTTATATTTATTTTAATAAAACTGATATTAAAAATCATATCATTTTTTGCAGAAGTGTTTAACAAATCGTATGTAACATTGAATTAAATAAGTTTATACAAAATTTAGTGACTTATTTTTTAAAGAATTTTTTATATTTTCAGTAACCTTCAATTACAAATTTAAACATTTATTTTTACTGTGTTGCCCAGGTTGTTTTTTGTTTAGCCCTTTCAGGTGACAAGCTTTAGTCCTTTCGGGTGACAAACTTACAGATGCTGCATGTGACAAACTTACAGATGCTGCTTGTTCCAGCTCTAAAATATACAAAAATTATTATTTTTTTTTACCTCAGAACAGTTTTAATTTTTAAATTTGTGTGTGCTGGGGGGCACCCTGTTGCTACCATCTCTGAGACCACCCTTATTGGTGCTTTCCTTGCAGGCTCCAAGCTCTACCCTTTCAGTCTCTGTATCAAACAAATAAATTCATTTATTTGCTTGATTTTTATTTTTTTAAAATTTACCTGAAGTGCGATAAAAACAAATGTCATTCTTAGTTAAAACTGAAAGTAAAATTTGCATAGGTTCTTACTGATACTTTTATTACACATATAAATACTTTTTTTTTGTGACAGAGGAAAAATAATCTCTAATTAAAAATTAGAAGTTACTGACTATAATTATTTATAAATAATTATAATTAATTGTTAAACTAATGTCAAATAAATGTATTCTTATATCTCTCTTCTAATGTCATTAATCTCTGTTTTGAAAATTCTTTCACTTAAAGTTTTAAGTTCTTTTTCAACTAGTTTTAGCCTAGTGACTAGAATTAAAGTACTAATTGTCAGGACTTGGAATATAACAGTACAGTTTTAATCGACAATCAGGAAACACTCCTTCATGGCTCTCACTCCTGTTTTGTAACTTCACTTTCTAATATTTAATGTGGTGCGTTGCGGCTGCACATAGTATTATAATTTTTGTGTGATTATTTGTTTGTTTGTTGATGTGACTTTTGTTATTTCAGAAAGCATCTGAACTAAACAGCATTTATGACCAAATCTCCCAAAACCTGGATGACAAACATAACGATACGAAATCTGCTAAAGACAGAGCCCAAGCACTTAAGGATAAGGCCGAGAATATTTATAAATTCACAGAAACCAAAAAGAGTCAACTAACAGGTATGGTATGCTACTGTTGTGAGACCCACTGTTGGAAGTATTATGCGCCATTTTGTTTATAAACGATAAAACTAAAAGACTAGACTAGGCTCTTCTTCTATTTCTTAAGGTTCCCCGATCAATGATTTGTCATTATACCTCCTATGGGGGCTGCCCAGAGGTTGAGCTATTTAAATCACTAAAATAGTCTTTGAACTAGCAGCTGTTAAACTATTGGTTGTTTTTTTCCCTCCTCATTTACATTCTGATTGAGAGAAATGATTTTCTCCATTTGGTTTTTTAATTACATATAAAGGACTGTGTTTATGCCAAGCCTGTGAATTAACTTCAGGTTAATAGTGAAACAAGATAAATATAGACCTCAAATAAATAAAATACATTTGTTATTTTGTTTAAATTTTAACATCTTTAAAAGCTATATATTTCTGATTTTTTATTATTTTATGTTGTAATAATTCATGACAATTATGAGGCTTGGTTTTCTTGTAATTCCAGATGTAGAGCAGAAGATAGCTGGTAATGAAATCAAATTGTCCAAGCTGCAAGATGAGATTGACAGATTAAATGGAAAGATGGATGAGTACTTGAAATATATTACAGAAAAGGCCAAATTTTACGTCACCTGCTAATGTTAGTCACGTGTAGTAGTTTTCTTACTCTTAAAAACTTCTCCTAAAAGAGATATGAGTGCATAGTGTAAATAGATTGAACGTGGTTGCAACCTAAGGGTTACAGTTTAAGTTAAAGCCAAGGATTGTTTTATAGTTCTATATATCATAGCATTCATAGTTAGTGAAACCAAAGTTGATCTTATGTGATAACAGTTCAAGAAACAGTAACAAAGTCAATTCACTTTTTAACTTTTTTTTAAAGCCATTTACCTTAAAATGCACAAAAACAAATTTTTTAAAGAAAAATTATTGAATTATATCATGAATGCCCTTTTCAAAGTGAATAAATAATGCATTACATCACCTACAATGTCATTGTAACCCATTGACGGATTCATTAGATGTCATTTTGGTTGCTATTAAAGTAACTACAATGTAAAACAATCTCAGCTCTTATGTTAATGAAGACCTTTGCTATACATGTGAGAAATAAGTCACATGACTGAGTGGAAAGATCTGTTGTAAATCCCTTTTTCATTTGTAAATGGCATTTGACCCTTGAAACTGGTGCTCAGAACAACAAATTAATTAGCAATATCTGTTAAGCATTACCTCACAATTAATTACTTCACCAAGGGTCAAAATAGCATTTGTGTTCATTATCAGAATTTTAAATTAGTGGAAATTGTGTTTTCATATTCTCTCATGGCTTGTTTCATAGATTTTTATATCTTTTTTTGGTAGAATTTTCTTGAGGAAGTTATAAAACAATTCATGATTAAATGTTATGAACTTAATTTTTTTAATTTACCATTCATTGAAAACATGTATCTTTGCTCATTTTTTACTTGTTAACTTCCATGCCTGGGCATGGATGTGTACATTTTAGCTTTATTTTAACAATTATTTTAACAGCTAATCAAAGTTGTATATCTATTGAGTGCCTGAAACCTTTTATGGACATTACTTTGAGTGAATGCATCTAATCTCAGTAATAGATTTGTACAAGTTAATATGGTCCAAATTATTTGAACTGCATTTAATGGGGTAACATGTCTTTGATGGTGTGCATATTGTGAGTCTTCAATCTCAACAGTTGCTCATAACTGGAATTTAAAACATGCAAAGCATGATTACTGATTTAAATGCTGATCGATATGTAAATATAATATATTATGCAAATTATATAATTATTTGTATGCTTTCTTATTTTGTATTGTCATTTAGTTACAGTGTTGAGATCTATAATATTGAAGCAAACATTCTAACATGTCTAAGTTCCAATTTATGTATGGGAAAGAGACAAAAAAAGAACTGATGTGTTATGAACTGTTTTGCCGATTGTTTTCTGTTGCTATATCATATTTATAATTAAGTGTACTTACCTTATATATAATTGCTAAATCCCACAATTATGCCTTTTCTTTTTTCAATGTGTATGCTTATTACAACCAAGTTTATGTTAGATGATTTAGCTGTTAAATCTGTTTTTAAATAAATTCAGGGCAGTACACCAACAAGAGATCTTTTAACAAGATAGATTATATATTGGATCAAATTAGTGATAAAGATGCCACCCTAAACACAGAGGCTTCAACACATTTGAAAAATTTACAAGAAAAATTAAAGACAGGTGCAGATTTTATAAAAAAAATTAATGACTTTTTCATGGGGAAGACATATTTATTTTTGCAAATATTTTAAGCCAGCATTATTTTATAACTCCTTTATTTACTTTTTTATGTGGTATGTGCAAGTGAATAAATGTCTATTGGTTAATGGTGCTCAGCAACTACACTATAATACTCGATGTACAGAGCCCAGTGAGATGTGTGTACTTTGTTTTTAAATATTTTGATTGTTGATAGGCTATGAAATAGTTTTATTTCAATACTTAACACTAAGTCATGATTAAGGGTAGTAAATAGCTACTTTAATGCAGCCTATTGAGTGTTGTTAATAAATTATCAGCAAAGTTAAAATTATCAACTCTTTATCATATTTTAAATTAAATTTGTATTTTGTGTTGATAAGAAACACCTGAACAAATACATTTTGTTGAAAAATATAATCTTAAGTTATGGCAGGTATGGTACCAATAACTTTTTTTAAAAGCTCATTGTTGAATGTGAGGATAACTTAATTTGAAATAAAGCCTCACAAGTTTTTGTATATATTTTTAGGACCTCATTATTGTTATATGGCCAGTAAGTTTATAATTTATAGTTAGGAAAGCAAAATATATATCAATCACCTTGATATTTCTTCTTTTTTTTTAAAAGAAACTTTTCATATGCGATGTTAGCTATTTGTAACACTTCTTAATAAGAGGTTAAAATGCATGTTGATTTATTTACTATGAATCAAACCCAAGTTATTAAAATCTTTAATCAGCCTTTTATGTACACTCTGTGCCTTTAACCCATACCTTTATTTCAATTGGAGCTATCATGTTGAGACTAACCTGATTAGCGAGAAGGTTCTTTTACTTTCACCTTTCTTTAACACCAGGTATTGTAATTTTTTAAAGCAGTTAGCCCTTCTTATCTGTTAGGTGCAACAAAAACAGTGATCTTTTGCATAACCTGGTTTAATTAACCAACTTACTTTTTTTTATAAAACTATTCTTTAAATCCAAAGCATTGTTTTTTTAAAACTTTCTAATACAAGTTTATCATATTATTTTAATAATAATAATAATGTAATGTATCAGACTCTAAATAAAATTCATCAACACATTTTTCAGCATTAGTTTTGAGTAATTTCCTTTCATTAATGAAATAATTAAAATAACCACTAGCAATTATTTTTGTAAAGTTTATTAGAGGACAAAATTAATTTTTTTTACAATTGCACAAATTACATAATTTCTCACAAATGAAATTTAATGCTATAAAAAAAGACATAGAATAAAACACAGTTGCCAACATGACATTTTGTGTTAAACAATCATTTGTTAAACTTCATTAATATAGCTTTAAAAAAAGTTGAACTAATAATCTGCACACTCCCAATGTTGAGAAAAGGTCTGTCCTTGATTTAACTGAAACTCCAACTCAATGTCCCAAAACCTGTGGTTCTTCTTTGATGGGTGCATGTAGAAGACACCTGTAATTTCTGAGTCCTGTTGAACAGTTATTGGGGCCTTAAGGTACATGACTGTCTGTCCCCAATGAGTTGGCCTGGTCAAAATGGCAGTTTCAAATTAATGAAAGCAACAAACGGGGTGTTTGGGAATTCATGTATGGAAAATATTTTGAGACCAAACATACTATTTAATACCACATAAAAAGTAAAATTACATAAGTTATATGACAGAGAGTTAAAAATAGCAAGCATGTCAAGGTGTATTATTGATTTAATTCAAAATTTTGACTTTCTTTAAATAACGCACCAGTTGGTAAGTCATTTTTCTTCTGAAATGATTCTTTTTAATTTAATGTTTTTAAGACCGTTTGAATTATGGAACCAATAACTCTTTTAACACCTTTACCGTTCATCCCGAGTTAACTCGGGCAGCTAAATTGGTCCGACAAACAGTTACCCCGAGTTAACTCGTCTAAATAAATAAAAGACTACCGTAGCGCGGTGGCCTCGAGTAAGCTCGTCCTAACTGAATAACATCTTAATAACATCTTTCTAGTGCATTTAAACACATCCAGGCATTATGTAACTGCAATCTTTTGGCAATATTGATGGGCAGGAGGCGCAGTATACCAAGAGGGCTGAAAGAACCCCAGAAACCCAAAACCAAGCTTTTTTTGTTTATATTTTTCCCATTTTCTGATTCATTGCAAATATGGTACACCGTACATTTATTTGTTGTGATGTACGTCATCAATGTTTGTGTATTTTGTTTTATCTTCAATCGAATAACATACGATAAGACATTTTCTTTTCCTAATTTGTTTGGCAAAAAGTTACCCATCATGAATAATTTAGTTCTCAATGTATAAGTTATCTTATTCCATAGAAGATGGTACACTATCATTTTGTGATTTTACTATTTATTTAGCCATGGCGATATCCAGATGTTTTAGAAATTGAAAATACTCAAGAAATAGATGAAGAACATTAAATTAAAAAAACAAAACTTTTTAAATTAAATTTTTTTTTAAATTAAAGTGACAGAAATGGGTTGCAATTCCAAAAAATAGAACGGTAAAGGGGTTAAATAGTTAAATAGAAATGTAATGGACATGCACAAAAATTAACCCTGGGTAACTGGCTAACCCGGAGAAATTGAAGTTACGATTAACCGTCCAGATTAAGCTCTTATGACCTGTTAACCATTAACAATCTTATTCATAATTGCATGTTACTTTGCTGAACATTGTTTCTGACTAAAGATAAATTTTGTGGAATGGTTGAAATAAAAAAATGCTTTTATGTTTTGCTAGTTAACATTGAAAAAAATAGACAACTTACAAGGCATAAGGAGAAGTATCAAGGATGACTGAGCCAGGAAAGGAGACCGTGAACCAAGTTGCAAAGCCATGCATCAAATTTTGACCGTAACACTTGAAGCTAAACTCAGCCTGTGATAACAAAATTAGTGACTTTTCAAATTATTTAGACCAATAAAGAAAACTGTATATTACAATGCACCAGAAATTTAACCTAGTCTGCTCTAGATGTATTATTTTTAAATATTAGTGTAATATACTAACTGAATTGATATGTTACAATGAATTAGAAATTCAATTGATTTAAAGTGACAGACAAAGGGCAATGTCTATTGTTTGTTACTTTAGCACAACAAAATGACATAAATGGGACTGAATGATTTTTTAAAAAAAAGAAAAAAAGTAACCCAATATGATAAACTTAACAAAAATGCATCAGACATTAAAACACTGCGGGCATTTTGGCGACCAGAAAACCAGAAGTTAGCACACTTATGGCACTCCACCCTGGAATCTTATCAAGCCATAATCCATTCGCCTTTGGTCATCATTTGCAATCTTGAAAAAAGAAAATGCCATATTCTTTCAAAGCAGACTAGAAAATTTGATCTCACAGTGATTGGCTTTTACCCCCAAGGAAAGAACCTTATGTTGAAAGTAGATTATCCTAAAATATTTAAGTAGTCACAATATATTATTATAGCAAATAAAGAAACCACCACTTCAAAAAAATCAAGAGCGTTTGATTTTCTATTTCATGTTTACAAGTTAATTCAATGAATATTGAAAGAGCATTATAAATCTACATTTAATCACTTATATTATTGTAGACAAATGCAAGGCATCAGATATCCGTTCAATAAAAGAACATCGCAGCGACCAGACAACCAGAGTGTGGTACTCAAAGTCTTTACAGACCAAATGCTCAACTCTGGAATCTTATCAAGCTGCTACCTTTTTCAAAATGCTATCATCATCTCCTTGCTTAAAATCTGGTCAAAACATGATAGAATTAATTATGAATAAATTATTTTTGACCTTAAATATATTAACTAATTTTTTTTAAACAGCATCAGACATTGGATTTGGTCACCACCGGAAACCGAGTCACCGCCAGAACCCGCAGCAATGATGGCAACACAAAGACAACAAACAAAGAACATGACAACTAACAAACACAAACCAATCTTTGCACAAGTAAACCAGCTATGCCTCTAGGTTTGACCGATGCACCATACCATATTATTTGATTGTTTGTCATCACATGCTATTATGGTCTGCTCAGATTGAAAACTATGGAACAAGTTCACAGCCAGCAAGTCCCAGAATAACAGACTGAGCTGAAATTATCCAAGGGATGAGGCTCAAGGGTGAAGTTGTGTCATCATGGCAGGACAAGTCAATAAAACTACTTCAAAACTAAAATAAATGTTTAATAATTTTTAACTTAATTTAATAAAAATGTATATTTGAGACAAGGATATCAACAAGGAAATGTGTATTCACACACATGCCTAGTGAGCCTAGTCCTTAAAGATTCATGAACAGGAAACATACAACATCATTCTCACGACATAAACACCTTATGTACCCTATGTACCAACAAATAACATACTCAAAGAGTGAACTTCATCACCATGGCCACAGGACATGTACCAAATGGCTACTGGATCTACAATTTGATAACTGACCTTAATGTGTTGAGCGTCTTGCCAAGTCATAGTCTTAAGATCAAATTGGCACAACTGGCAGGGATTGGCAAGAACTGATTCAACATCCAAATGTTTACTGTCCACTTGAACTGGATAAGAATTTTTTAGAAATGAATTTGACTATCTTTGCAAAAATTACTTTAAAACTAGGTCATACTTTGTTACATTGGTCTAATTTCAGATGTCACCTAGCTATACACTTTGATTTCTACTTTTAAGGAGAATTATGAATTTGCCCACAATATTCTCCATAAACAAATTTGCATCTTCCCAGGAACCTAAATTTTTTTTTAAGTAGAGAATCTTAAATTTGATGGAACTAAAACATTTTTATTATTTTAAAAATAATTCAACTTATCTATGACATCTAGAATAGAAAGAAACAATCCACTTAACTAACAATCCACTTAACTAACAATCCACTTAACTAATACAACTGCCATTTAAAAATGGGAAAATTTTTCTCACCCGTCAGTGCATCCTGTGCCAGTGATACTAAACTCTCCATAGATACATCATACAAATCTTTAAAACTTTTCCAACTTTGCACCCTAAACATTAAGACAACATCATTTAAATTTATTTCTCCCGTTAGATCCAAATATGTAAATTAATTAAAACATTTTTTTTAAAAGTACTAACTCTTAAATTGTTTTATTTTAACAGGTTCGACACATTCATTTACCAGTCACAACAATATAAGTGAATTAAATAACAGTATGTACATAAAATTGATGGCCTCAATTGGAGAAATAAATTCAAAATCTTATAGTATGTAAAAATTTAAGCTTAATATTTACTTGTTTTTCCTACCTAACTTATTTACTTTTGTTACTAGCTTTTCATCTCCTTTGAAATTAAAAGGTGATATAAAGTATTAAAATCTCAAATTAAGCCATGATTTGTTGAGGTTAGGTTGCAAGAACCCAGATGCAAGCTGCTCCTACATGAACTGTTGTTTTTTTTAACTTGACAATAAAGATATAAAATTTAAATGTGTTGACTTTACCTTTCTTGAAAGCATTCATCTGATATGGGTGCCAAGAAAAGGGAGGCAGAGCAAGGATACATTTCACCATCCTAGAATGGTGAAGAGTCAAACTCATTAACTATGGTGGTGGATAAAATAAATATAAGTTTTATTTTTTTAAATAGATTTCAGATATGACTGAATTAAGTTATACATGCTTAACGTTTTGTTAATAGTCAACTGTCTTATTAACAATACAGCGTTTTTAAATTTATTTTCAATCATCTGACATTATAAAGAGAACCTAAAATTGGTTTAAATTTCTTCATTATTAATAATTTTAAATATCCATTTTTTTAAACAAATAACTGGAAAAAAAAATCTTACTGGTTTTAGAAATCTGTCTCTGGCGACTATCACAGAACTCAGCATTGATTCATAAAGTAAGTTGTAACCCTGAAAAACAAGAATGTAACCAGTTTAATAACAAGCTCCAAAGAAAGCAAATATTCATCAATTTACATTTTTGATATATCATTAACACAGAGTCATGTCCAAAACAATACAATACAATATAAAACAACATAATAACATGCATTAAGCTTAAAATTTACTGAATATTGATATTTTCCATGTACCCATGTTGTTTAATAAACAAAAAAATAAGAATTTAAGGTGATAAATCTCTAGGTTTGTGAAATGAAATTGAAATTTAGAGATATGATATAAGTAAATAAATCTTCACTTACCATCCACTCACTGACAATTGCATCAACCTTATAAGGAATTTCAGCAGTCTGAAAAACAGACATACTTATTTTTTATAAATAAAAAAAAATACTCTAGTCTGCTCAACCTAACTTGTATGTGATTTAAAATCATATAAATAATATATGTATATACTTTTTGTTAATTACATTTCTAAATGATTTGGTTTAAATTAATTATTTGTTGACCTTGCTATCAAAGGGTTATTTCTTTTTAAAAAAATGATTACAAAATAATAAAAGATGACTTCTTGTACGTATTTTTATTTTACCTCAATTTTACTGTGTACAACAGTAATGGAAGAGCTCGTCCCATTTTCATTAACGATTTGTTGAGCAAATGATGCTATATTGCTAGCTTCAACGGCAAAAACTGCAAATTTGAATAAAGAGCCCTCAAGTATTACTCTAGAAATACTATTTCTTTATCCTAAGAGGGCAATAAAAGAACTAAAACTATCAATCAATCTGAAATCTCCATATGTATGCAAATCAAATATCCTGATTTCCAAAAGTCATGCATTTTTAAAAACAAAGAATTAACATGCAGAATTTTTGTTAACAAATTCAGATTGTTGTAGCATGTGTAACTCTTATCAAAACAGAATATTAATCTTGAAAGAAATGCAAAAATTATTCCACCGGTGAAGAATCTGCCTGAAGAAGACTGTCAGGTGCGACTTGTTTATTTGTACAAAAGACATTACGCCAAAAAAAGTACAAGTGGTAAATAGGTCATTTATATAAAGAATTCCCTTTTTAATGTCACCTAAATTTAGTTTTTCATCTTAAAACTCAAAATTTTTCTTTAAATATTATTAATCTCAACACTTGTCTTTTTTCTATTATACCTTTGGTTGCACCTGCCTGGACTGCAAAATGACTGAGAATTCCTGTTCCTGCTCCTACATCTAACACTGTAGCCCCTTTCAATCTATTTCTATTTTCTAGAAGTGCTTGCCTGCAAAATAAGACCGACTGTTCATACAAAATAATCATTTTTTAAAAAACTACTTTTTTCTTTCCCCAAAAAGAAATTGAGGGCTAAAACTAAAAGATAATTTATTTTACTCCACTCAATTCACTCACAGTTCAACCAAGTCATTACTAAAAAAATTCCTAGATTTTTAAATTTATGTCATCCTTATGTTAATAGATTTAGCACAAAACTGACTTAAAAATCTTGCTGCATTTTAAATAATTAGTCCAAGCAATTGAGAAAAATTCACAAAACTACACACTCAACGCTCAGATTTAAATATATACTATCATTTAAAAAAAAATTACATTTAATGTAAAAGAAACTAGTTATATTTTAAACAAAATATTTTTTTCTAAATTGAATAAACAAGTCTCAAAAGTACTGAAGGATTCAAACTATGCAAAACAGAATTAATAAATGTAGATAGTAGGTGCTAATGTTTCATATTTTCTTTATATTATTAATTATTTTGAAATTATTGAAAGAGTGATAATTCTATATTTTTATATTGGGGTTCTGCTAGTATTAAATAAAACATTAACATAAACAGACCTGTATGCCATGGTCCGTACTTTGTCATTAAGCATTTCCTCATGTATTCGGATGTCTGCATAGCAACTGAAACAGAAAACGACAGCATATAAAAATATTTACAAATTAAATAGAAAAATGCATATTTAAAAGTTAAATAAAAAGAAGTTTAATTCAATAAAGCTAAACTATTCAAAAGGTGCTATACAAATAATCTCCCTAACACAGTATTAACTTTAAATAGTTAAATAGTATTATGTAAGTTAAGATGGCTCATATTTGATGACTAGCCAGCACATCAGCCCACATCGTCTGTTGGTGACTTCAAATGCATTTTGACCTTATGATATTACCCCACCCTCCCAGCGAATCACCTATATTCAGTTTTTTTGTTTCTTTTAAAAACATTTGTAAGCTAAACTATTATCTTATCTGTTACAGAGAGAAGATTATATTGAAATAATTTGTTTTTTAACATTAAAATGCAATATTATTTTTCATTCATCAACTTGTCAGGATTATATTTAAATTGAAATCTAATTGTTGTCTTATGATTTGAGACAAAAATGAACTTCGAGTAATGCATTACTACAAACAAATTGACATTACGGTTAACTGGTCTAGATGAAACAGGGCTGTTCCTCAACCAGTTAACAACCTTAGTAAATTATGTATTATATTTTTAAACTACATGTATCACCTAAAATAATCATTATCTGAAGTGTCCATTTCACTTGGAAAATATTCTGTTGATAAAGAAGAGGGGAAAAAAAATATTTAGTTGGTCAAGCAACAACAAATAATTATCTAAATAAAAGGAAATAAAAACAAATGATAAGAAAAAGCACAAGTTTAACAAATATGGCACCAGGGTAAGTTACCACTATAACTGGCATGCCATATAAAATTGAAATATTTGATTTGGCACAAGGAATATAGAATCAGGTCAATAGCAGGCGATAAAAAAAATACCATCACTCAATAACTAGCACCCACTCACATTTTTGGTTGCGAATCACGACTGTGAAAGTGCTGATCACTAGTGGCACTGGTGTCTGTGAAAGTGCTGATCACTAGTGGCACTGCTGTCTGTGAAAGTGCTGATCACTAGTGGCGCTGCTGTCTGTGAAAGTGATGATTACTAGTGGCATCGCTATCTGTGAAAGTGCTGATCACTAGTGGCACCGCTGAAAGTGCTGATTACTAGTGGCACCGCTGTCTGCGATCACAACAAATTTAACAGCAGGCAACATGAGTAGAAGAGTAGTTTTTGTTCAAGACTGTTTCTTGTGTGACTAAAGGGTTTGGATAAATCAGATGTTGCTGAAGCTCATCCAAAGATGGGGCTGTAGGAGATGGAAACATCGTGACTTCAGACAAGTCAAAATTACAACATCTTTGTCTACATGATTTCAAATAAAACTTCTTGTGCTCTAGTTACAATGCTATCACAAATATTTGGCACTTTTGGATGACAAGTTCACACAACGCTTGGAATATTTCATCACAAATGATGACCTGGGTAGTAGTTTCAGAATGTTCTGCCGCGCTACATTAGTACATTAGTAAAATATCCTCAAAAGCTGCCAGTCAGGTATCTTAGCCCCATTTTCATGGTTGTAAGGTTTTTGTTTCTTATCCTCAGGGTCCATTTTCAAGTGAGTGGGAAAATTATGGGCACATAATTGCCATGAATACTAACCATTCACAGAGTGGACCAGACTACATATATAACTGTTCCGCACAATACTTTCCATTGCTCTGACCTCTCATATGATTCTGTTGTATAAAACCAGGAAGTAATAAAGTTGGACCAGTCAGTCCAAGATCTTTTCATATATCCCTTCTACATCTGAGGTAAAATTATTGCACTTGCTAATGTCTTTCTTTATAATGAATTTCTTTTTATAAAAGTTTTATTTAAATTTAAAATATAACTTCCATTTAACGGGTTTTGCTCCACTCTTTTCATAACACAATAAAAGTAGCTTGATTTATAAATAAACTTGTGCTTTTAATCATTTGTTGTGATAACTCAACAAAAAATACATTTTTTAAAAATATCTGCTAATAAATGAAATATGATGCATTAAATGCATTTTAAAATGTAGACAATTCACTTTACTTTTTCCTGCATCTTTCTGACCACTGCTAAATTACTTACACAATAACTGTAATACCAGAATTTATTAAAATTTTCTTTGCCCTTGATTATCAGATCAAAATAAGCAGCTTACCTTTAAGGTCAGTTTCTTTTGATTCTGGGACTGGATGGTCACCACTACTGTGCCCTCCCCCACCCTTAACTTCAAAGTCACTGAAAAGTTTAAAAACAAACTAACATAACATTTTAGTAATTGCCCCTGTTTGTAAATCCCTTATATTAACTTCACCGCCGTCTCTCTGTCTGTCTGTCGTTTGTCGTCGGGCGGGCGGAAAAACAAAAGTAAAAAATGACCCACTTCCTGTGAAGCCATTTGGCACATGGACCCGTGTCACCTAACAATGCATCGTATCAAAATTTCAGATCGATTGAACATATCGTAATTAAATTAATGCATTTTTAGTTTATCTCTATACAATGTATGTAATTCAATTTCACTGTTTGTTATTGTTGGTTTTTATCACGTGACAGTTCAGTGGCGCGTTGACGCCCTCCGTCGATGTACCGGCGTGCTTTTGTTTACATTTTACGTGTCACACTGAGCTCGGTCCAGCGATCGGTGACCAGACCTTTCCCCTCTCCCATACCCCCCCACTCAGGTTATAAAGCAAAGGGGAGTTAAGACAGATTCAGTCTGTAAATGTTTGTCGCGTTTGAACATAATCAATACTGTTAGTTATGTCTCATAAATAAGGGATTTATAGTCAAAAACTTTGTTTTTACGGGTTTGTTTTTTAGATCTTAATTTAAACCATGAGAAACACAAAAAGAGGTCATGATGGAAGCAAATGGCTAGCGATATGGGACTGACTGAGACGTGACTGATGTGAGCATCAACTATTTTTTCATTTAGATTTTTCCACATGAAACTAACAGGTAACACTGACAGGAATATCACAAGAGATGTATCCGTGGGACACATGCCTGTTGCCAATTGCACTTCGGACCTCCACACCTGGCTCACCTTTAGGAGCTTATATACAACTATCAATGGCAGAATGGCAAAACCATGGTGAATGAGAAAATGAATAAGGGCTTAGATTTTAAAAAAAATAAATGCTTGCTTGATATAAAAGAAAACATAGATTAGATTAAGGAAAAGAGAATATATTTGAGAAACAGACAAAAACATTTTTTTAAAAACTAAGTCATCATTTGAGGGGCATTTAATGTCTATTCTGCAAATGTTTTCTCTACACACATAAAATAAGGAAAATTGGTCTACCTGTATAGAAACTTCTGTAAAGAGAGAAAAAAATAACAACTCAGGTGAGTATCAAGAGCACCCAAAAAAAAATCAAAGAAAAAAAAACAAGGGGAAATAATATCATGCTAAGCCCATCATTCCTCTTAGTCCATGAACAAAAGGCTGCAATCTGTTCCCACCTCCATACCATCCTTCCTTGGTTGTTGTTTTTTTAAACAACTGAGTACAGGTACACAGGTAAAAGTATTTAAAGAGCACAGCTTGGAATATTGGTGTTTGTGATTATTCTGAACCAATGTATGGAATGTGTTGTTTGATCACCAAGGTGTTTGTGCCCTTATTCCATATTTAAGGCCATTGTTTATTTAAAGAATTGTGGAGTTTTAGGAGGATAAAATATCTTAATTTCAGGAAGCACTTAAGTGTGCGGCATTAATGTAAATATGCATTGATACAGAGAAGTATTCTAGTACATGTACCACAAATTTCACTACTTCCTACAATGACACGGCTATTAACAATGTCAATCACTCACTATCAACACTTCCACAACTCCTACCTCTAGTAATTATAATTATATAATTTAAATTAAAAGAATTTGTTTTTTTAAATAGGGGGATTCACATTCATTGAAATTGTATGTACAGATTATAAGTATCAAATTTCCTTCTTACTGTCTGTAATTTGGTCCTAGAATGGGTTGCCTGAACAAACCGGGAAAAACAGTCAACATTCAAAACTTTAATAAATATGCAAGACTAAGACAAAAACCATGGAAAGCACAGGACACAATAAACTTCTGTGTATAAAGAGAGTCTGTAATATACAAGATAAAATAGAGGGCTGACACACTTTTAATACGAAGATCAGGTTTTCCCCCCTCAATTTAAAGGAACACATTAATATGGATTGCTTGTGTATATTGAACTATACTAACAGTGGCCTAATAGAAAGTGTACTACCACCAAGTTTAGAAAATACTTCAATTTTCAGAGTTCCTGCTTTGGTTCTAAGTTGTCTAGAAAGCACACCAGTTTCAAAATAAAACATTTAAAGATTTTAGGATAAATCTAAACATCTGTGATTGGCGGGCCATACCCCAGCTGGGGTGACAGGCAATGATGATGTAGTCTGGTATTTTTGGTACCTAGATGGTTTTGGCATAAGTCATTAAATACCAGAAACTAAAAGAGGTAAAGGGAGATTTTTTAATACTTTAGGGATGTTAATTGGAACTTTTGGCTCTGGACAATATGTATATAAAAAAAAATTCTTGTTTTTTTTTGTTTGTTAGCTGTGATATTTATTAGTTTGTTTTGCTATGTAAATACATTATTAGAGCCACCCTCTTTGGCCAGTTCGTGTTCTCCTTAATTTTATGGTTTATTGTTTTCTGGTATCCAATGTAATGTTAGCTTTACTGCATAGGTTTTGAGGAAGTTGCCGTTTCCAGAAATGGTGATTAACTGTAGCTAAAAGATCTTTATGCGACTGAAGTATTGATTAGCATTCAGTGAAAATGACTTCATTATTATTTAGAGATAAACTTTAGGTCCTAGAAAGGTGTTGTAATGCCGCTTCAACAGTGTCATGGAGATATTGATGTTTAAGTCAAGAGTGCATCCTATAGTACAAGTTATATTGGTGTTTCCATTAGTAATATGGAGCTTCCCCTCTCTGTAACTTGAGCAATAATCCAGACATTGAGAAATACAACAAAGAAATACACAGTATATTAAAATCATTGCATATTCCTCAGCAGCTACTATTAATAACTTTATTAAGAATGCCTCAAGTAAATGGCTCTATAACTATATCTAGCCTAGCTCTCTATAATAATGTTCAGTACTAAAAGTTCTGGCTACATCTAATGAAATTGGTATGATGCTCTTTTAAAAGACAATTTGTAATTTGAGCAGAATTTTTTTTTACTGAACCCTAATGCATAGTTTTTAATTTAAGTAGACATTAAAATTACCTTTTCTTGTCCTCCATGGTCTGGCACTCACCCAGCAAGGTAACAAATCTTAATCATATTCCATCAAGTCATCAGGATGTGAATGTGCCTGGAAGTATTAAAAATAATAATTTCATAGCTATGTAAATTGCAGTGTTATATTATCTTGTCAGTTAGGTGGGACCCATTATATGTAAATGTAATATTTAACCTATAAATTTTTCTAGTCTAATACTGAAAAATTAGGATTGAATGTCATCATCAACTCACTGATTAGGGCATAATAAAGTAATTTACCTAAGCCCATTGATATAGACTTAAAGCTAATGCTAAAAAAAGAGAAGGCTGTATGAGCCATCAAAACAAAATGCAACTTGTGGGATTAGGAAAAAGAAATCGGATAAAAGCAGAGCCCAATATAAAGAGGGGGCAACAATGTTCAATCTTTAAGTTACAAGAGTGATTATAAATCAAAAATAAGTACAAGATAAAACACTGCCATCGGCTATATCCCACTTTATAAAGTGTTGCTTTTAACAGGCTACTACACTATGCCAAATGTAAAAAATATGATGATTAGGAATTTTGGACATTTCGTGGGACGTTTTTTTTTAGGAATGTGACACTTGAGGATCATCTAGGCCAGTGATGGCGAACCTATGGCACGCGTGCCACATTCGGCACGCAGAGCCACATCAGCTGGCACGCAACTAAAATATTACTTACTTAATCAAACCAGCTAAGCAAAATCCCCATTTTCATTTCACTGTAGTGTTGGCACTTCGCTATAAATAAGTGGGCTTTGGTTGCATTTTGGGCACGCTGCCCCAAAAAGGTTTGCCATCACTGATCTAGGCTCAGGTCTCAAACACAAATAGTCTTGGAAACAGCTTGCTGTGAAGAAAAGTTTGAGTGATGCCGGCAGGATTTCACACACAACAAAAGGGGGAGTTAAAATTCCATAAAGAAAACTGATAAAATGATCTCAATCTTTATTTACAACAATTCAAAACACAAATGATTCTCAAGAACAGTTCCTAATCAGACCTAATCCAATCACTGTTTATTATTTTTTTAATTCTTTTTTTGGTGTTAAATTTATCATAATTAGTCATATATTTTAACAAATAAATGTAATATTTTTAGTGGCATTAAGGTCATAAAACCATCATTTAAATAATAAAACAGACAATAATAAAATGATAAATTGATGATCATATTATTTTTGAACAATTAGAATGTCATTTATTTTATAAATTTTTAATATGATTTTAATAGCTTCAGTTTGTTACTTAGCAGGGATTTCAATTGTACAGCAGGTGACTTTTTTAAAACTTTACTATTGAAAAATGAAGAAACAATTATAAGCATGTAAGTCTTTGTCATGCACATCAGGTAAGTAACAGTTAATAATACGCTTTTCATTAATCAACTCCCGAAATTATTTAAATTTAATGGCTGTTTTGATTTAAATAATTCGACACACCAAAAAATGAACTCAAGTTAGTATGCAACTAGGGGATACGGTGGTCGAGTGGCAGCGCGCTCGACTGGCGTACCGATGGTCATGGGTTCGAATCCATGGGAAGCCATGGATTTGTTCCCGGGGCCTAGGGCGTCCCCGAGTCCACCCAGCTTCGAGTGGGTACCTAACGCATAGTTAGGGAAAATAAGGCGGCTGGGTAATGCGTGGAACCCTTATAGCCGTGGCATGTGAACGCTGCATCACTTGCCAAAATCGACTGCTGCCATGCAGATGGTCTTGGTTGACCAAAGGCTATGGAAGCACATCCAGAAAAAACAGCAGGCTGAAGTCGGAGACCACGGGCCAATTGTTCAAAACTCGTCGGCACGCAATACTCAAATTGAGAACGTTGAAGAAGAAGTATGCAACTACATTAACAGCCTTTTAAAATGCCATAATATACCTTGTACAATCAAACAGTTAATGGCTACCATTTATTTAACTTCATTGCCAATCTCTTCACCTAACAAAGCATGGTAAAGGTGTGTAAAAAAAAACAATTCATGCATGTACATTCTAATTCTAATTTATTAGCGCACATCATGTAAATAAATAAATTTCTGGAGCATGTTAATATATTGCTGCTATAATGGTTTTTGTTTATCTCAATCATTTGCTCTCAGCGACATAAGCAGGTTCTACTCTTCTGTAATGTCTAGTGTATTAATGGATTAATGTGCCAGAGAATGTGGGGTTTTATTAATACTGAGGATTATTGTGAAATATTGTGATATGTGAGCATTTAAATTATTGGACAGTTCATTATTAAAGTTAAGTGACTTTTTTAAAAATAGTTTATAATTATTTTAAAATAAAATAATCAATTCACCATCTTAAAAATAATTTAAGCAATCAACAACAACTTAAGCGTGCCCCTAAGGGTCAAGGACTAAAGAAATTTCAAAATAGCAATGCAAATATCAATTTAAATCTGAAATGGAATATTATATATTTTATTTATCAGTGTTGAGCAAACTTTTCAGGGCAAGAGCCGCAGTAGCAGGTGATGGAATGTCAAGGGGCCGCACCTAAACAAAAGTCAGCGTCATTTCAAGTACAAAAATCCACCTTTAACATAGAGTTAATAATTATTTAGAATTTGCTGCATGCTTCGGAACAGGACTGCATAGCACGCTGCATGTAACCTGCAGGCCACAGTTTGCCCACCCAACAATATCTACTTGTTAACTACAATAAATAATGTGGCAACCTTGACCTTGCAAATGAGACAATTTTTAATTAAGTTTATGACAATATTTGTCAATGGATATGTTATAATTGACATGATTATGATTCATTTTTGAGATATTTTTTTTTACAATTTACAATATGCGGTAATCATTGTTTTAAAAAGTTAGTAATTAGAAAAGTTACCAGCCTAAAGTGACCTTCAATTTTCAATGAAGCTAATATTAATCACAGATTTAGTTGTTTTAATTGAAATAATGGCGGATAAGAATTTATTATTATGCCAAAAATTGGATGGTTAATTAATAGGATAAAATAAGGTGAAATACCCTCTGTAAATTAAAAAGCGATGGCAAAATAATTAGTACTTTTACTATTAAATAGAGTACATTATGAATTTCAAACTTTCTACTTGACTTAGTAAAGTTTAAAGTAAGCAATATACTTACGCCCACTTAGTACATTGTAGCTTAGACTTGACAATGGATCGCTGACTGAAAAAAAAACGAGCCTGGCGACAGAAGAAGAGACATAAATAAGTCATAAGTAGAAGTTGGGGAAAGAGTGATTTAATTATTATTAAGGCTGTCACTACGTATGTTCGTCCGTCCGTCGATATGACGAGGACCACTCTAGTCATCCGAGGGTTGTCTGTGCGTGCGCAGATGGCTGAATAGGCCGATCCTTGCACGGAAGGTTCGGGAACAGAAGGGACAAGGGACGAGTGGGACATCTCCTGGAGGGTTGACAGCATGGGCCTTTCGGGCTTGCCTCTTCTTTTCTGCGGCGGTGAACCGGTTTGCCTCGCATGACCTGGCACCTTTGTGGATGGAAGAGCAACAGGTGGATCGGTCCATTGCAGCTCGTTCCCACGTGTCTGGATTGATGGCAAATGCTTTCATTGTGTCTTTGAAGCGTTTCTTTTGCCCACCGTGGGAACGCTGGCCATACTGGAGCTCACCACAGAAGATTCTCTTTGGCAGTCTCTCGTCTGGCATTCGGACAACGTGCCCTGCCCAGCGAAGCTGGGTCTGCATCAGGAGGGTGAAGATGCTGGGGAGACCTGCCTTGGTCAGTACCACCACTGTGTCTGGAATTTTGTTCTGCCACTTTATGCCCAGAATCTTCCTGAGGCTTGTTATATGAAAGTGGTTAAGCTTTCTTGCATGGCGCTGATAAACAGTCCAAGTTTCACAAGCATATAGCAGTGTGGGGAGCACCACTGCCATGTACACTTTCAGCTTGGTCTGGATGGTAATGCCTCTTCTGTTCCAGACAGGGTACAACCTGCCGAAAGTGGAGCTGGCTCTGGCAATTCTGACGTTCATTTCGTCATCGATGGTGACATTTTGAGACAGTGTGCTGCCTAGGTATGTGAACCGGTGCACTGTGTTGAGTCTCTGGCCGTTGACAGTGATGTGATGTTGGGCTCTACGTAGGGCCTTCCAGACGCGGGCTGGTGGAGGACCTTAGTCTTCTTAGTGTTGATTGTCAGACCAAAGTTTGTGCAGGCGCTGGAGAACAGGTTTACACTGCGTTGCATGTCGGCTTCTGAGACAGCATTTAGGGCACAGCCACAGTGATGTTGGGCTCTACGTAGGGCCTTCCAGGCGCGGGCTGGTGGAGGACCTTAGTCTTCTTAGTGTTGATTGTCAGACCAAAGTTTGTGCAGGCGCTGGAGAACAGGTTTACACTGCGTTGCATGTCGGCTTCTGAGACAGCGTTTAGGGCACAGCCATCAGCAAACAGCAGGTCTCTGATGATGTCTGTCATAACCTTGGTTTTTGCATAGAGTCTCCGAAGGTTGAACAGCTTGCCATCTGTGCGGTACTTCAGGTTGACACCAACATCCTCGTCTCTGAATGCCTCTGTCAGCTAGGCGGAAAACATGAGGCTAAACAGTGTTGGTGCCAGGACACAGCCCTGCTTGACCCCGTTTGTGACTGGGAAAGGATCAGAAAACTCCCCGCTGTCCTGGACTCTGGCCTGCATGCCCTCATGGAATTGTTGCACCAAGACGATGAATTTCCTTGGGCAACCGTACTTGGCCATGGCCTTCCACAGACCCTCTCTGCCAACAGTGTCAAAAGCCTTGGTCAGGTCGACATAGGTGGAGAACAGGTCGAAGTTCTGCTCCTGACATTTCTCTTGCAGCTGCCTGGCAGCAAACACCATGTCGATGGTTCCTCGCTCTTTTCGGAATCCACATTGACTTTCAGGCAGGAGTCCTTGGTCAAGGTGGACTGTGAGGCGGTTGAGCAGGATTCTGGCAAGGATCTTTCCTGCGATAGAAAGCAGGGATATGCCTCTGTGGTTGTCACAAGCCTGTCTACTTCCTTTTTGCTTATAGAGATGTATGATGGTGGCATCTTTGAAATCCTGCGGGATCGTCTCTTGCTGCCACACCAAGAGAAATAGATGGTGGAGCCTTTCAGTCAGGGCTGTTCCCCCCTCCTTGTAGACCTCAGCTGGTATGGCGTCAGAACCAGGTGCTTTGCCAGTGGAGAGAAGATAGATTGCTTTCTGGGTCTCGAGCAAGGTTGGGGGGTCATCCAGTGCTTTGTTTGTGGGCACTTGGGGTAGACGATTGATGGCTTCGTTGTTGATTGTCGAAGGGCGATTTAGGACGTCATCGAAATGTGCGAACCATCTTTTCAAGATCTTCTCTTTGTCTGTGATGAGAGTGTTACCGTCTGCGCTGAGGAGGGGGTTTGATCCTGAGGGCGTGGGGCCATATACTTCTTTCAAGGCGTCGTAGAAGTTTTTATAGTCACGCCAGTCTGTATAGCCTTGGATCTCGTCAGCTTTGTTGCCAAGCCAATCGTCCTGCATCTGACGGAGCTTCTGCTGAACAGTCTTGCGTATGTTGTTGAGTGCATCTCTCCTTGCCGTGGACTTGGGGTTATTGAGGTAAGCTTGGTGAAGGTGGTGTTTCTCATCCAATAACTGCTTGATGTCTTCCGAGTTCTAATCGAACCAGTCCTCATGTTCCTGGTCTGGGGCCCCAGGGTCTCTGTAGCTGTGGTGTAAATCAGCTCTATGAGTGATGCCCAGTCTGCCTCCACGCTCTGGTTTCCCGGAGAGGTGGATTTCAAGCAGGCGTCGTTTAGGTGGTGGTCTGTCCAGCATTCAGCGCCGCACATGGACTTGGTCACTCGTACGTCCTGCCTGTCCCTCTTCCTCACGATGACATAGTATACTGTGGCGGTGTATCTAGGCAAACTATCGTCTTTGGCCTGTGTCTTCCGGTATAAGCAGGCCAAAGATGATAAGTTTAGCTGGGTGTACTGCCGCGGTGTAGGTAGACAGTAGACACTTCGTATTATTAAAGCAAAGGGATGTAGATGAGGATGGATGCTTAACATGCTATGCTTTTTAACAAAAGTTAAAAATGTAGAAAAATATAAAAAAAGGGAAGTGATTATTCGCACGGTTTTGGCCGTGGGAATAATGCCGAGTATTATCCGCACGGGTCGTCGGCGCATGCGTCTTCTAGAGGCTGGTCACGTTGAAAAGAAAAAAAGCGCCCGGTGTAGACAAAATAAAAGCTGATATCACTCAATTTCGGCTAAAATGTGTAATTTATATGCCAATACAAATTAAAATTTCATGATTACTGAAGTTTTAAATAGCACTGCCATAAAAAATGATTGGTGTCCAATTAATGATAATTCTTATAATTTTAAAATAACGCACTTATATCGTCAGCTTCTCCAGGTGAGTGGTTAGTTGTAGCTTAGTTTCATTAAGCATAATGGTATGCGGATCTAATCCCAGGACAGTCTTACTTATATTTTTTTTTGGGTTAGTTATTTTTTATTTTTTTGTGTTTTTTTGTTTTACAACCACAGTGAGGATGTTTGCAAACACTCAAGCAGGCTCTTTCCCAGAAACATTTTATTATTCCACCACCCATGCCTGTCGTATCTATTCTGTTACTCACTGTTACAGACTCTCACTTTTAAATTTTTTTGCTGTGGCTGCTCGTCTCAAAGAAGCATCGATACTGCTCGTCTCGAAGTTCGAAACGTGTAGCATCGATACTGCTGTCTATTTTTTTAATTAAAATAGAAAAAGAGTTTTGTTTGAGCTTTTTTTTTAAGGTTGTAGTTTCAGTTTTAGGGTCTGGGTTAGGTTTAGTTGTCTATTTTTTAACTTCGAGACGACTAGTATTCATGCTGGATGACTAGAACTTCGAGACGTGCAGCATCGGCCTATATTATATCGTCTTTCGCTTTTGCATGCTTTAAATTAAATTAACTTAATTGATTTATGATGATTACAGGTACAATGCTAGTTTTGGGGAGAATAATAATTAGCCTTTTTAATTACAGAGCCTCGTCCAATTATGAATGAAAGTTAATAAATGTACTTTATAATATATAGACATAGAATAAAAATACAAAGTTTGAGTGCACTGGAACAATTAATAATAGTTTAATATCAGCTAAATCCATAATATTACTAATTAATTAATGATTAACTAACGATATGCAGGTCCACTCAGATTATTGCTAAAATGGATAAAAATATAAGATTCCAGTAACTCAAAAGACGGTTAAAATGACAATTTAATTATTTTTATACCCTCCAAACCAAAATATGTCAATAAGGAATGATACATAAATAATAAGCAGTTAGTAGTAAAAAATTTAGATATCGGTTGGCATCATTCTCACTGTCAAAACCATGCGGCAGTGCGAAGAACGCTAGGCATTATGCGCACCTGCACGGCTACGGTAAACCGCCGCGGTGTCCGTAGACACTTCGTAATTTAATTAATGAATCATGAAGTAAGTTTGAAAAAATGTTTTGTTGATGACTTGAAATATAAAATGCGCTGAAATAAGGGATTACCTACATCTAGTACTAGTAGTATTAAGCTGTAGTATCTGATTTGTAGTCATCTAAAATCTAAATTAAAAAGTAAATTTAGTTTTAATTTTGATCTATCCGATAATGGCGATAACCGACTTTGTAATCTGACAAAGAAAAGTGTCCCGTCCGGTAGCAAATATTCACGTTAAACTTGGATTTATTGCAATCTAAATAAGATTTATCATTATTATATAAGCTTTAAAAAATCAACTAATTCTAACATTTAATTTTGCACTTTTTCGAGCAGTTCAGTCTTCTGTTTGGTAGCACGTGAAAACAATTTGAAAATTTGAGTCTTCAGTGAAAAAAAAAGGTAGCACCGCGACGGTTTTCTTATACTTTTTACTCAAAAGAGTTTTTAGTCATTAATTGAGGGTAGCGTGTATCATCTCGTCTTGTTTGTGTAAGAAATCGTGTTTCTAACATTAAAGAGCTACAAGTATGTCGAAATAGTCGAATGCACAGAAGAGCGCCGCCGCAATCATTATTTAACTTTAATTAATTTTTGTTGTTATTTTTGGCCTGTTTTAAAAGTAATTTTACGCTCAAGGAGAAAAAATGAAGAAAGGAATAACTATCACTAAACCTACCCTAAAACCTATCACTAAACCTACCCCTAAAACCTATCACTAAACCTATCCCTAACCCTAAAACCTATTCCTAAACTTAAAATGTGATAGTGATTCTATCAGGGACAAACCCATGGAAAAAAAAATATTACATGTAATTATGTTTTAAAAAAATGTAAAGTAAAGAAAGAAAAAAAAAGCCCCAACTAAAAATCGAACCCCTGACCTATATTTCAGCAGTCGGTCGCTCTATTAATTAGACCAACAAAGCTGCTGACAAAATTGGTTCTTTTTAAAATTATAATAAAAAGGCTATAAATATAACGCTAACTCTTTTAATTTAAGAAACATGATTTGTCACTCTTCAATTTTAAGAAACAAGATTTATTACAAAGCATACGAGATAATACACACTACCATAACCCTTAATTGAGTACCCCCACTTCCACTCTTTTATTGATTAATAAATTTCTTCGCATTTTAAATCTACATTCAAGTTGTTTACAAAGGGTTTGAATTCGAAGATTATGAAAGCATTAGCAAATTACCAAATGTAGTAGAGCAAAAAATACTTCATTTTGTAACACCATACCCAATGTCCTACATACCACATTGTAAAATATACGCCCTGGCGAAACTTAATAAATATTGCATTTTTTCTGATCTGTATTATTAATTATTATTAAATTTGTATCACCAACTAGTTCAACTTGTAACTTTTATTTTAATACTGAAAGGTTCCACATTATTAATTGATGAATAAATAAGTTTAAAATTGTTTCTATTTCACAGTTTCTTGCTGAACTCATCATCTAATCTTAAGTCTGCAAATAGTAATTTCATCTTTTTTTTCAATTACTGACACTCAGACGACTTTGTAATGAAAATGACGATGTCATGAGGCAAAAGAGCAAAGCGCTGGGGAACTACCTATATTAACTATATCCCCTTGATTAAGACAGACTTGGTAGGTGTGTAGACCGTCTAAGGCCATTATTGCAGCCATATAAGTGCCCAGAGGCGTAACTGGTTTTTTTTTACGCCCTTGGCTAATTTATTTTTGGCACCCTTTATTTAAATAAATAATAAAAAATTAGAGATTTAGCTGCGTCCTTGGCAACTGCCCCAATGCCAAGCTTTTGTTATGCCACTGTAAGTGCCCTCAATTTAAGAGAATGTTTACTAGATGTTTATTTAATTTTACAATTAAAAAAATAATAATAATAATATCCTCACTTTCGTGCATGTTCTTAAACATTCATTTAATCTCCTTTTGTTTGAGTTCGTCTTGTATAATACAGTAATATGTTTGTATATAGGCTATTTATTAAATTTATATATAGGTATATACATTTTATGAGCTGAAATGAGCTTAATCTTATCTTATCTTATCTTATCTGTTTACAGACGCTCCTTCTATACAGAAGATTATTGCGTCCTACGCTTATCTATGGTTTGTGTTTAGTCCTGCATTTTTATTAGAGATTTAAATGTTGATAAAGTGTTGGTTTTCCTGGATTCTTCAGGCAACCCATTCCACGCCCGAATTCCGGACGGGAAGAAGGAAAACTTGTATGTGTTTGTTCTTGCATACGGAATAAGAAAGGTGTTTTTATCATTATGTCTATCTGAGGGTTGTATTAAGTTATCTTTGTGTTGTATTTCTAAATTAGAATTAATAGCTTTATGTATGATTACTACTTTGCTCTTGGCTCTTCTATCCTCTAGTGTTTCAAGGTTTAATGATTTAACTAATGGTGTTATTCTTGTCAGTTTTGAATATTCTCCAGTAATGAATCTGGCAGCTCTTTTTGAATTTGTTCTAGTTTATCAATGTTTTCTTTGGTGGATGGGTCCCATACAGAAGATGCATATTCTAGTACAGGTCTCACCAAAGTGAGGTAGCATTTTAGTTTTATATCTCTATTACATTTGTTAAAGTTCCTTTTTATAAAGCCTAAGGTTTTGTTTGATTTTTTAATAACTTCATTGACATGGGGATTCCATGATAGTTTCTCATTTGTTAAGACTCCTAAGTATTTTGCATCTTTAGTTTGGGTCAGTTCTTTTCCATGAATGTAATATTTTGAATTTATTTGTTTCTTTTTCTTTGTTACTCTTAACAGTTGACACTTTTCTGGGTGGAAAGACATACTCCAGTTAGTTTCCCATTTTATCAATTCATCTAAGTCTTTTTGTAAAATTTTGCTGTCTTGTTCTGATTTAATTGTTCTATAGATTATACAATCATCAGCAAATAACCTAACTTTTGTACCTGTTGAGATGTTGTTGGGTAAATCATTTATATAAATTAAAAAGAGTAAGGGACCTAGCACAGTTCCTTGTGGAACTCCTGAGTTAACCTTTATTGGTGCAGATTTAGATCCATTAATTATTACAGTTTGCTCCCTGCCCAAAAGGAAGTCTTGGATCCAGTGATGTAAGGAACCTGAGATTCCAAAGTAGTTAAGTTTTTTAAGTAAACTAAGGTGGTGAACTTTGTCAAATGCTTTTGACTTTTGAGAAGTCTAGTAATATTGTATATTGAGCTTAACAAAAACAAACAGAGAGATAATACACAACCCAAAGGCCTAATACATATTCTATCAACTGGGGTACATTCATTATTCACCGTTTTAAGTCTGTTTTGTCTTTTTTTTATTTTGTTCAAGGTAATTAGTTTATTCTCCACTGTAAACTAAGGGGAGCAAACAAAAATTTAAATTGTGTTTTTTTTAATTTTCAAATAATGTTAATGATAAATATTTGCAAGAATAAGTAAGGCATGGATGAAATTAAGTACAAAAGACAAGAACTAGGGAATGCGGAAAAGATCATGGTTTTGAGAAGCCCAAGGAAGCTTACAACTACAAATTTTAAAATATCTAAAAAAATTAATTTGAATAACTGTTTGATTTTTTAAGCTTCTTGTAGAATTTCCAAAATTAACACATATACATAGACATCTTTCTCTATACACACACACACATATATATAATCGTTAATAATTTAACACCCACCCTGGACCCCTATAACTAATTTAAAACTTGCTCACCTCAAAACTGCATTCTGATGATGATAAGGTTTTTCAAATAGGTTTTTTTTCCATCAAAGTTTTTCTTTCATATGTCTTATTTGACGTAAGGGGCCATCTATAAATGATGTCATTCAATTTAGGCCAATTATTCATCCCCCCCCCCTCATCACAAAAACATAGACCCCACCTCCAATATGGTGTCACAAAGTTTTACATAAAAGCCGTATTTTCTATTTGAAAATGAGTTTGTTTCAAATCACTTTTTTATCATTTAAGTATGTATTTAGTGTAAGGCTGAACTCTAGTATCGTTAACACGAGTGAAACCACTCAAAACGTCATTGAATTAATTGTAAGCAATCAAATATGTATGTGGAACATTTATTTAAAGTTGAGTGTTTTGATGTGAAGTCACATTCCTTGAACCCCCCCCCTCCCCCTTGTCACACATTATCACAAGTATGTGACCCCTGGTGCGTGACATCATTTATGGATGTCCCCTAACTGATATCATGCCCTACTGATTGACCTTCTTGTAAATGAATAGGCCTACATAATTATAATTTAACCAATGTTAAATATTTACTTCAGCAATAATATGACATGATCAGTAATTTCTTTAACAAACACTGCAATTTAGAGAGTGGAACGCAAAATAAATTTGAACACATTTTATTAGATTAAGGTCTGTTGTGATGATGCATAAAGAAAACACATGTGAAATTAAGCAAAGACAGAGCTCTTTTTATAATATACATCATGTAAAGGTAATACTTGAATTTGCAATTTGCATATTTTTTAGGGGCTAACCTTAAATTTCTACCTACGCAGGGAAGGAAAAATTTGGTCAGACAAACACATTTTAATTATTTTTTATATTAATGTATACAAAATGTTCATTGTTACATTCATTCTGAAAGAAATAATACTGTTTGAAAATTATGGACTTTTTTATTACAAGATTAAAAAGGTTCAGAGCTGAAAAACTATTTTCTAATAACTCAAAATGTATATGGGGTTGATGATGCACTGTTATATTTACACTGGGTGTGTGAAATAATAACTTTTAGATTGCAGGTTGAAAGGTAGGGAAATATAATAATAGGACACATTTATTGTATCCAAATAAACTAATGTATAAATGCATACTAAATTTTTTTTTCCAGAGCTTCCAATGAAATTATTATAAATGAAAGAAATAACATGGAAATAAATTAACTCGTTTTTTCTAAATTTTCAGCTTTTTGCAAAGTGTCATACAAAATATCACATGCTTTTTTATGCTTTTTCCAGTGTCCAACTTGGCACTCTCTGAAAAAAATTAATGATGCCATATTCTTAAATGTTGAATGAAGGTAGTTGTTTTATTATAATTTTAATAATGAATGTTTTTGTTGTTTTTTAGTGTAAAATTAAGCGACTGCTTATGATGTGGCTCAACATTATATTTCAAAATAGTATAAATTATTTATGTATTAAATAAAAAATGGTTAAACATAATGTTAAAGAAACTGACCTCCTACAATACCACTCGTTCTGACAGCGAGAACAGCGCTTGCTCGCAGGCTCACCACAAACAGCACACTTGGGTGGTTCCGAGATCAAATCTTGTAGAAGGTCAATGTTGTATGTTGCTGCCCACCTGTTTGACAGAAGTTCAAAATCAGTTCATTAAAGTGATCAAATGGGGCAGAAGACAAACTATCAAATAAAGAACAGTGTGCCAATAGCTAAAAGAAAAATGACAAATGAAAAGTCTGTTTATAAAATGCTACCTTTGGGCTTGAGCCTGTATATCAGAATCTGATTGGTTAAAAATTGTCTTTGACTGAACTTTTGCAAGTTTGGCCCATTTGCCATCATATTTTCGTAAGATCTTTTCTCTGATTTCAGGCACCTTTGGAACAAATACCAATGCAATTAACATAAAGTTGATGGTAATACATAAAATTATGCATATAACAATTTTTATTTATTACTTTTCAAAAGTAGCTAATTTTTATTTTTTTTTAAACATTGGAAATCTAAAAATAAATTAAATGAACTAAATACAGATGTGCCAGATGTAACTGCTGAAAAAAAAGAAACAGTAAGTCTTCTGAAAGAGACTTACACACCACTAACAGGTTCATTTATCATGATTTACTTAATACAAAAAATGTATTAAATGTTTATGGCCTGCTCCTCCATGCTGTGTTCTTGATGAATTTCTGACATATCTCAGAGCAAAGATTGCTGAAGGAGTTTATTTTCTAGGGTAATGCAGGCACAGTGGATATTTACAGTAGAACACACTAAATATTCCTCCACAATTTGGGGAATTAGAAGATTATTAAAGGTTTATACCAAACCTAATGATACGACATGACTTTCATCATTGACAAACATGATACATATTCAAGTTGCAAGTTAGATCAGTTTCAGTACTGTTGCTTTAAGTGCATAAATGACGTCATGCGATTTTGGCCGATTTTTCACTCCCAACTTCTCACACTTTGTCATAAAAACCTAGAACCTCCCCCCCCCCAATATGACGCCACAAAGCTTTGACCCCCTCCCCCTTAAAAGCTGTATTTTCTCATTGAAAATAAGCATGTTTCAAATCACTTTTTTGACATTAAATATGTATTTATTGTAATTCTGCACTCTAATATCGTAACAGGCGTGAAGCCATTTAAAACGTCAATAAATAAATTGAGCGATCAAATATTTAAGTGGTCCTTTTATTGATGTGACGTCACATTTCTTAAACACCCCTTAATCACACATTGTCATGCGTGACCTCCCCCCCCCCAGGTGCGTGACGGCGCCGTACTGTATATTGTTTATATAATCTATATATATAATTCTCTTCATGGTCAGACAGTGCGAGGCAACAAGCTGCAAGTATGTGCAACAGAGCATGACGAATGATCCTCGCTCGGGTCAACTAAACACTGTTGGCAAGCGTGGTGGGATGAAATGGAGAAAAAAAAGGGGGGGTGGGAGTGGGTGGCAACAATGCACAGTAAATGTGAGATTCGTAGTGTACTGGTTATCATGTCCGCCTCATACGTCGATGGTCCTGGGTTCAAGCCCCAGCGAAAACATTTTTTTTTCATTTTTAAAAATGTCTGTTTGTGCCCGTTCTTTTACCCCTTTATTGCCAACACTAGCTGAACCCGCTGATTTAGTGACAGGTGAAGACTTCCTGAAAGACACAGTTGTCAAATTGGGATGGGTTTGGGCAAATGACTGTGAGTGAAAGAAAAGAAGGAACTCTGGAGAGACCCGCGGCGTAGCATGCGCCGCAGACTTGCTCATAATAGACAGTGCAAAGAACGGATGGGGGGAGGGGGGGGGGAGAGTACAGACACAAAAAGCAGCACAAAGTAAGTAAAAAATAGCGAGTAAACATGGAGACAAGCACACTGAGGTTGTTGTTACCCGCCTCCCATTTAAAAGTAAAGTTGTTTACAAACCTGCTCTAAAACTAAATCTTTTTTGGCAGATGGAGGGTCCATGATTGCCAGGTGCTCCAAATATCTTTGCAACTCTGACAAAATTGGCAACTGATCTAAAAGTACTTCAGTCAGGTAAGATCTCAACTGAATTATTGGGGAAAATAACAATACAAAAACAAGTGAAAATATTTTATCAAAATAATTTTAATCTTTACTTTAAAATACTGTGGTGCCTGAACCAAAAATCTACCACTAGTATATTATAATTATAACTTATACTTTACATTAATGGGGGGGTGAGCATGTTGGACCAGCCAGGACCAACTGTACTATCCAACAAAACATCATCATATTATATATTCCGCTTTTAATAAGCCTAACTGAATTATAATGATGATTCAATCATGTATTTATTGTCCTCACTTATTCTAAATGTCATCAAAGTTTCCTGAGGGAGGGAATCAATTTAATCCTTACAATGATTACTCAAAATTACTGTCATAATTCCATGGGAAGATAGTTGTTAAACTGACTTTGGAAAAATAGAACAAAATTATATCAAGTTTCAAAATATATGTTCATTTCATTGATTCAGTTAGTGACATAAATTAACTAAAGAAACTGATTATTTTAGCAAGAAGTGATTACAAATCAGCTGCCTACTTTTATGATAGTATTCTTCCGATAGCTGTTTAAATCATATTTATCTTGACACGCCTTTTCCATGAGCAGGTGGAACAGTGCCAACCACACCTATAACACAAACAAAATATTATATTTCATTCCTTTAACTTAATGTATTCGAGAATACATTGGTCACAAATAAACAAGGTTGGGTGGTGTTGATAGGATTTTTGGGACTGAAAGTCATGTTAGGATGATGTTTTACACATTATTTTTCATTTTCATGATAATTGGTCAAAGTGTTTGGATGTGAAGATTATTTATGTAACATTGTCATAGCAATATTATTGTGTGACATCTCATAATAAATAAGGATCAGTTTATTTTGAACTGAAGTTGTCTGTCCATGTTAATGGAAGTGGAAGGAAAGCTTGGAGCAGTTGGTATTAAAGTGATTGCAAAAACTTGTGGGCGTTTGTTACTAAGGAATCCTCTAGTAAGGTATTGGTGGCTGTTTTATGGACAAAACCATAGAGTCATTATCATCTGGTTTTTAATAATAAAGTCACAGAGGTGTACACATACCACCAGTGTACACATGCCACCAGTGTACAGATGCCACCAGTGTCCACATGCCACCAGTGTCCACATGCCACCAGTGTGCACATGCCACCAGTGTGCACATGCCACCAGTGTGCACATGCCACCAGTGTGCACATGCCACCAGTGTGCGCATGCCACCAGTGTCCGCATGCCACCAGTGTGCGCATGCCACCAGTGTGCGCATGCCACCAGTGTGCGCATGCCACCAGTGTGCGCATGCCACCAGTGTGCGCATGCCACCAGTGTGCGCATGCCACCAGTGTGCACATACCACCAGTGTGCACATACTACCAGTGTGCACATACTACTAGTGTACACATACTACCAGTGTGCACATACTACCAGTGTACACATACTACCAGTGTGCTTGTGACAATATTTAAATTTTATTTTCTATTTTAATAACTGTATGTTGGGAACATAATTGTGAGTTCCTCAATGAAATAAAAGTAGTGTAATTATTGTTACCTGTCCCTCTGTTTTTGTAAGCTTTAAGCTATCCTCAAAGCTAACCTCCTGCCATTTGCTTTCTATGAATTTGAAAATTTTTCCTGTACAAAACAAACAAATTATAAATATTACCACCTAGCTGGTTAACATGATGAAATTGCTAAGAGTTCTGCCATAAAGGAGAGTTGCTTATTTCATCACTGAAAATTTTTTTTGTTGTCTTCAATTCATTAGCGTCAGCTGTAGTTATGTGACAGAAACTCTAGCTCCTAACACCTTTTCATAGTCTTTCATCTTATTTAGCATATATCTTAGTACAATACAGACATTAATAGGCCTATTCCATCTAAGCTGCAGGTTATCCTGATGGGAGGACAAGAAAAACATTAATTTTTTATTAACTCTAAGTATTTTGATTCAAGAACACATGTGTTAAAATGTTTATAAATGATATAATAATACTTAATGACCATTCTTTCTTTTTGTCCAGGGTGGTGACTCAACTAACTGTACCAGCAAAATAGGGATATCGTGAGTATTGAGAACTCTTGTCATAACACTTAGAGGAAGACTGAAATAAAAATAAAGTTTGTGAACAAAAATATTCAAATACAGTACAAGCTGGTTATGTCGCTAGCCTTGGGAGTTGCTAAAAGGGGTCCAAATAACAGATGATGGAGATGAATTTTAATGAAAACAAATATATTAACACATACTAGAAATTTTTTTATGACCTTATGTTCATGACATGCACTAATAAATGAGAATGTATTTGCATGTGTTTTTGGAGTTGATTTTTTTTTAACACTGTAACACAACAGCGTTGTTGCGTTTTGTTTGATGAAGTGAAGGGCAATGTTAAAATAATATTTTGTACATGACCATCTATTATAAATAAACTCTAGTAGTGGTGGAGCCAATGACAACCAGTCTGCACATGGTACATAGTGGTATTTTATATTGTTGATAACAACTAACCGTTCTTAAGATCAGGACCAGTCATGTTTAACTTGGCACGGTTAACTGTACTTCAATTAGCCCATACTAGCGTATAACCAGCGTTCAAGTCAATATTGTAAACAAACATTAAATTTCAATTTAAATAAGTCAGATGAATTGAAAAACGAACAAAAGTTGACATTTAAAAAAAAATCATTGGCATCCTAAGTTAGGCTTGCAGTTTATTTTTTAATTTGCTGAGTTGACACGAGGGATGTAAACATGATGTCACCAACAGATAAAGTGGGACGCTTTCATGTCACTCCACTCAGAGTAATAACTAGCGTCAAGTGTCAAATTTGGCCTTGTTTATATGCTCAAGATATCATTAGGGTTTGGCAACATGAAAGAATCGACATAACTAATGAAAAAATACTGAGACAAAGAGAAAATTTGGCAATTACACTTAAAATATTTGACTTAATAGGGTTGGATATTTAGCTAAGGTTGAGATTACCGGGTTCCATTGTTAATGAATTGCCTTTATTTTAAATAAGACTAAGTTTAGCTATTTTCTTAGACCCACCAAGTTACTACAGAAAATTAGTTTGAAAACATTACATAGCGTAATTTCAAGGAAAGAAACCTTTAAGAAAAATGGTAAGCCATTAAACTTATATATTTTCTCACTAATTAAAAATAGTATATTCTAGTTCAGCGGTTTTCAAACTGTGGTACGCGTACCACTGGTGGTACGCCAGGCCTCTCTAGGTGGTACGCGAAAAATTTTGAAAACAATTTAAATTGTGACCATATTTCTTTGATTGTATCTATTGCTACAATTTTATTTTTTAAAACTTTTTATTAGTTAACTAGTAAGTATTAATTACAAAAATATTTTAATTGGAACAAATTTAGGCAATAGTTTGAAGCAAAATAATTCCCAAACGCAACAGATTTCTAAAAATCAAATGCAGATGTGCCAAGTAGTGCATTAACATGGCGGCGATGGCCAATTCATAGGCCTACGACCCTACGTAACCTATTATTCTAATTGGCTTTTTTTGTAAAACTTTTAATTCTCTTCCATAAATACTTATTATTTATACTCAAAAATATCTATCTTCCAACACAATTGCATACGAATATCTCCTATTATAGTGTTGATTCTACAATTAAATAATCTATGGTTGTAAACGCGCCAACTGGCAACTGTGCGAAGGAATTCTGTTTTCTGGTAGAGGTAGCACAGACGTAAATAGTATACTGTGGACTGTGGAGGTAGTCTTGGCAGTTTGACTTTAGATTTGGCACTTTTATGCGGTGTTCGTAGTTTATTTAAATTTTAATGTGGAAATGTATAATTAATAAGTTTGTGAATATACATTCTAGGTTCCGTGGCAAAATTTTTGAATATTGGCCTAGCCACTGGCTATATGTTTGAAATACCAAATACCAATTCTTAATCTTTAAACCCATCAATGGATAAATGGTTAAAAAATCAACCGCTTAAAAGAAAGTTAGAACCGGCCAATGCTAAGGTTAGTAATGAATCCACCAAGGCTAGCACTCGAGAACAAAGCTTGAATTTTAACCAGAATGAAGATGATGGCACTCGTAAGCAGCGAAAGATTATTAGACGGTATGACGAAAGCTATTTATACTTTGGATTTACTTGGTGTGGTGACAAAAATGAACCCCAGCCTCAATGTGTCATTTGCAGTGAAAAACTTTCAAATCATTCAATGAAACCCTCTCTGCTTCAGCGCCATTTCAATACAAAACATATCCTTTATAAAGATAAACCACTTGAATTTTTTAAAAGAAAAAAAATTGAAATGCAACTAAGTAAGACAAGTTTAAAGTCATTTACCAATATTAACTTACAAGCATTGGAAGCGTCTTATTTGGTCAGTTTGCGAATTGCTCAAACAGGGAAACCACACACTATTGGGGAGAGCCTAATATTACCTGCTGCTAAAGATATTGTAACTTGTTTGTTAGGACAGAATGCTGCCAAAAAACTTGATAATGTTCCTTTGTCGGATAACACTGTTTCCAGACGCATTCAAGATTTAGCTTGTGAAGTAAAGAAAATCCTCATTCAAAGGATACAGAAAAGCAGATACTTTGCAATTCAGTTAGATGAGAGTACTGATATTACAAACTTTGCTCAATTGATGACGTATGTTAGGTATGAACATGAACAGGCAGTTGAGGAAGAATTTTTGTTCTGCGAATCTTTAGCTGAGCGGACAACTGCTAATGAAATATTTTAAAAAAATTAATGATTTTGTTGTTGCCAATGAAATAAATTGGAAAAACTGTGTTGGGGTTTGTTCTGATGGGGCAGCTGCTATGACAGGCAAACATGGTGGAGTGGTTACTCAAATTAAGCAAGTTGCACCGAGAGCCAACTTCACACACTGCAGCATCCACCGTGAAGCATTGGCATCCAAAGCCATGCCCGACACTTTAAAAACAGTTTTAGACCAGGCTGTTAAAATAGTTAACTTCATAAAAGCTCGAGCTCTAAACTCACGCATGTTTACAATAATTTGCAATGAAATGGGAAGTGAACACAATAACCTTCTTTTGCACACGGAAGTACGCTGGCTATCTCGAGGGAAAGTTTTAACTCGGCTTTTTTGAACTACGCTCAGAAGTACAAATGTTTCTGTTGAACAGCAAATTTGAAACATCGCATTTACTTTTGGACGAATTGTGGTTAATGCGTTTGGCATATTTGGCGGATATTTTTGGGAAACTAAACGAACTGAATACGAGTTTGCAAGGAAGAAATATCACTCCATTTACTGTTGTGGATAAGATAAATGCAATAGTAAAAAAGCTTCAGTTCATTTTGTCAGATCTTGAGAAGTCTTGTGTAGCTTCATTTTCTTCTCTTGAGTCTTTTGTGATGGAGAATAAGCTGCAACTTCATGCTAATTTGATTGAAGACATTAAGAAGCATTGCTCTCAACTGATACTGAATTTTCAATCATATTTTCCTGAACAGTTGGATAATAAGGAATGGATTCAAAATCCATTTTCGGATGTGGTGTTGCCGGCTGATTATTCAGTTTTTGAAAGAGACCAGTTTGTTGAGATTTCATGTGATCGTGAATTGAAGAACGAATTTAAAAAAGACATGCTGTGCGATTTCTGGTTGAAGCGAAGGAATGAATATGGATTAATTTCTGATCGAGCTTTGAAGTTTCTGATTCCTTTCAACACGTCATATTTGTGTGAAACTGGGTTTTCAGCTATGCTTGCAATAAAAAATAAATACAGAACAAAGCTTGAACTTGAACCAGATTTGCGATTAAAATTAACAAACATAAAACCTGACATTGCAAATCTGTGTGCGTCTAAACAAGCTCACAGCTCACATTAACATTTCTATTTTCATTTTTTATTGATTCTCAGAATGAGCTCCATAAAATAAAATATTAACTTTTCTATGTCTAAGTTTACCTTTATAGGCCTAGTTAGTACCCATACCTATAACTATAACGTACTGTTTTCTTTAATTGCAAGGGGACTGCTGCTTTTTTTTATCGGACTTTAGCTGCATGTGGTACGCCAAAATTTGATTTTTTTACCAAGTGGTACAATAAAAATAAAGTTTGAAAACCGCTGTTCTAGTTTACAATGTTTCATACATTTTCTACATGCATCAGTTTTTCAATGTATTAATTTGAGAAAACACAAAATATTTTTTTACCAATCCATATGATCTGTAATATATCTTAAAAGTGAAAGTGCTTTGATGCTAATTTCAAACTGAAGTTGGGTGTCCTGGTTTTCCAACTCCTAAATGTAAAAAAAAATGTACAAAAAAATTACATTAAAGGTTAATTGTTTTTTTTAATCTAATAAATATTAATATTTATGAAAATATAGACAGACTGGTAAAGGTTAAAATAGTTACACAATAATCATTTATTAATAAAGATTAATGTATGCATACCTCCATATTGCTAACAGCTTTTGTTATATCACGACCATTTGGTGTGAACTCATCATCTTTTTGATTTCCTCTGAAAAGAGAAGACATTTTAACCTTAGTACCGGTACATTAAAAAAAGGTGGGAAAATTTAAAGTAAAACATGATATTATTTTTTACCAAGAAAGTCTTACATTTTTATAGTCAAAAGTTAAATCTATCTGAATCAAGAATAAACATTTCATTATTGTTTCATATGGGACTCACCCTGATACTAGATAACATAGCTTGCGATAAGCATAATCCACAAGATCAAGAACTGAGTCTTCCGCTACTTCAACAGTCTCCTTATAGAACATCATGGTTTCAAGAAGGTTTATCACTGTTGCCTCATGATAAAGCTAAAAGAACATTATGGTTTTTTAATAACTTAGAAATGTTTTTCCGTTGCCTGTTTTTGAAATTTATTTTGTTTAAAACAGTCATCAACACTTATAAATATTATTTGTGGTTTGTATTGACTCTAAATTTATTTGTCTCAATAAATATTTGCAACATTTTTTTTCTAATTTTACTCACCACAATATAAATGGGAAATGTTGTTTTAGGTTGGAAATCCATGTCTATAAGCTCTTGAAATATATTCTGTTTCCATATTTCTGTTGTCAACAAGTCTTGAATTAACAAATGAATCTAAATAAGAGAGGAGTTTTATATATTTTTTCTATCCTATATAACAAAATTTAAACTCTACAGTAACAAGAAACACAATGAAAAATAAATAATTTTGGTCAAAAATTACTGTTAGAAAATGAATACCTTGCCATGGGATATGAAAAAATCTTTAACAAATTCATCTTCTTTTGCAGCTGCATTGACAACAGCTTGCATATTTAGTTTCTCTAAGTACTCATGCTGCTGATGCCACCTGTAATTTGAATAATGAACAATAATTTGTATGGGATAATACTACATTCCAATTTTTTTAAAGGAGTGATTGAAATAAATAATATTCTTCTATGTAAAGTGCGGAGAGCCGGCTGCTCGCTGGGGTACCATGCATTGAGGTGAGAATCTCTGAGTTTAGGTGCCGAGATTTGAGATAATCAAAGATAACGATGACCAGCATAGGATGAAGGGGGAGGGGAATGTTAAGGTAGAAGGGCCAGATGGATTGAGGGTGTAAAAGTGGAGAGTTAGCATGTGCCCTTCAGTGCGGAGTCTTCTTGACTAGGTTTGTTAGTGAAACTCTCATATTGATTCGAGGATGCTGTAGTATTTTGTGAAAATAAACTATTTCATAGATATTATACAAAGTAAATATATTTTATTGTGTTTCATGGTTGTGTACTGGTTCACCCAAAAAAAAACACCAGACAATGACGCAACACATAACTTATTTGTGACGCCATGCTATATAATTTCACAAGATTATTATTATTAAAAAGGAAATCTACACTGCATTAGCCAAATAAGGAAAAATTGCCATATTATACCTTGGAGATCCTATATCTTTCAAATCAAATTCTTCTAAGTGCTCAACATATGCTTCAGCTTCAACAGACAGTAAGATATGTGTCCCTTGGCTTTCAGTCATTTTTTAAGAAACTATATGGACACATTTAAAAAATAAATTATTGTTAATGTTAAAGTTAATGATAAAAAGTGATGCATGGGATTTTGACCTAGTTGTCGGTATCAAGTATGTTACTGTATCTTTTTGGATCCATCTGCTAATAAAAGATGTAGTTCAATTTAATCACTAGTTAGAGAAATAAAGGCGGCTGGGTAATGCGTGGAACCCTCATAGCCGTGGCCTGTGAACGCTGCATCACTTGCAAATAGACCGGCAAGGTCTGTGGATGCAATTATCTTCTGTATAGAAGGAGCGTCTGTATAGATAAGACAAGACAATTAGAAATGATTATTAAAGAATTTTTAAAAATGTATTACATCCAATTTCAAATAAAAAATATAGTTTAAAGCAAATATTCTCATCACAATGGTCAAAAGTAGACTGGTTCTAGTGAGTACCATCATTTAAATAACTCTTTTGTCAACATGCAAAAGGAATAATAAAATATAATAATAAAATGTAAGAGTAAGAATCTTACTAAGATACCATAAATTATGATAAATTATAAAATAAAAACACTATGACTATGACAAAATGCAGAAATTTGAGAAATGTGTCTGATTTAAAACTGTATACTATTATAATAAATGTTGTTTTGACTTAATTTAAGGTCATTTAAATCATTATACAATTATTAATTTTATTATTTTTATTGGCACACTCAGTATAATATTAGGCCCAGGGTCTATAGTCTATACAATATTATTAATATAATATTAATATTATAAATATAATATTAATAATATTTTACTTACGTCTTAAGTTATTAGTTAAGCTTGGTTTTTTTTTAGGCTGAGCCCTAACTAAACTAACTTATTCCTGACTTTATAAAATTAATCGGTTTATCTTATCTTATCTGTTTACAGACGCTCCTTCTATACAGAAGATTATTGCGTCCTACGCTTATCTATGGTTTGTGTTTAGTCCTGCATTTTTATTAGAGATTTAAATGCTGATAAAGTGTTGGTTTTCCTGGATTCTTCAGGCAACCCATTCCACGCCCGAATTCCGGACGGGAAGAAGGAAAACTTGTATGTGTTTGTTCTTGCATACGGAATAAGAAAGGTGTTTTTATCCTTATGTCTATCTGAGGGTTGTATTAAGTTATCTTTGTGTTGTATTTCTAAATTAGAATTAATAGCTTTATGTATGATTACTAGGTACTTTGCTTTGGTTCTTCTATCCTCTAGTGTTTCAAGGTTTAATGATTTAACTAATGGTGTTATTCTTGTCAGTTTCGAATATTCTCCAGTAATGAATCTGGCAGCTCTTTTTTGAATTTGTTCTAGTTTATCAATGTTTTCTTTGTTGGAAGGATCCCATACAGAAGATGCATATTCTAGTACAGGTCTCACCAAAGTGAGGTAGCATTTTAGTTTTATATCTCTATTACATTTGTTAAAGTTTCTTTTTATAAAGCCTAAGGTTTTGTTTGATTTTTTAATAACTTCATTGACATGGGGATTCCATGATAGTTTCTCATTTATTAAGACTCCTAAGTATTTTGCATCTTTCGTTTGGGTCAGTTATTTCCATGAATGTAATATTTTGAATTTATTTGTTACTTGTTTCTTTGTTACTCTTAACAGTTGACACTTTTCTGGGTGGAAAATGTATTGCTAATAAAAAATAACTTTAGAAATGAAAATTTTTCAAGCGTAAAAGTAAAGTATACATTTTAAAACGGTGCATACCGTATGGAATGAATCGGTTCTAACATGCAACAGAATTTCGGAATGTCAATCAAGAATCGGCAAGCTAGTCGCCATATTTGTAAACTTCCGGTATCTAGGTGAGGAAAATTGTGTGTGTGTGTGTGTAGAGGGGGGGAAAAAAGGGGGGGAGGGGAATATGCAAGCGGTCTCTATCTTTATGGCCTCCACTAAAAATAAATAAAACTATATAATTTGCAATTATCACGCAAGTCAGTCTGTCCTGACGCTACTAATTTTAGAAAGCAGGGAAAACCAAATTACTGCATCAAAAAATGATCCCTTCTCCAGTCCATGAAGGACTATGGGCATGGGGCAAGTGATGTAGCGTTCACAAGTTTTTAGCCACCACTAACGAGCAGGGGAATGTGTGGCCAGCACAATGCCCCAGGGGCCTTGCCAGTGCCTGGGCTCGAACCCGCAACACGGGATCTGCCTCGGTTCGATAGTCCAGTGCGCTACCACTTAGACCATTGCACCATCAAAAGGTGTGCAAATTAAATATGCGCTGTAAAAAATATTATATGACGTCATTCTTTTCGCTCATATTTTAATGTTGGAAAAGGGAACATTGTAAAAAGAGAATTAGACATTAGATGATGGTTAATTATAAAATCAAACAATAAATGGGGCGCCATAGGCGCCCTGCAACTCTTATTATAAAATACTTTGTGTACATTTCAGAAAGTTTAATATTTCGTATTTATCAAACAAGGACAAGTTAGTAGGGCTTTTGAAAAAGGCCGGCGCCATAGGCGCCCTAAAAAATTGCATTTTTTATAAAATAAATAGATTTCAGCTGAAAACTTCCGTCATTTTTGACGGGTGTACGCTAGTTAATTCATAATTTTTAACCCAACGCACAACTAATATGATTTTTAAAAAGTTAAAACTATTTAAATTTAATTTATAAATTGTGATGTTTGAATAAAATAGAAACTATTAATTTTATATACAGGCGTCCATAAATGACATCACGCAATTTTCGCAGCAATTTTTTTACCCCCCCCCCTCGTCACAAACAGTTAGACCCCCTCCAATATTACGTAACAAAGCTTCCCCCCCCCCAACCCCAATAAAAGTTTTTTCTCCTTTGAAAATGAGCTTGTTTCAAAACACTTTTTTGCCATTTAAGTATATATTTTTAGTGTAAGGCTACACTGCTACACTCATCAATCTAACAAGCAACGAAAGATTGGAAGTTGAAACGTTGGTAAAAACCAGAAACGCCCAGTCCCAGAAACCTTAACTGAGTGTTAAAAGTAACTCTGGCGGCCGACCATTTTAATTTTACTACCATTTTAGTTTAGAACAAAATGATATTAAATAAAGACAGATAGTTAAGATAAGACAGATAAGATACTAAGATGATCATAGTCACGGTGGTTTTCTACAATATTACACAACCTGGCAGTACGATCAATGGCTGGAAAACAAATGTATTACTGTAAATATGAAAACATCTTTCCCAATAACTTAAACTTACTCCATTAAACTACTAAACTAAACAAAAACGGGGCTACGCAGTACGGACACGACCCGCGGGCATTGATAATATTAATAATAATAATTGAAATAGTTTTTTTTTGGCTTCGGTGACAATTACCGACATGCATCCTCAGTCCTCCTCCATCAATGTGAATCAGTTTTTCTTGATTTTGATACTTTTATTTACACTTAACACTAAAAAACGAAGAATACAAACGGAAAAACGCTATTAAGGAAATCTATATCAACACACAAATGTTTGACCTATAAACATAAAATAATTAAGAAACCGTTGTGATTTACACTCTACCGTACAAGTCCTCGGTAGTATAGTGGTAAGTATCCCCGCCTGTCACGCGGGAGACCGGGGTTCGATTCCCCGCCGGGGAGGATTTAATTTTTAAAACAAATTCAAGTATAAAATATAACCCTTAAAGGCCTATGGCGCCCACCTTTTTCAAAGGCCCAACTAACTTGTCCTTTTATGATAAATACGTAATATTAACCTTCCTGAAATGTACACAAAGTATATTATAATAGGGTTTGTAGGGCGCCTGAGGCGCACACTTTTTTTGTTGTCAAAAGCCCAAGTAACTTATCCTTGTATGATAAATACGAAATATTCCTGAAATTTCTGAAATGTACACACAGTATTTTATAATTAACAATCCTCAAATCCTCTTTTTTCATCGTTCCCTTTTACAAAATTAAAATATGAGCTTAAACAATGACGTCATATAATGATTTTTAAGTCTATATTTTCAATTTTTTTTTAAAGCAGATTTAGCGTTACGGAATGAGTGAGTCAGTTCACCGACAAAACGGCCACGGACAAAAACATCCCAGACAAATAAGCTCTGACATAACGGCCCCGTTAAAACGGTAAAAAATATATATTTAAAATATTTATTAAAAAAACACAAAAAAACACGCTTTTGCGCTTAAAAGAAGAAAATAAAAATTTTCTATGATTTCAGGTGAAATCCGTGAACCTATCCACTGCACTTAAGAGCGTGGGGTGCTCATCAGACTTAGCGCACAAAAAACAATAATAATGAATTCACAAGAAAGAATTTAAAAGCCTTTACTCGATATGGTACCAAGCCACGGCTGTTTGTTGAGAAGAAATGATATGATAACATCACAAGAAATAATTTTACAATTTTACCACTTTTTTTAAGGGTGAAAAGGCTTTTAAAAAAATTAATAATTAAATTTCTTGTTAAAAATGTAAACAATTTGTCTAGGGTCGTTTTTACCGGGACCGTTATGTCGGGGTCTTTTTGTCCAGGGCCGTTTTGACGGGTCACGGGAAATTGATTACTGAGCTCCACTTGCAAATTCAATTGATTATCAGATCACACTTTTCACGTTTAGATCTAATATCAGTTCCACTAGTCAGTTATAATTATAAAAATAAAGGTAAAAAAATGATTTTTAAAAACCACGTTTTTACAAGCGGACTAAAAAGAAGAAAATAATTTAAAACTTGTAAGTTCAAGTACTTTCATTTAATATGACTAAAAACGTGGGACGGGCGCTTATGAGGTTTAACATATGCAGCTCACTCATACTCTCACTTATAGATCTCTCTTTTGCCTTCTAAATTAGAAATCTTTAATTTTTATACCAAACACCCGCCCCACGTTTTTAGTCATATTAAATTAAAGTACTTGAACTTACAAGTTTTAAATTATTTTCTTCTTTTTAGTCCGCTTGTAAAAACGTGGTTTTTAGAAATCATTTTTTTTAACCTTTATTTATTTTATTCTTTTTAGTCCACTAATAAAACTTGGTTTTTAACAATATTTTTTTACCTCTATTTATTATACCAAACACCTCACAAGCGCCCGCCCAACGTTTTAAAAACATTGTGATGTGGTCACGGGGGGAACTCACGGATGTCAACAAAAGCCGACGGTACAGATGCTTATATATCGACTATAGATAAACTAAAAAGTTCAATAATTTAATAACGGTACATTCGATCGATCTGAAATTTTAATACAATACATTGTCATCCAAGATCTATCTGTGGTAAAATTTTCAGATCTCTAGGACCATCAGAAGTGGTTCAATTTTACGTTGGCAGATTTGAAAAAATCTTGGACAAACCAACAAACAATGCCACACCAACGAAAGCGAGTTAATAAAAACGTGGTAAAAAAAACGTGGTAAAAAACGTGGTAAAAAGGGTTTGCTTTCGTTATCTCGCTTTCTCCGTGATCAGTTCCCTTCATGTTTAAACCTTGGTATATGGTATAGTATTATACATATAATGCCAATGCCAATGCTGTGGGAAATTGTGGATGAACAGCCGAAGAGAGGTCTTCCATTTCTTGCAACCACTACCATACGGCCTAGTTTCTTTGTCCTGTGTCCAGCTGCTGTCCGAAGTCCGAATATTAATCTGCCTCGTCGTACGCGCTATAAAATAAAATGAAGGGGAAAAAATCACAGCCGCCTGGCCCTCCCACCAATCCCCTTCTCTCCGCCAGGAATTCCACAAATCACAAAGTCTGACTTCGAAATGACCTCACGTGGACAGGGTCCGAAATCTCATCCATGTCACGTGTTCATTTACAGGACTGGTGATCGACGGTGTTTTTTTGTTGAGTACCACTGCCAGCACAGATTTTTCAAGAATGTTCTTTGTTATTGAATTTATTTTTAAAAAATCATATTGACCATATTAGTAACCGTTTGTGGATTTTATTTTTCAAGTGGATACTTTTTAAAGTTTGCTTTAAAAAGTTGTGATATATTATATTTATATTAATATGTGTGTGCGTTTAGTTAAGCTAACTCTTTTTTACTTTTTTTTTGTTACAAAAAAATAATATTAATATTAATAATAATAATAAATCTGCTTTTATTATTAATATTATTGTCTGCGTCGTGTGACAGTAACGTTTTCGATTATTTTAAATTTTTATTTCATCAAACACTTTATATTTTAAGTGAATTTGGACATCTTGATTTTGGAAAGTTTTATTTTACGAAGGATGCGTTAAAGCGATGAATGCAAAAAAAAATATGAATAATAATATATGACATTCACGACGTTTCCCAGCTCCAGGCATATCACCCAGTTCATAGGCACTGCAACATGACCATGACCTGTATTTGATCTCCCCTCGCACAAATGCTCTCAAGAGGTCAAAGGTAATGTTGTTATTTTGTTCATCTTCACGACTCTCACTCTCGTTGGTCACTGAGCTGAGCGAACAGAAACAATTACTAGGAATAGGTACGCTACACTTTACACCCTGCAAAAACTTATGGTTATGTCGTAAGCGTTTATAATTTGTTTAAACTAATCCAAATCTATGACTTTGATAATCTATGTAGTCTATGTTGATGTTGAATATGAATCAATAAGTAATAAGTATAAGTGAATAAGTTTGAATAAGCCTCCATTTAAATTTAATTAGGCCCACAATAAACTTATAAAGTCATTAAAGTATAAAGGTCACGAAGTTTAAATTTAAATTATCAAACTCAATGTGTAATATACAATTACAATTCTGTAGCCGATAGTCGATAGCCTACTACTATTGTTTACTTACTACATTAATAACTTAATAACATTATTTATTAACTTTAACTGTGCCTTTTGCCAATAACAATATTTATTTATTTATTGTATAATTATAATGAATTTCCTTGTTCAAAAAATTAAAAATGAATGTTCACTCTCTCATACAAAAAAATTACTAATTTTTTATTAGTAGCCTAATAGTATAGTAATATTATATTTGTCATATTTTGATTATTTATTTATTATTATTTTATTTTCTGTTTATAAACAGAACGAAAATAGTTTTTTTCTTTCAATGTAATATTGCCTTTAACATTTGTAATATTATTATTCATTATGCCTCGATTTTGACTGTTATATGTCTATTGCAACATTGGGCCAATGTTGGCCAAACTGCCGCTCGCGAGCCGCATGCGGCTCTTCTGTGTTCACATTGGGGCTTGTGAACATTTTATGAAATTATAACTTTTTGCTTCAAATATGTGATATAAAGTATAGAAAGTTTTTTTCTTTAATATTGAATGATATAAAGGGTCAGGGTTGAAAATAATTTTGGCCTTGATGTAAATTTAGAAAAAGCAAGTACTTTGCTGAGTTAAAATCTGGAATGGGTCAGCAAGCAGACATTACTTTCTGAAGTCAGTGAAAAATATGTCACTTCAACTAAAATAAAGTTATACCATTGCTTGAAATGTTGTTGGTACAGAACGACGAAAGGACTTTGTTCCGATAGAACTTCTCACCACAATTACAAGCTACAACAAGATTTAAAGAAACTTGCTAGTTCAATTGTTCTCAGAAGAATCAGAACAATTAGTCTTCACCGAATCAAGATCCTCTCTGGAATCTTTGGTTTGGGGCTCACTGGAGACGAAAACTGTCAATGCTGTACTGGAGATCGTGGACAACATTAGATCTCTCGGGGGCATGGTCGTCCTACAGTACATAACAGGGCACGCAAAAGTACCACAGCAGGAAAGGGCAAACCTGCTGGCGCAACAGGGTGCTGCCCAGCCCCAAATCGATCGCCCAATGACTCAGTTGGGAGTCAAACTGTGGCTAAAAGCCTGCTTTATGGAAAGGTGGCTTGCGGCCTGGGAAAATGGTAACACGGCAAGGGTGCTTTACAACGAAATGCAGCGACTGCGCAAGCGAGATCCCTGGTGGGAGCTGCCTCGTAGCTGCCAGTCCCTCATTACGCAAATGTGGACTGGACATTGTCCAACAAACAGCTACCTGCACAGGCTAGACAAAAACAGGGAACCCGGCTGCCGTTTATGTGGTATTGCAGAGGAGACAGTGGCACATCTGCTGACCGAATGCTCTGTGGCGATTGGGAACACGGACGGATCAGACAGCCCACACACTGTGGAGGAATATCTCCATGGCGATGCCCTTATGTTGAGGCTCGCCGTTGGTATTGTAGGCCGGGCTATTAGAGTCTAAGTGATTCAGCCCTCCGATGAGAATGTTACATATTTATTGATGACTTTAATTAAGAGTCTATGATTATACTCTATGTGCAGTCCATTTATAAATAAATGTTAATTATTCACTGTTACGCATATTATTCTTCAACATTAAATTCAAATGAATTTTTAAAACTTTTGAAATAAATCACAAAAGGAAATTTTCATTGCGAGTGGGGTCGTAAGCCACAGTGCTTCAATGCGGCTCTCAACGATTTTATATATTTTTGAAATGGCTCTCAGTTACTTCAGGTCTGGCCACCCCTGGTCTATGGTATTAATTTAATAATTTTTCTTTAAACTTGAACCCATTTCAAACAGTGCATTATTACTCTCTGGTGTTATTGCTGCGGTCAGTGTAATCACAATTTACATCATCCCATCACCAATTGATCCAGTTCCCATCTTGTAAGTAATGCAATAATTCAGTTAGTTTCAATTTTACTTGATCCTTTCAGTCAAATTATCTTTTCCAAATGATAAACCTCTAGTTATGATAAAATATGTAGATTTTCTTACTATACTATATAAACCCATTTTCTATATTATTATAAAAGAAGCACTAAAATTTAAAACCCACCACAAATTAATTTGTATACTGTATATGTTAAGATGTATATGTAATATGTAAATATATTTTAAAAATCCGAAAGCTTAAATTCATTCATGATAAAAAGAGACATTTTATTTCCATAACACAATTTGTGGTATCATTATTGAGTTCAAAACATTTATTTGCCTGGATGTTACTAACATTGTTAGTACATGTAATGGTGAGTAGACAAGAATTTAAATAACAATTTGACTATTTGTCTAGTATTTCTATCTATGTTTTATTGTTTGTTTTTTACACAACATTATCTTATCTAGCTTGAGTGACCAACTACCTGTGCTTGACGGACCCTTGCAAATAAACTCTCGGCTACAGAAAGTAACAAAGCTATTTGGTGGTCAATTATTGGGTCCTGAATCTTTTGCAGCAGGACCTGATGGTATGTCTACATTTGTGCTTTTTGAAATGCACATCTTTCTTAGATGGGACCCCACTTTTGACAAATTTATTCAGTAGTGGTGTGAGCCATGTTATAGAACATTTTTAAGTACACATAAATAATAAACTATTCTCTATGTAAATAAAGCACTACTTCTTTAGGTCATGATTTTGAAACCAAGAGTCATGGGTCATAAGAAAATATTTCTGGGGCTCTATATTATTGATCAATCAAATAGCATTAAATCATGCACCCTGTTACAAGTCTTCTCCTAGCATATAAATACTTTTGTGGTTTAATAACTCAATAAAAGACTTGCCTTAATTTTTCTCTTGAATTTTTTTGTTGGTTGTGTGGATTGCTAAAAAACGCCTTTTGAATATTTGATTGTATAGATCAATTTAAAAAAGTACTGTAGTTTATGAACTATAAGACACACTTTTTACTTCTTACAAATTGCCTTCAAAATTCAGCTGAGTCTTATACTTGGAATTACATTATTATGTTAAAATTAAAATGCTGTTTTAAAAAGTGCTTAAAAATTAATGTGCATAGTCCATACAATATGGTATGTATGAAGCAATTTTAAATAATATTAATGATTTTTACAATGTTTATTGAAGGATCCATATACACAGGAACAGGAGATGGTAGGATTTGGCGATTCAAGGATGGTCACCTGACAATGGTTACTAGAACTGGTATTGACCATCCAGATTGTGGTAGGTCCCATCAAATATTTATGCTATAAATTGGAGGTAGCCATCAGGAGGACAAACATAAGGTTCTGCTTAAAAGTGAAATATTTGAATTAAACTAATTTTAAAAGATTTTGATAAAGATGTTGTTATGCTTTTTTAACAAGGCTTTAAGATCTAAATGAAATGGAATAAATAGTCATTATGGCTGAAAATTGCTAAACATTTAGCAAGTTTTATTTGTTTTTTAAAAAAAACTTTTGATTTGTAGTTATTAACACACCAAGTCGAGTTACCGAATATTAGGTAATTAATTTAATTACTATATAACGAGTTACCTAATTCTAGGTTTTTGGGAAATCACTTGAAGAAGCACTAAAAATAGCAGCCTATTGTCGTTAAATTTCGCATTTGTTGCATGATTAGTGTTAATAAATGGTTTCTTCTTTGAATAAAGCAGTTAGTTAGTGATTACGTTGATTTCGTTGAAAATAACAATAAAAAGATCGGCGAATGAACTTAGCACTTCCACAGGAAAAAGATGAAGGCCTACACATTTTACACTGCAGCAGGTAATGGAAGCTTTAGACGATTCAGAAGGCGATGAAGCAGTTTTGCTTCATCAATATGATTAGTCTAGTTCTATTGACGTTGACATGGATCGTGATCTTGATAGTGATAGGTCAAGTGATGATGATGACGATAGATCCAGAGCTAGACCAACTGTTATGGAAAGGGGGCGTGTCCATCAAACAGATTTTCGTGGTGACAATTTTCCAGATGATGGCTGGACTGCAACCTTTGCGGCTCCAACAATAGATTTGAACGCAATACTGGCGTTAGATGGAAGCATTGTTCAACTAAATAAACAAATATTATCTTCTTAAAAAAATAATTTAAAAAAAAATAAAAAAAAATAAACAAAATTTGCTGCGCGGTAACTCTAAACTGCTGCGTGGTGTTGGTCAAACGCCTGCGCGGCTAAGCAGCTTAAAGGGCACATTGGTGCAAATTTGTACAGCATCCATTTTTTTAAATAATTATTTTAGTAAATTTGATGTGCGGTAACTATAAACTGCTGCGCGGCGTTAGATATATTCGTTGCCGCGCAGCCGCTCAGCTAAATTGAACATTGGATGGAAGCTAGACCTCTTTCCTGCTATATCTAAAAGTTTGAGCTCATTCTGACCACTGGTTTGCATGATACTAGCAATTTCCTAACCCATGTACATTTTCTTTATTTTTGCTGGGGAGGCCAGGTATAGGGGCAAATTAGCTTGGGGAGCTCGGAGTTGGTAGGGTTAAGGTAAAATAAAAAATTGATGAAATGTTACAAAATTTTGTTAGCAACTGCATTAGAAGATAATTAATAACTAGCTGAATATTTTTAAACCTTGAGGATTCGATACCCCACTGAGCAATATTAGTCATTTATGTTTAGATGGTAGTTTGAATATTCCATGATGAGTTGTCTAAAGCAAATAATTCTACATAGCTAGATGAACATCACCAGTGAACCTCTATTTTGACTGCCTGTATTTAGTACAAGAAATCTTTTTTTTTAATAAGCAACAAATACTGCATATTACGTTGGTCATCGCTTGATCCAAATACATCCTAAAACTCTAAATAAAACAGATTAATTTTTTATCCATTTAAAACAAAAGCAGTGTTCAAATTTTAGTCCCAATCTCCATGTTTATCTTATATATTACAATTGCTCCTTCTATACAGAAGTGTTTATGGCTTAATGAACTGGTTGCCTGTTAAAAAAACTTGTGGGCCTCTGGTCAAAGCTATTTTAAAAAAACAATTGGAATTTTAGGGTAAAGCCCACAAAAGCAGCCTAGTTAGGCTTATGTAAGGTATGCTATTCTTTTGTCTCCTTTAAGTATGTTCTCACATATTACAGGTAAATTTCACATGGAACCAGCCTGTGGACGTCCTAAAGGAATGAAGATGAACAAAGAAGGATATCTGATAGTGGCAGATTCTTACAAAGGCATCCTTGAAGTCAATGTTGAAAATGGACACATCAGAGTATTATTAGAAAGTAGGATTTAAAGACATAATGAAGTGTAATAAATAATTTTATTAACTGCTTTGTATAGGTAATTTGCTGAGAACTCTTTTTTCTTATGGTTGACATTTATTTACGACAGGTTTGGCAAAATGTAGTTTTAAAAATTCTACAATATTTATGAACTATTTTCCCCCCACATCCCCTGGCACATAAATTAATTTATGTATTGTAGTTCTATACAGGAAAACAAAAATGCATATCTATTCTAGCAGGAGACATAGTTTTAGTTAAGCAAAAACCCAATAAAGCAGAAATGTCTAAATCTAATAAATCAGAATAGGAAATAGAAGTGTTTATCTAATTTTTCTTTGAATTTCAAAACATTTTAAAAAACAATTTCATCGTGTGATTTGCTACTACATTGTATTAAGAAAGTTTTGGAAAAAAAAAGTATTTTAAAAAAGCAATTAAAAAGTCAATGGGTCATCTTTCCATATAACCTCTTTTCCTCACAATTAGTCGTAGACCTTGTGCCATCTGGACAATTAATTAATTGTGCTACCTAGAGTTGTGATGATTAGCAGTAGGGGGTAAAAGAAACAAAGTCTTTGGACAGTGGTACAGAAATGTTAAATATTGAATTTTTTGTTTTGAATGTTTTTATTTGATTTAATGGAATAAATAAAATGTAAGAAATGTTACTCAATTTTCTAGACTTTAATGGCTCAAGGTTTGTGTTTCTCAATGGCCTTGACATTGGGTCAGATGGCACCATTTACTTCTCTGACTCAAGTACAAAGTGGGAGAGGCGCAATTACCGTTATGAGGTAAGTATGAAACTTAAACCATTGTAATGATTAATTGTAAATTTAAATAAAAATAACTTAAACAAAGGACATAAAGTGGTGGCTACATTTTATAACATATTATTTATAATTAATATAAATATTTATGAACATTTTAATTGGTGGTCATAATAAATTCTATTATTTAAAAAAAACAACCTAAGTCAGTTCCCTGGTAATTAAATTGGATACTAGAGTGTCAACCAAAGATTGATGTAACAGAAGGGATCTAAAAAGGGAAAGATTTATCGAACTATTTAGAATATTTAAGTTATTAATATGCCAAATATTGGCATCTTAATAATTTATAATTGATACGTCATCTAAGAATAATGTTCTATACATAAGTGTAAAGTTTACTAAATAAATTGTGTGCAATTTAAGATGATTTGAGATGTCAAGATCTACTACTACAGTCGAACCCACTTATCTCGAGCTCGGTTAGCTCAACCACCCCACTAACTCAACGTTTTTTATTGGAACCGCCAAATTCTCTCTTTGTCTTAGAATTTTTTCATTGGCTAATTCTATTTTTCTAAGTCGCCGAAACCTACTACCTCAAGCACAAAAGAGGGCCAAATTTGCAACTTAACGTTGGTTTACCTCGATCCTCGTTGGTTGGCCTAGCAATGCACTCTGCATTTTTAGTTCAAAACAGTGTTGACATCTCGCTTTCTTCGAGACTTCCGGCTATTGTGTGATTCTACGAGATTTCAATAAAAATTACCGGATGTTTTGCGTGTGTGAATTATTAGTTCGACGTGTATCCATGGAGTATGTATTCACCCGAGGTACTGGACAATCGCGTTAGAGGTCGTTAATTGTCGTTATTTCGCAGTGCATGTTATATTATTATTAAACTTAATTCATTTTCTGATGTATTAATCATTTTATTTTTTAAGATAAACGAATATCTTTAGAAATTAAAATAAAGGTTTGTATCGAGAATCGACGGTGGTTTTTATTTAATCAAGTAAAAAAATTATTATTCTTTTAAAAGTTTGTTGTTGCTTTGTTACCAGTAAGATACGTGACTGTGACTAACAAGCACGTGACGATGAAATCAAATCATTTCTGATAAGGAATGATTTTTAAAAAAATTCGCTTAGACTTAGGTAGTTGCCGGCCGAGGTCTAACACACAGCCCACAGCGTGCTGTGATCAACGGTCAAGGCCACAATAGTTTTATTTATATTACAAGTTTGATTGACTGAGGAAATTCGAGAGCGTTCTGATAGTAACAGATATCCTGCACGTCAAAAGCATTAAACTTAAAATTACCATATTGATTTGTTTATTTGTATTTTAAATTCGCTGATACGACGGCAAACGCAAGCGGCTGTGACATGCCACACGCAGCATGTGACGAGGCGAGGCGAAAAATTGGACCTTTTAACGCATGCGCAGACAATTATAATCTGGTAACTTTTTTTTTATTAAATGGAATCGAAACATACCACAGAGACGTAATCAAAGTCCTTTACTCCGGCATAAATATATATATAAAAATAATAAAATGTATATATAAAACTCCCAATTAGTGTCATAACTTTTCCCGACTTTCAAGACCGAGAATTTTTTTTAAAGAATTCCCGACTTTTTCCTGAGTGGGAACCATGGTTATATTTAAATTTTAAACGGCCCTTAAAAACGAACGGTCATTACAACTTTAGGAAAGAGTGAAGAAATATTAGGGTTTCGATACGATTCCGATTAATGGCCCCATCACTAATAAACGCTAACTAATTAATCACTTACATAAAGAAATTTCAAGCACATGTTAATATTTTGCCGCCATATTGGTTTTCGTTTTAACTCGATCATCGGTTATGTCGACGCCATTTTTCATACCCAAACGCCGTCGACTTAACCGGTTTCGACTGTATTTCATTAATATATTTTTTTTTCATGAAAATTGCAGGTTATTGAGACCAATAAACTTGGTCGTGTTTTTGCCTTGAACCCCCTTACCTTGGAGTCAGTACTCTTGAAAGATGGCCTTTACCTTGCTAATGGCTTGTGCCTCGGACAAGATGACAGTTTTTTGCTAGTTGCTGAGATGAGCATATCAAGGATATCAAAGTAATCATCTATAAATATAATTAACCAGAACAAGGTCACAAATGAGTAGTGTGCAAATAAGCATGACAAATGACCCTCGCTGGGGTCGACCAATCAAGTGAAGTGGGTTCAAATGTGGGGGTGGGCATGTCTCGAGACCAACAATGCTTCTTGCGTTGATTTGCATTGTTCCTTCACAGATTAACAATGTGGTTCGTAGTGTAGTGGTTATCACGTAGTCCTTACACGCTGAAGGTACTTGGTTCAAGCCTCAACGGAAACATTATTTTTTGCTTTGCCCCTACTTTTTGGCAACAAATTGCTATGTATTTCAATTTCTGTTACCCTTCACCCCTCTGCCTAAATTAACTATTTACATTCATAATCCTTTTGCTGTACTCTTAGATTCAACATTTCAGTAAAAAAATTTAAAACATTAATATTAAAAAAAAAGTTTTTGCACATCATTTGATACTAGTCATATAAAAGGTTTTTTGCAAACAGGTTGTTTTGTGTTTTCCGTTTTTTAAGAATTTGAATTTCCCCTCTCTTGTTTACATATTTACATCAATAGACTTATGGGTATTTTCACAGGCTCACTTCATTCGTAAACACTTGAACCAATACATTAAGAATTAGAATTTTAAACCATTTGATATACATTAAAAAAAAAGAATCTAATTAGTTTGTCCAAAAGTTACAGGCAAAGATATCATGAAGAAAACAAATGCTTATTGTGATCATTATAGTAGAATTAATAAAATTAACTTTAATATGATTTCAGAATCCATTTGAAGGGACCAAAGGCAGGGCAAATGGAAGTATTAATTGATAATCTTCCTGGTTACCCAGACAACATTAAAGAAAATGACAGGGGGAACTACTATGTTGGTATGGGATCAGTCCGCTTTCAAGGGTCAAGTCCCATTGGTTCTTTTTTAGACATTGTCTCACAATATCCTTCAATCAAACGGATTTTTACCAAGGTTGTATTTTGAACAAAAATTTGTGTTTTAATTTTTCTTGTTTATTTTTATTAGTTGTGTACCGATATGTTAAACTTTTTATTTGTACCTACAGTGGTTCTATTGGGTTTCAGGAAATTATTTTCTTAGTGTTTAAGTATTTTTTATTTCATGTAAAGGAATTTCTTTGTACTGAAGCATTAAAACATATTGGGCAGGAGATCAAGCTCATTGATATTATTTTAGATTTGGGGTAAATAACACATTTAAAATATATTCTCTACTATTAATTACAATTGTATTTGTATTAAGTATTTTGTTGTTTAATATATTGTTAACAAATTTCTATGATGCAAAGCTCACTTTGGAGTCATCATTCTTATATAGGTAATGTGCAGATGTAATTCAAAGCTGACAGCATTAGTTTATTTACAAATACTTTTAGGTAATAGAATAAATCTGACATTGCTGCAAAGAAATACAACTCTCCAGGGATTGAAAAAAAGCTAAATAATTATTAACATAAAATTTAAAGAAATAAAATTTTAGGTAAAGTTATTGTTGCAAGATGCTTTAAAGTCAAGGAAAGAATATAAGAAAAAACAGCATTTTGCCTTTTTTTAAACACTGTATGTAGTTTTGAATAAATATATTTTTGAATTTTTGTGTTTAAAAGTTTATCTCTTTTAACAGCTGGTACCATCCCCCTTTTTCGATGTTTTCTTACCAAGACATGGTCTGCTGTTGGAGATCAATTCTGGTGGAGAGATTGTGACATCACACCATGACCCTGGGGCAAAGGTCATTGCTGGTATTAGTGAAGCATACCAGCATGGAGACAGCATTTACATTGGAAATTTTAAACAAGACTTTATCGGCCACATTGAAAAATCTGAAATTTATGTATAGCAGTAAAGTTGTATCTTATTTATCAAATTTCCTTTCAAATTTTGTCATCTCATATTCAAATCAATTTTATTATTGAATGAATGGTATAAGATTCAATAATTAACTTCACCAATATGAAATCTGGTTTATTATAAATAGTCTTTGTATTTGTTTTGATGTAAGATCTGTTTATTACAAATTCATGAAAGTTATATGACACAAATTGAGACATGTTTAATCTTCTTCATTTTAAATTATGTTATCTAAGACATTTAGCTCAGTTGAATTTAATCATACAATTGTATACATGTTTCTAATCTTAAAATTTTATTTAAGATATACCGAAAGTCGTGAAAAGGAAATAACATTGGAAAAAGTGATTTGTAACTATTCCATGAATAAAATTTTATTTGGAGCTAACAATGAATATGATACGGCTTATCAAGTGAATTTAGAGAATTTAAATAACAAAATAAATTTAATAAGCGAAAGACTTTAAAAATAAAATACTAATTTTACAAAATCTTGATTAGGAACTTGTGTAATTATTTTCAACAAATAACTTGAGCAAATAAATTCTGTTTTTGTAAAAAAAAACAGATTATTTTTTATTATGTTTCAATAAATGTAAGAACATATTTAAAATGAGAAGTTTTTTTGTTGTCGAATCTCAGTTTTTTCAAACTAGCTGAACTTTTTTTTTGTTAAAGGGTTGTTCACCCATATATTGCATTTAATGGATCTGTTTAAAAAAAAATTAAAACCAACAGCACTTTGCTAATTTGATTAATATACAACTCTTTTCAGTTTCTCAATAAAATATATGAATTTCCCGTAAGACGTCTGTGTCCAGTTTGGAAGCTAATGCTAATTTCATCATCACATTACTCATTAGTTATTCCTAAAACTAAGCAAAGTGTTATTTCAATACACATTTAAAAACAATGCCCATCAAATAACTGACAAACAATTATTGACCATACATTGTATTATACATTTGATGAAATAGGTATTTAAAATGTCTATCACATTGTTTTATTAACAAAAGCTCAATTTTTTATACGTTGGTTAAAATTTTGCTTTGGTTATTACCACTTGTTCAAATGCATATTTTATATTCCATAGATTTCTGGTGAGAAAGCAATATTAAGTTCTTTGTTTAGTTACTGATGAGGCCATTAAGTTCTTTGTTTAGTTACTGATAAGGCCATTAAGTTCTTTGTTTAGTTACTGATGAGGCCATTAAGTTCTTTGTTTAGTTACTGATAAGGCCATTAATTTCATTGTTTAGTTACTGATGAGGTCATTAAGTTCATTGTTTAGTTACTGATAAGGCCATTAAGTTCATTGTTTAGTTACTGATAAGGCCATTAAGTTTATTGTTTAGTTACTGATGAGGCCATTAAGTTCATTGTTTAGTTACTGATAAGGCCATCAAGTTCATTGTTTAGTTACTGATAAGGCCATTAAGTTCATTGTTTAGTTACTGATGAGGTCATTATTCTGTTGACCTTAAATGTGAAAAATGACAAGAATTTTCAAAGGAAAACATTTCTTTTCCTTTAATGTAATATTTTGACAAACTATGAGGCTTTTGAAGTGTAATAATTGAACATATTTAAAATGAATCTTTTCTTTTTAACATGTTAAGCTTTTCTATATTCAACTTGAAGACCATTTAAACTATAAGAAAATAATTAATAAAGGGAATAATTTTATTCAGAGTTTTATTGAGAAATATTAAAAAAATTACAGCTTAACCATTAAAACTAAATGTCCCTTTGTATAGAATGATTTTTAATGCTCCTAATTGGCAGATTCTTTATGCCTGCATACTAAAACTGGACAGTTTGAATGATGAAGGATGTAATCTGACACAGAACCTATCAAGGTTCTCCTCACTGTCCCTAAACCACGTGATCCAGTGACTATGCAATGAACTTTGTTTTCCATAGCAGCATGTACTATTGCTGCTCCAGGCTCACCAAAGAGCCGGAGAAGTTTTCCTTTGACCTGGTGAAAAAAAAACAATTCTGCTCACTTGTCATTAAATCATTAATGTTAACTAAAAATTAAAAAATAACCCCTCTGTAGTTTGCCTAAAGTCTAAAGTGTATCCACTTAAGTCTATTAACCATAAGTACAGCAAAAAAGTGACACAGATATAAACAAAGATGCCCCCCTCCCCCCCCCCGAAAACATACTCCAGACTGAGTTAATTTCCCTTTGATTTGTGCCACAATTTTGTTGACTTCCTCCTCTTCTTGTTGCATCATTCGTGACATGACAGAGGCGTCCGATGCCATCATAGCTGAAAGATAAGGAAATCAAGCACCCACAGTTCGGAAAGTGTTTTAAAAAGGCATGGGCATTAACAAAAACATTTGACATGTAATTATTTACTTAAATTTAAATAAAAATCATATTAAAATTAATAAACTGAGTTTCTGAAAAAGCATTATGTATTTGACAAGTGAGTTCTTTTAATGTATTAAATATTTGACGATGATGGTGCCTTTTGTAGATGACTAAATATTTCCAATAAAACCTTATTAAGCCAAATAAAATACCCATTTAAGCTTTTAAAAATCATAATCGAAAATTGTATAATAGCATAGACAAGGATGTTTAAATCTCGTAAAGATTTCGTAAGACCCTGTATTCAGGGCCGTCTTAACGCATAGGCCCGTTGGCCATTTGCCCGGGGGCCCACGAGCATAGGGGCCCCATGGGAATATGTTTATATTTATTATGTTTATTTATTTTTTAATTCTTGCGGGGGAGAGGCCCAACACTATTTCTTTGCCTGGGGGCCCAAAATGGTGTAAAGACGGCTCTGCCTGTATTCGGTAAGACCATGTATTTGGTAAGAACCTGTATTTGGTAAGACCATGTATTCGGTAAGACCATGTATTCGGTAAGACCCTGTATTTGGTAAGACCATGTATTCGGTAAGACCATGTATTTGGTAAGACCCTGTATTTAGTAAGACCATGTATTTGGTAAGACCCTGTATTCGGTAAGACCATGTATTTGTAGAATGTTCTCTGCTCTAAGCAAGAGGTGACTATACTATCACAGTTATACTATCACAGTTCCGTGTAAATTTGACGAACATCGATGTACCAGTGAGTTAATCAGACTAAAGAACTGCAATAACAGAACACATTGAAAACAAAGAGAACACTACAGAAATGGCAAATGTATCACCCTGCAACTGATTGCCTGCACTCTCAATAAATACTCGTAATTGTGTACATCGAAGGGGCACAATGCTCGAGTGGCATGCGCGCTCGTCTAGTTTACCGTTGGTCACTGGTTCGAATCTTCGTTAAGACATGGATTTGTTCCCAGCTCCGAATGGGTATCTAATACTAGTAAGGGAAACATAGGCGGCTGGGAACTGCGTGGAACCCCTCATAGATGTGGCCAGTGAACGCTGCGTCACTTGCCACAAACCGGTATGGTCTGTGGACGCAATAATCTTCTGTATAGGAGGAGTTTCTGTATAGACAAGACTATAACAAGATGGAAGGTTCCTATATATTTCCATTTGATAATAGCCGTTTGACGTCATCTAAAGAATGTATGTATAGCAATAACTTTTCTTTATAAGACCACAAGACACCAAATGATTTAGTATACAATTGAAGTTTTAATAGTTGAGAATATTTTTTAAGGATAGAAAATTAAAGCAGATCTATTTTAAAAATGTATGTTTAAATACAACAATGGGCTTCCTTAAAGAAAACTAAAACTAGTGGCTGAAGCTTATTACTTGTCACACCAAGTACAAATAAAAAAGAACGCGTTACATATCTGACACATTTAAAATTAAGTTACTTTGACTCACACATATGACAAACTTACGTACATGGCATCAGGCTCTGTACATGGGAAAATGTCTTTCCGTGATGTGTACTGCTATGCGCCACTATAACTTCGGTATCTGGCGTATGCATTTGAGTCATGTACCCTGCGGAGTAAAAAAAATACTTTAGAATACTTTGCAATATCTACGTTTTACCATTAACGAAAACGTCCGCAAAGTACGTCACGCTATTTTTGACCATTTTTAACCCCATCCTCCCCCTGTCACAAACTGTCACAAATCTTGGACCCCCCACCCCCCTAAAATACGTCACACTTTAGAACAACAATTTCTTTTTTAATAACAAAATAATTAAAATTTAATATAAAACACCGCGACGTCACACATGGCCGGACCCCCCTCCCCCTGTCACAAACTGTCACACTTTCTTACACCCCCTCGGAGCGTGACGTACTTAATGGACGGCCCCATATGAAATAACCAAAGATCAATTTATGAGATTCACAAATGAGATGCATCAGTCCAATTAAACAAAATCAGTGTAATTGTTTGACTTAACACAGTTGTCATCTTTATCAACTAAAATCCAATTTGATTTCAAATGGCAAAAAAAAATTATAAAAAAAAACAATAAAATTATTAAAATAAAAAAAAATTAAAGTGTGTTCTAAAGACTTGAGAGTAATGTGAATCCACATTCTTGAAATTCTGGCTACGTAAATTTTAATTTTTAAAGAAAGTTAAAGTTTGAAACGCAATTAGTTTGTTTCGAACTTTTTGTTTGCTTATTTTTGCTCGTCTGCCGTAAAACACAACTTCTTAATCTTAATTAAATGTTGATCATTGCCATAAAATTTGATTCAGGGAATGTTTAATAAATTTTCTTCTTTAAACTGTGCTAGAGACAATGAATAAACGTCTAGCACCTCACGAAGTATTGAAAAAGCCCTGAAAACGGATGCGAGAAGATATTTCAATGGTGAAAGGCAGTACACACTGGAGAAACTTAAAGACAGCAAAAGAGAGAAGATGGATAGATATACAGAGAGAGAGAGAGAGAGTGTGAGAGAGAGAGAGAGAGAGAGAGAGAGAGAGAGAGAGAATGGCACAGAGAAAGACACTGAAAAGCTTAGTATAAAAATGGGGAGGGGTTTCAAAGGAAGAGACAAAGAGAGAGACAGAGATAAAGAGAGTTACATTGATAAAAAGTGAGATAGATATAAAGAGGGTAATGCACGAGGCACACTGGATTTAAGTTTTTCTTGACCACGCCTACATTAAGCCCTTGACTTTTATTTAGGTTTCTTTTTTACTGTTAAAAAATCTTGCATCATGGAATCAAAAGGGTTAAAAAAAAACTACTTCTAAACCTTTTTTCGTTAGCAATCTTATGTTTCGTGAATATTTAAAATACTTATGCACGTTTAATTTGAAATCTTGAAATACATATTTAGTACGAGGGCTGTCTTATCTATTATATGTATTGTGTCTAGAGAATTCGAAATTTTCTGGGAACTACGATTGTTTCTAGTGGCCTACGAAAACCAGGAAATAGTATTTAAATGGAGGGATTCACTTGAAAAACAGAGCAGAAGTCGAAGGTACACATTTAAATTTAAAAAAAAAGTTTTTAGATATGATCTTATAAGATGATAACATGATCTGTGTTCAATACTGTTAACTCTACTCAGATACGATCTTATAAGATGATAACATGATCTGTGTTCAATACTGTTAACTCTACTCAGATATGATCTCATAAGATGATAACATGATCTGTGTTCAATACTGTTAACTCTACTCAGATATGATCTTATAAGATGATAACATGATCTGTGTTCAATACTGTTAACTCTACTCAGATATGATCTCATAAGATGATAACATGATCTGTTTTCAATACTGTTAACTCTACTTTTCGTTGCATGAGCCATGAGCCAATTCACAACTGACGCGCTCAGATGTCATTTTCCCACATCAAATTCCATACAAAGGAATGTTGTGCCAGGTAGGATGGTCGTGTTTGTCCCATCATTGACAGAAAATAAGTTTTAATCAGTTTGTGTTTGAAAAACGAATGTTCACCTTAAGATATTATACCGAAAATTGGAAGGTAGATTTGGAAAGAAATATATACATTTGGAACACTTTTCACAAACCTATTATCTCATTTTGCTCGAATCTAGTTTTATTTCCACAAAAAATTAACGAAATTATTTTTCCAGTACATACATCTTCCAGCTCTGATGGACACCAATCAGTACCTTTGTATTACAATCTGTTTCATCGATTGACTGAGATCTGTCCTGAATAAAATTAAACTCCTGATCCTTATTAACCAATAAATTCATCACATATTATGACGACATAAAATTTCATTCCTTGTCCACAATTTCCAAATTTGAATGTTTTCTTTTAGAGCATACTCAAATTTAGCTAAAAGGCCACTGCAATTATTTAAATGAATGTCATTATGAAGTGCTATCAAACTCCAGAAAGAAATCTGATTACGGCAACTATCTTATCCTTTTTGCTTATTTTTTTTCTACAGTTTCCCTTCAATTCCAGTTGCCTTTCCAAAATATTTGACGGAGCAAAAATGTAATATATAGATTAAGTTTAATTAATTCGCCGCAAAAAATAAATAAGATAAATAATTTTGTATCACATCTACTGAAATGATAGTTTTTTTTAGCAAGAGGAAACACTGGACAATTAATTTAAAATATTTATTTTTTTAAATGACCTATGAATAGGAAAATAATTGGACAGTTGAATGCATTTAATTACATTTTAAAGCGAGGAGGGTTTACAAATATAAGGATGCCGAGAGGATGCGAAGACATTATAACGGCTCTGATGAGTACATGTCATATATTTATCTTTTATTTTATTATCATTTATCAAGAATTTTGAATTAGTTTCAACGTATCAAAATCGGTAAAATTTGATTATCAGTTTGATTATCACTTTGATAATCAGTTTGATTATCACTTTGATTATCAGTTTGATTATCAGTTTGATTATCAGTTTGTTTGTTTACAACAATTTAAAAAAATATATCAATGAAAGTGTCTCAATTGTTATACATTCTCTCTCTCTCACTATGTATATATATTTCGGTGATCTTCCCATGTTATACTCTTTATGTGGACCATGTATCAAACACGCTGTCCCTTAGATTGAGACCAGCAGTTATTGATCTCTGTCCTGAGAACCTTGTCCAAGTTCAATCCGCTGACAGATTACAACATATATCTCAAAGATGTTCAATAGAATCGATTGCCATTAAACAGCAGCGTCGATAAATTACAATCACATCTTTATCGTTAGAAAGATGATGCTTTAAAAATTTGAAATGATGATACTGTTTATTGATTGGGGACACATATTTCTTACAGCGGAAAATTATTGAATGGTAAAAAAAACTGTATAGAAATAAATAGGAGAACATTGTGTTCAATTAAATTATTTGCATGCATATACGTCTATGGATGTCATTTCCAAATTTAAGTTATGTCTTTACTTCTGTTCATAAAAATGTAGGTTTTCACTAAATATTTATGCTCTTAATGAAAGAAAAATGTTAGTAATAAAAGGACACATACAAAAATAACTTGATTTTTTATGTATTAAAAAAAAGCTTTTTTAAACTTGGGTATTTATAACGCATAATTAATAACACAAGAAATAAATTAACATGATCACGCTTTTCTTTTGAAATGAAATGAATTTTTATATTAAAGTATATATTTTATTTGGTTTTTTATTTTAAAATATATTCCATCAGTTAATGTGAAAATAATAAATATTGAAGATCAATACATTATTGTAATTTTATTTAAGGATTATTTTCCAAATAATAATATAGATAAATATGTCAACAAATTATATGGGTAAGGGGCCGTCCATAAATGATGTCACGCGATTTTGGCAGATTTTTACCCCCCCCCCTTTTCGTCACAAAAACTCAGACCCCCCCTCCAATATGACGTCACAAAGCTTTGAACACCCACTCCCCCCAATGACGTATTTTATAATTGAAAATTAGTATGTTGAAAATACTTTTTAACGCAATTTCCCTTGGAAAAATTGCGTTTATAGATTCGAAATGTCTGTCAAGCCTGACGATGCAACTCCTCCTGAACCATACCAAATATGCCAAGGAGGTCCCACGGATGTGCAACGGCCAAAAAAATACCAAAAAGGTTTGCTAATTTACTGGATTTCCTGGAAAATCCACCCCCCCCCAAATCAGTATTTTTTCAATTTCTCGCCAACCATAACATCTATCGGGTTGAAACAAACGTAAAACAATAGCTACTAGTATTTAGAACAATGCTGAAGATGGAATATGTAAATAACGGTACTTCACTCGACTCCCGTAATTTTAGAAGCAATTTTTAAAGCAATTGTTTTGTTTAGTTTCAAAATTATTGATTTGAAATTACTTTTAATGTAATCTAGAATGATAGCTAATGGGGTTTTTCCGCTTTGTGAATGATGTTAGATTGTTGCGTGCTGCGCATTATATTGACACATTCTTAGTGTGATGTAGCGTGAGGGGATATGATGTCATTTTTGTTTTCTTTCAAATTACTGACTTGAAATGACTTTTAATGTAATCTAGAATGATTTCCCTTGAATACAAAAATCGGAAATTCTCTGTTGGAAATTGCGTTAAATACCCATTCGAGTTTTTATTACTTATTTTGTCATTTAACTATGTTTAAGTGTAAATCTGCACTCTAATGTCGTAACACGTGTGAAGCCATTGAAAACGTCATTAAATAAATTGCAAGAAATCAAATGTTTAAGTGGAACTTGTATTTAAAGTTGCGCGTTTTTCGATGTGACGTCACATTTCTGAAACACCTCCTCCCCCTCGTCACACATCGTCACAAATGCTTGACCCCTACCCCCCCAGGCACTCGACCGCATTTATGGACGGCCCCTAAAATTATACAATGGTAAATTAAATTAAACACTGCCCTAGATTTTGCACAGTTCCAATTAGTAAAATATTTGGATAGACTACAAAATTTGATGCCTCTTAACATTATTTTTAAAGAACAAAAATACTTTCCAAGACAATTGAATAAAACAACTCAACTTTGTGTTATTAGATGACTGAACAATGTTCTCAATAGCTTAAACTATTCGCAACACAATATGAATATTCTCTTGGTATAATGTATCTGACACTCACAACACTGCAACGAAGCAAAATATAACTGTTTCGTTTCACTTCCCTCTACGTGTGTTACTTTCACGTCAGCAGAATTGACACAGGCGTCTGAACTTGGAGTTATACTTGTAGTAAATGAGGATATTGACAGCCGACATGATCATCTCCGAGAGCTCTCTAGCGTTCATGATGATGATGTAAACATTCTGATAACGTCTGCCGAGTGTCAGGTCTGGAACAAGTTGCAAGGCTGTGAAGACGATAATCTTTGGAGTGTTGCCCAGGATGTAGATAACAGATATGACGACGACTTGTTTGAGCACCTGGCGGTCTTTGGTGCATCGTCTGCTGAGCGATATGCTGCTGGTTTTCTTCGAATGCCGTTGGTCGACAGGGCGTGGAAGACTCAACGTTGAGCTCTCTCTGAACTTTGCCGACCGCCTCAGCGTGGTGGACATGACGATAACGCAGACGATGATGATGGCCTGAGAGATGATAGCGGGGATGGAATCCCTCGTTAGCCACACCACATTTTTGATGACGTCACGCTTCGATGAAAGCCACAACATCGGTCGGGTTCGGTTAATCCGCTGGTCAAACTTGGGTGCCACCCCCATGTTGGCTAAAACAGGCACGTCACTTCCGATGGCGAAGACGGAAATTCCGATCATAACCCAAATAGTTTTCTTTATAGAAAACATGTTTTTAAAATGAAGTGGTTTCACCACACACATGCATTTGGCGACCGAGAGATACGTTGTGACCAAGACGGGAATCTCAAACAGACAGTTTCGAACGTTGCCGAAGAAATTGTTGATAGCGTACGGGTGAATATCAAACCATATTTTGTAGTTGGTCACAATCTCCGTCACCCAGAAAGCCATGGCCATCTCATAACCCAGAGCGGCCAGGAAACACACAAACTCGGAACACGAGAGAAAAAGGAAAGACAAGTTGAGACCGCCATCCAGTCCCATGGAAATAAACGTTTTAATGTTGATAGCGTTGGTGACCAGTCCGAAGGTCGAGACACAGATTCCAAGGGCCGAATAAGCGGCCATGACAAGAGCAAACTGATAATCTGTGACCAGATCGTCTGTGTTGGAGGTAGGTGAATATTTGTTGACCGTGTTATTGTCATCTCTTACGACAACAGTATCCATGTCTACGATATTCAAAGATATGCAGTTATTGAAGTTGCTATATATATATATATATATATATATATATATAATATATATATATATATATATATATATATATATATATATATATATATATATATATATATTATATATGTGCACAAATCAAAGTTATTTTAAATTAAAACCTTTTCGCTTATAGCACCTGATAAACTGCTAATACTAAAACAACAACTTTTATTACAAAGATATTGCTAAAACGCATTAATCCAGACCAGCTGTGTGATATAAGGCGTGCCTCGATATTATTTTAAGTTGAAATTGTTGATGTCTAAGGAGCATTTTGATCGAGGCTAAATGTGACTCTCACCACCAAAGTTCTGAAAATAAATGTTTTCTAGTTGCCAACAAATACCGCGCACAATCGAATTATGTTGTGGACGAAAAAACCTTTCGTTCAAGGTTGTAATTAAATTTCTTATGCATCGAAGGATCTTTCTCATTCATTGGTTTATTGTTAATTTATGAGGACAAAAAGAACTACCGTTAATGACTGTCTATTATAATTGCACTAGAAAAACCAGATTCCTTCACTGGTCATAATTATTCTATTCAACAGCGTCCTTGAATTTAGTGCTATAATTTTCATGTGAGTACTTTTTGAAATGAATTGTGAAATCTTTCCCCTTTATGGAATCAAACATACGATTTTTAAACATAATTTGATAAAAAAAATATGTATTAAACTTAGTTTTTCTGTAAATAAATTTCTTTCAAACGTCTTTTATTTTGATAACCTCCAGTTAGTTAGTTTGATTAATTAAGCAAGATAAAACACTTGTTTCAACATATTATCAACTTTCAAATTTCTTATTCAACATGAAGTTATTTTACTGACTGTTTTTACTTCCGCTTTTCGAAAGAATCTCATTTTAATATTTTATATTGCGTATTAAAATTGTATCACTTTCTGTGTTGATGTAATAAGTGAGCATTTGGCTGTAACAGATATCACTCGTCTCATAGCCAGTCAATAGCCACTGACTAGCCACCTTGACAATATTTAATTATCTTGTTGTCACTCTTTCTCTTCCCATCTCAAAAATCGTGACTATATTCCAAACTTCTCGCTAAATGCGAGATTTCATTCAAAAAATTCTTACAATGTATTCCAAAATGTTGAAAATGATCAAGAGTTTTTATAAAAGTCTCAGCATTCATTTAATGACAGTTAACATTGAACTAAGCATAAATTTGTTTATCATTCTGTCAGCGTCATTCTTAAACCAATTTCACGAAAGGTCTAGAGGTGCGTGTTAAATAGTGTGGCTTTTTAATGTTCATTAAACTGTGAGATTAACACGTTGATTTTTATGAAAATTCATTATTTTAATTTAAAAAAAAATTAAAAAAAAATAACAGGAATGTTCTGTAAATGCTTCAAATTAGAAATACAATAAATCTCAGTTACTAAAATATACTTTAAATTTTTAATTAAAATTATTTGCTTTGTTTCATTAATGTCACACTTCAAATACAGATTTCAATATATAACTTTAGTACACCCGTGTACATATTGCTTGAAATATAAAACAAATTTGAGTGTCTTACAAGATACACAAAAAAATAAATAAAGAATTGAAGATATGGCAGGTTATCACAGTCAGGACAAAGTGACCCTATTTGACTGATCAAGGTCATGTTGACCCCAGTGTTAATGTCCCCACATTACGTTGAGTTGGCTGAAGCCATAAGAAAATTGACAGAGATTTTCACAATACATAATCTCTCTGGTCCGCGCTAAAGCAAGTATCTTGAAGAGAAAGAACTAAGGTTTATTGGAAACTGGCTGTTCTTAAATTTATCAATAGCTTAAAATGACTTTGTAGATAGTAAAGTGTTTCCAGTCAATGTTATTAATAGCTTTCTATTTCGAAGCACATAGTGTAAATTGACAGTGACGTCTGAAGTTTGAGTTATACTTGTAATAAATGAGGAGGTTGACAGCCGACATGATCATCTCAGAGAGCTCTCTAGCGTTCATGATGATGATGTAAACATTCTGATAACGTCTGCCAAGTGTCAGGTCTGGAACAAGTTGCAAGGCCGTGAAGACGATTATTTTCGGCGTGTTTCCTAAAATGTATACAACGGATATCAGAACGACTTGTTTTATTACCTGGAGATCTTTGTTACTTCTTACGTCTGCAGGCTTAATACCCTTTTTAAAACCAAACTTATCTTCATGATCTGCCATATTTATAGACGAAGAACTTTCCCGAAATCTGGCTGATTTTCTGAGCGTGTTGGACATGACGAAAACGCAGACGATGATGATGGCTTGCGACAGTATGGCTGGGACTGAGTCTCTGGTCAACCACACCACATTTTTGATGACGTCACGATTCGGTGATAGCCACAACATTGGTCTGGTTCTGTTGATTTGTTTGTCAAACTGTCGTGTCACGCCCATGTTGGCTAACACAGGCACGTCACTTCCGATGGCGAAGACGGAAATTCCGATCATAACCCAAATAGTTTTCTTTATAGAAAACATGTTTTTAAAATGAAGTGGTTTCACCACACACATGCACTTGGCGACCGAGAGATACGTTGTGACCAAGACGGGAATCTCAAACAGACAGTTTCGAACGTTGCCGAAGAAATTGTTGATAGCGTACGGGTGAATATCAAACCATATTTTGTAGTTGGTCACTATCTCCGTCACCCAGAAAGCCATGGCCATCTCATAACCCAGAGCGGCCAGGAAACAAACAAACTCGGAACCCGAGAGAAAAAGGAAAGACAAGTTGAGACCGCCATCCAGTCCCATGGAAATAAACGTTTTAATGTTGATAGCGTTGGTGACCAGTCCGAAGGCCGAGACACAGATTCCAAGGGCCGAATAAGCGGCCATGACAAGAGCGAACTGATAATCTGTGACCAGATCGTCTAGGATGACAATTGATGACGAATTCCCTGGTTCGCTCACTGACATGTTTTGTAAGGGAAGAAATGTAGAAGTCTTATATTCTAATTCACTCATTTTGATGTCAAAAGAATTTAAACAATGCGTAGATTTTCAATTAGTTCACAATATTTGTTGATAAAATTTTTCTAGCATATATGCGCTCCTTTTCATAATGAAAGAAGGATGAGTTTTTACTACAAATAATTAAACATTTTATTCAATGTAAAGTTATAAATCAGCAATTGTTATTTAAATTCTTTCGTTGCCTTGCATACTTTTAGAGATGTTTTATATAAACTGATAATTGCACTGTTAAATTATTTGAAACTTTTTAGCACTATCCGGTGATAATATTAAAGGCCGTCTAGTTTTAACCCCGAAACCTACGAAAAAGATGTTTCGATCCATATGAAGAATATTTTAGAATTAAATGACACAAGATATTGACCCCCCCCCCAAGGACGAATACTTCAAACTGATTATAACTTTTGATAATTGTTGAATAATTGATCAGCTATTATCTGTTTTCCGCAGTTTAACGCAAATTCTGGAAAAGATAGTGCGGGAATTTGAACCCTGAGAAAGACACATTATCGAGCTCAAAAACGTTTTTCGATTTTTGAATTGTGCTTTGTGCAACCTTCTTTAAAACTGGCACGATTGATTCAAAGTTTTTAAATGATTTCCTCTGCACGCGCAGTGGTTTCTTTCAATTATTAATTTAATGCCATAGGTGCAAACATTGAGAATAATTATTGAGTGATTATCGTAATTATTGAGGTTTCATTGCTCAACGAGGTCATATGACGTCATCAAATCACCATGAACTATAGGTGGTACCTTAAATTTGTGTTGACTAACTATTTAGGTAAGTACCGTAATACCGTATTACGTTATTAAAAGTTTGACGTGGATTTTCAGGTAAAATTAATTTATTTGAAAAGAAACCCGCGAGATCTTATTTTAATTTCAATGTTTCAATGTTCTTCGATTGAAGAATGGATTTTTTTTAAAACACAAAACCTAATGGGAAAAGTAAAGAACCCTTTTCAGAGCTTGTTGGCCTATGTGGCTAGTGAAGCAGGGTTCACAGTTTCTATAGTCACGGTATACGAGGGAACAGTTTGGCAGGCCGACATATATTTATTTTATTTAAAAAATTAGTTACAGTCTCACATTTAATTTGCTAGAGGTAAACTTTTAAATATTTTAAAGTTCATAATTCATTGTGAACAATCTTTTCTTAAAACTTGGAAACATTTATAAGATTGGTCAATACAACTGTGTCTCATTTTCGCAAATTGAACAAAACAAGATACGACCCGCAGCGTAGCATACGCCGCAGACTTGCTCAACATAGATAGTGCAAAGAATTGGGGGGGGAGGGGGAGGGGGGTGAGAGAACGGACACAAACGCAATTGTTGTACAAATCCGGCCGAATCAAATTCGATTATCGGTTTGGGAAATTTAAAACCGATTGTCGCTTTCAAATCCGATTATCGTTTAACAATCTTAGTCATGTTTGAAAAAGGAAGAAAAGAACGGGTACAAACAAACATTTTTAAAAAAAAAGTTGTTCTCGCTGGTGTTTGATCCCAGGACTTACCGCGTGCAAGGCGGACGTGATAACCACTACACTACGAATCATATGTTATTCTGTGAAGGAAAAACGCAACTGAACGGCAAGTGAATGCAAGAAGCTTTTTTGCCACCACCCACCCCCTTTTGTTTTTCTTTTCCTCCCACCACGCTTGACAACTTTGATTTGTCGACCCGTCCTCAGCGAGGGTCAATCGTCATGCTCATTTGCACATGGCTGTTTAGGTTAAATATATATATACCTGAACGACCCGCGGCGTAGCATACGTCGCAGCTTTGCTCATCATAGATAGTGCACATAATGGGGAGGGGGGTTAGAGTACGGACACAAACAGCAGCACTATGTAATGAAAATATAGCGAGTAAACGTGGAGACATGTGCACTGAGGTTGTTGCTACCCGCCCCCACCCTTTATTACTACCATCCCTTAAACATAAACTGTGATTGGCCTACCCTAGCGAGGGTTAGTCATGTTTAGTGTTGTTAATTTCATGTTGTTGTTTTTTGGCAAACCGCTTATCGATTATGTAACTCCGATTTTAAACCGATTATCGTTTTATAGTGGCAAATCCGGAATCCGGCCATATTTACAAATCCGGCTCCAGAAGAAATTTGCTTCATAAATCCTGCCAAATCCGACTTGCCGGGTTTGCGATAAAATATATATTAATTATAGCTCCGGCTCCGGCAAATCTGGATTTCGGCAATTTTTACAAATCCGGCTTCGGCTCCGGCCGGATTTCACTTCAAAAATACGCCGAATCAAATTCGATTATAGGTTTGGGAAATTTAAAACCGATTGTCGCTTTCAAATCCGACTATCGTTTAACAGCCTTAGTCGTGTTGGAAAAAGGGAAAAGAACGCACAGGAACAAACATTTTTAAATTTAAAAAAAAATTGTTCCCGCTGGGGTTTGATCCCAGGAATTTCTGCATGCAAGGCGGACGTGATTACCACTATACTACGAATCATATGTGAAGAAACGCAGCTGAACGGCAAGTCAACGCAAGAAGCTTTGTTGCAACCACCCCCACCCCCTTTTTTGTTTTTCTTTTCATCCCACCACCCTTGCCAACTGTGATTTTTCGACCCAAGCGAGGGTCATTCGTCATGCTCATTTGCACATGGTCGTTTAGGAGAAATATATATATATATATATATATATATATATATATATATATATATATATATATATATATATATATATATATATATATTTATAAAATAGATTCTAGTTTTATCGTTGTTAATATAAGAGTATTGATAGGTTTGTTAGTCTCTTTGATCGAGGCTATATCACAATAGGGAGCTCAATTTCTGCATTACTTTGCATCTTTAACATTGTGATTGAGAAAATCGGAAGATTGTTTCAGTAGTCGCATTTAGAACTCATATCACCACCATTATTTAATAAGACTGCTGGTTCAAGGATGTTACCAATAAATTTTTAAAATTATTTTGAGATGACTTTGAAAGACCTGGCTCTCTTTATCTCTCTCAACCTCTCTTCCCTACCCACATCTTCCCTCCCCCTCCTCTCTCACCTCGTTAAAATAAAAATAATAATTAAGTTGTCTTGTTAAAGCTACACTTTTATTTTCGATCACCTTTCTTTGATTGTGAGCTATTGTTGCCAATTCATCTGGAAAATCGTTTGGGATTAAATCTATAGATACATTACAAAGCAACGATGACCGAACGAAATAGCCATTAAAATAACATTTATCTTAAGATCAAAGTGCCAAAGCCCCCCCTCCCCTCCCGCAATAAACAAATAAATACATTAAAAATAAATAGAAATTCTTTTATAAATTTAGCTTTGTTTTGAACTTATTGTTATTATTTATTAAATAATATTACAGACGTTTCTTCTGTGCAGAAGATTCTTGTGCCCTACGCTGTAATAAGAACGCACAAGCCATGCTGGTCTGTTGGCAAGTGACGCAGCGTTAACAAGCCATGACTATGAGAGGATTGTGTGGCACAATGTCCAGCCTTTCCCTATCTAATGTCAGGTACTTATCAGAACTGAGTGGAGTCAGGGACACCCTTAGCCACTGGAACAAATTCCTGTGTGGAGTCAGGGACACCCTTAGCCACTGGAACAAATCCCTGTGTGGAGTCAGGGACACCCTTAGCCACTGGAACAAATCCTTGTATGGAGTCAGGGACACCCTTAGCCACTGGAACAAATCCTTGTGTGGAGTCAGGGACACCCTTAGCAACTGGAAAAAATCCCTGTGTGGAGTCAGGGACACCCTTAGCCATTGGAACAAATCCTTGTGTGGAGTCAGGGACATCCTTAGCCACTGGAACAAATCCTTGTGTGGAGTCAGGGACACTCTTAGCCACTGGAATAAATCCTTGTGTGGAGTCAGGGACACACTTAGCCACTGGAACAAATCCTTGTGTGGAGTCAGGGACACTCTTAGCCACTGGAACAAATCCTTGTGTGGAGTCAGGGACACCCTTAGCCACTGGAACAAATCTCTGTGTGGAGTCAGGGACACCCTTAGCCACTGGAACAAATACCTGTGTGGAGTCAGGGACACTCTTAGCCACTGGAACAAATCCCTGTGTGGAGTCAGGGACACCCTTAGCCACTGGAACAAATCCTTGTGTGGAGTCAGGGACACCGTTAGCTACTGGAACAAATCCCTGTGTGGAGTCAGGGACACTGTTAGCCACTGGAACAAATCCCTGTGTGGAGTCAGGGACACCCTTAGCCACTGGAACAAATCCCTGTGTGGAGTCAGGGACACCCTTAGCCACTGGAACAAATCCTTGTGTGTAGTCAGAGACACCCTTAGCCACTGAAACAAATCCCTGTGTGGAGTCAGGGACACCCTTAGTCACTGGAACAAATCCTTGTGTGGAGTCAGGGACACCCTTAGTCATTTTGAACAAATCCTTGCCTTCACAGGGATTGGAACCCCGTGGCTCTTGGTACGCAAGACGTGCGTGCATGCCACTTGAACTGTCTGCTATGAGGAAAGAATCATGTACTTTACTAAATTAACCTATATTTCAAAGAGAAAGTCTCGTTTAATTTAGCTCACAAGATTTCATACAGGTTAGTCCATTGACTTTTCAAAAGAAGGTTTTCGTTCGGAGAACTCAGATCTATCTTGGTTGACCGCTGCTAGAGAAACTGGTTCTATGGAAAGTGGGATCTCTCTTCAATGTAGAGTGAGATTTAATTGCAAGGTAAAAGTTAAGTCAAAGTCTGTCAATATCATCTATTTTCAAAACAATGAAACTTCAATTATTTGTTGATTGACTTCTACAAGTATTTTTTAAACAAGATATGGGAATGACTAACAATTTACAAGTGACTAATTACATAGGAAGCGGATTTAATTTAGCTCAATTATTTTAGAAAATCAGTTTTATTAACTATCAAAGTTTAAGTTTAAGTTAACAATCTGTGTATTTATCAGCTATAAGGAAAATGAAAGCAAGTACGCATTAAATAATGTGGAAGACTGTCGCATTAAATAATGTGGAAGACTGCCTTCTGTTTAAAACAGAAATTACTACGCTTTTTAATTTCAGGTTTATCAGAATTTTAACATATTTAACATATTTTTAAATCTATAAATTAAATGTATGATATATTAAATTAAAAATAAACTTTTGATTTCATCAAATGCCAGACAGATTGTGTTACAAAATCACAATTTATAAATGGAACTTTTCTCAATGTAATTTTTAAAAAACTACCTCTCGCATAGGTTTTTGCAAAGTACATTCGTTCATATGTTCACACTTTCATTCCTCCATTACTGATCCTTTCATGAAACTTTTTATCCGTTTTAAATAAAGTGTTTGTAAATAAATGTATGTTCAATTAGTTGTTGATCATTAACTTCTAGACATTTTTGTAGCATTTCTGTTGCTTTCATTTTGTTGTTCAATTTAAGAATACGTTTTAAAACTACAAAAAGCATATCTTTACAATAGATTGAGAACTTGATAAAATAATATTACAGGAAGCTAAAAGTCAACTCTGCCCTGGCACAACCCGACTGGACTTAGCTGCCCGAGCTGCAACAGAGTCTGCTCCTCTAGGAGAGGCCTCCTGAACGACACGACAAACGTCGCAAGGCCGGTGTGACTTAACTCCAAGGGCGCGTTACATAATTTTCTCTCGAGACTATGGTGCCATTGATGAAAATAAGTATATAACGATTAGGAATAAAAAAAAACCCGTAAAAAAACAAGTTTTTGACTATAAATCCTTTATGTACGAGAAGTAACTAAAAGATTGTTCTTTATAATACGCAGCGCAAGACCATCCAAAAATACAAAATTGCAGTTGTGTCGGAAAACATGTTTAATATAATGAGCACCCATCAGGAATATGTTTATAAAAAGTGTTGTCAATAAAATACGCACCTAATTGCGCGACAGAAAGGTTGTTCAATATAATGCGCACCCTTACACTCTATCACAAAAAATAACATGATAAATAGGAATAAATAAAATAATCTAAAAAAATCAATAATTCAATTACGGTACATGTGATCGATCTGCAATTTCGATACATAATTTTTATCATCGCCACCAAACTGCCTGCTAAATTTCAGCTCGCTAGCTTTCGAGGAAGTGGGTTAAAAATCGATCTAAAGCTTTGGCGACCGACAAGCAATCAAGGGTTCAACCAAGCAACCAGACACCACGAGTTAATATAAAGGATTTAAAAAGAGTGAAAAGGTAATTTAATTCATATGAAGTTAGGTAATGGGGATACGAATATGGAAAGTAATAAAATGAGGGTAATTATTGACTTAAAGAGATTGAAAAGGCGTATGAAATTATGAAGAGGAAATTCTCTTTACTACTAGAAGTTGTGTGTCTTGGAGGAACCGGAAGTGTGAAGTGAGAACATTGGTTAGTGGCATGGTTTAACGACATGGTGTACTAAAACATTGGTTTGTGGCAGGGTTTAACGACATGGTGTACTCAAACATTGGTTTGTGGCATGGTTTAACGACATGGTGTACTCAAACATTGGTTTGTGGCATGGTTTAACAACATGGTGTACTCAAACATTGGTTTGTGGCATGGTTTAACAACATGGTGTACTTAAACATTGGTTTGTGGCATGGTTTAATGACATAGTGTACTCAAACATTGGTTTGTGGCATGGTTTAACGACATGGTGTACTCAAACATTGGTTTGTTGCAGGGTTTAGCGACATGGTGTACTCAAACATTGGTTTGTGGCAGGGTTTAACGACATGGTGTACTCAAACATTGGTTTGTTGTATGGTTTAACGACATGGTGTACTCAAACATTGGTTTGTTGCATGGTTTAAGAACAAGGTGTACTCAAACATTGGTTTATTGCATGGTTTAACGACATGGTGTACTCAAACATTGGTTTGTTGCATGTTTTAACGACATGGTGTACTCTAACATTGTTTTTTTTGGTATGGTTTAACGACATGGTGTACTCAAACATGAATTGTGGCATGGTTTAACGACATGGTGTACTCAAACATTGGTTTGTTGCATGGTTTAACGACATGGTGTACTCAAACATTGGTTTGTTGCATGGTTTAACGACATGGTGTACTCAAACATTGGTTTGTTGCATGGTTTAACGACATGGTGTACTCAAACATTGGTTTGTGGCAGGGTTTAACGACATGGTGTACTCAAACATTGGTTTGTTGCATGGTTAAAGACATGGTGTACTCAAACATTGGTTTTTTGCATGGTTTAACGACATGGTGTACTCAAACATTGGTTGTTAGGTGGTTGAGCTGGAAGTTACTATACAAAAAGAAAATAAATTACATGTTTTTTAATGCATGTAATAACATGGGAATATGTCTTGTTCTTTAAATTGTCTGTAAACCAGTAATCTACCGACTTAGGAGCACTGTTCTGAAATCTTTTAGTAATGTTTTTCAAGATTGATATATTAATAGTTTATAATGTCTTTAACTGAAAGTTCAACGGTTCTCATACTAATTGTATAGGCTCTAGCCTCAGTCTACTCCCATATCCTTTATTATTATTGGTTGTGTCATCCTATACACGCATGTCATTGGTTGATGGTTTGTTCAAATAGTTTCATTCATCGGATTTGTTAAACAAAAAAAGTCCCATGAATTGTTTTTAGCACTCTTTTTATGTATATGGTTTAATATTTTAGTAGGGTTATTAAAAAGTTTTGCGAGACTTAAAAAGTTTTCAGTGGGTACATAACAGACATTTTGAGAAACTTGATAGAAAGAACAGCTCATATGTAAGGGCAATGCAGGTTGTATGAAGATAAGACTATAGTTAATTTGTTAATAGGAGGATACGTTAAGGACATACGCAAGGAGATTGTAAACATCCAAGGAAGAGGTCGCTTGTAGGCTAGTGTATCATCATCTATGTGTAAACGTCTAGAACGAAGGCGTTGGAAGTTTTTACTTGAAAGAAAACACTTGTTGCAAATATATCTCTTATTTAAACTTTACTGTTATAGGTGTAATGCATGGATAGCTATCTATTTAATTGAAAACATGTCTTAAAAACAAGCTTTATTCACTTCAAAAGAGTTAATGGTATTATTTAATTACAAAACATCAAATATATTTCCTCCTAAAATCAAATGCAGAGAGGCGACAAAACAGAAATTAATTACTCTTTTAAAATGTAAGGTCCCCAACGACATATTGGCCCAACATTTATGTCATTGATTATAGTGTACTAGATACACCCCGCGGTGTAGCATACGCCGAAGACTTGTTCATGAATAGTGCAAAGCAAGGGGGGAAAGAACGGACACAAATTACAGCACGAAGAAATCAAAACAACGCGTGTGAACGACTGTTGGCGGGGGGGGGTGCGGGGGAGGGGGGGGACCACCGACGCAACATCCTAGCTTGCCAACCATAAACTGTGATTGGCCGAGCCCAGCTTGCCAACCATAAACTGTGATCGGCCGAGCCCAGCTTGCCAACCATAAACTGTGATTGGTCGAGCCTAGCTTGCAAACCATAAACTGTGATTGGCCGAGCCTAGCTTGCAACCATAAACTGTGATTGGTCGAGCCTAGCTTGCCAACCATAAACTGTGATTGGCCGAGCCTAGCTTGCCAACCATAAACTGTGATTGGGCGAGCCTAGCTTGCAAACCATAAACTGTGATTGGCCGAGCCTAGCTTGCAACCATAAACTGTGATTGGTCGAGCCTAGCTTGCCAACCATAAACTGTGATTGGCCGAGCCTAGCTTGCCAACCATAAACTGTGATTGGGCGAGCCTAGCTTGCCAACCATAAACTGTGATTGGCCGAGCCTAGCTTGCCAACCATAAACTGTGATTGGCCGAGCCTAGCTTGCCAACCATAAACTGTGATTGGGCGAGCCTAGCTTGCCAACCATAAACTGTGATTGGGCTGATTTGCCGAGCTTAACTTGCCAACCATAAACTGTGATTGGCTGACCCTCGCTGCCATGTTCGCAAAAGGGGGGGAAAGAACGGGCACAAACACACATTAAAAAAAATTATTTAAAAAAATGTTTTCACTGGGGCTTGAACCCAGGACCTTCCGCGTGTAAGACGGACGTAATAACCACGTTATTGTGTGAAGGAACAACGCAAGTGAACGCAAGCACCATTGTTGGTCTCGAGACCACCACTGTTTGCCAACTATAAACTGATTGGTCGACTCAGCGAGGGTCATTCATCATGATGAATTATATATATAGATACTTATAGTATACATTACATGTATAAATACGGGTAAAACCAAAGTAGTTGATTTGTAGCAATCATAAAAATACCTTTTATATAAAAAAAACATAGTATTATTATTACAATGGAATAAACATGCTTTGCTTATATTTATTCGTACGTTTAGCTGCTAAAAGATAAAACACGAAATTTCAAATCTGATCTACCTACAAATCGTAGATATTTTAAAAATGTTATTAAATATTAACATTGGTTCCATTCATTGTGGACTCATACGCCCTTGTCATAAGTCTTATCTATAGAAAAGCACCTTCTATACAGAAGATTATTGCGTCCACAGACCATGCCAGCGTTCACAGGCCACGGCTATGAGAGTACCACTCTATCCCGAGCAGCCTTTATTTCTCTAACTATTGTTAAGTACCCATTCGGAGCTGGGTGGACCTAGGGACACCCTTGGTCCCGAGAACGAATCCCTGCCTTCACGAAGATTCGAACCCGTGGCAAGATGTACGCCAGCCGAGCGCGTCTGCCTCTCGATCACCTTGTCCGTGAGCGTTTCGGTAAAGACGTAACATGTCATTTTGATGACTCATCCCCTTAAAGTTTTGTTTTAAAATCGCCGGTGATATAATACGGAACATGGACAAAAAATTAAAATTTGAAATGAAAGTAAGCCTTAGTGTGTGATAGTGATAGGTAACATTTTTATTAACTCTAAAGAAATGTTACATTTGTAGCAATGATATAAACAAATATAAATACAACTGTTATCTGTAAACAATCTGTAAACATTCCAACACACAATCTGTAAACGATCCAATGGCAAGAGTCAAAATCAGACTGACCAGAAATTCAAGAGACCATTATGTCTTCAAATTTAAATATTAATACAGGAAATGGACCCAGCGGCCCATTTACTCCATAAAGAACACTAACACTCCTTGCTGGATACATAAAGGAGGTAATCCATGTTATATCATTCATTGGTAAAATCAAGGTCGTATGCATTTTTGAGTTTCGTTTTGTCTCTTCATCAAAATTTAATTAACGAACTCCTTATTTCCCCGACAAAGTTGTAGAAGAAATGGCGTGGCTGAGATGTAGAAGAAAGGGCGTGGCTAAGATGTGGGAGAAAGGGCGTGCCTAAGATGTGGGACAAAGGGCGTGGCTAAGATGTGGGAGAAAGGGCGTGGCTAAGATGTAGAAGAAAGGGCGTGGCTAAGATGTAGAAGAAAGGGCGTGCCTAAGATGTGGGAGAAAGGGCGTGGCTAAGATGTAGGAGAAAGGGCGTGGCTAAGATGTAGGAGAAAGGGCGTGGTTAATATGTAGGAGAAAGGACGTGGTTAATATGTAGGAGAAAGGGCGTGGTTAATATGTAGGAGCAAGGAGGTGGTTAAGAGCGTGTAGGATGGTGAATTTCACTCAACAGGCAAGAACTGTTTGGGCGCTGTAAGCGGTGACTTAATACATTACATTTATTATATATGACGAGCAAATTTTTTAACAAAATAACTGACAACATCGTAGGAGTTTTAATTGAAGGGCAAAAGAACTGTTCCCGAATGCAATTAAAAGGTATTTTCAATATCCCATCATGTGAAAAACTGGTTACTTTTGATTCTGAGATAAAGTATTTAGATTGGACAGAGAAAGAGAGCGAGAGAGAGAGAGAAA